>CM046808.1:3610018-3957518 GCA_025617405.1 Perca schrenkii
GCCAAACGCTTTCCTTTCTGGGTTAGTTTTTTTTTTAAAGTGTCTGACAGATGTGAGACAACAGAAATGTTTACATGTGTTGGAAGGTCTCTTGCAATACATTTTGTTGTTCTGTGTTTGTATTTTATAAGTACAAACCTTATGCATAAGTGCCTTGTGTGCATCCACTGTTTTGCTGTTTACCCAAAAGCCTTTATGCCAAGGTGTAGATAACTTCCTTTAAACCTTTTTCTCTTATCAACTAACCTTTGGCTAGTTGATAAGAGACATTTCCCTCCAGGTCACTGAAACTGGGAATAAAAAAATGAAGAGCCAATAAATGAATGAGATGCTAGAATAAAACTGAATATCTCTATTTTCGTCTTGCACAATGGTTACGATATAGCCATTGGATAACTTTGAGAGTTCTCTTATTTGACAATATGACTTTACTTTTGACTCCAGAACAGTTTTTTTATTTAATGCCCCTTTTCATTTTAATAACTAACAAACTAATCTAAAAAAGTTGATTAATATTTTTTGGTTTACTTTCTAGCGAGTCAACTCTGATCTATTAGTGTAAGCAAAGATGTCAGTTTCTTCCCAAACAGAAACTTTTCAGATGATGCTGCTCTCACTCTGACCTGGCCGTAGTGGTGGAATGTAATTAAATCAATTTACTCCAGTACTGTATTTAAATCCAAATGTTGAGGTACTTCTACTTTACTTGAGTCTTTTCTTTCCATGCCACTTTCTACTTCTACTCTGCTACATTTCAGAGAGAAATATTGTAATTTTTGCCCTTACTACATTCATCTGACAGCTTTAGTTACTAGCTACTTTACACATTAAGATTTCTGCACACACAACACATGTAGTTTATAAAATCTGATGTTTTATTATAAACTAAACTACCCAACAATATAACGGCCTACAAGTAATGCTGAAATGATTAGACCATTGTCTAATCTGTTTGGATCGTTTCCAGTTTCTAAAATGTGAGGATTTTTAATTTTAGTAATTTTAGTACATGTTACATGATACATGTACTACATACATACTTTTACTTACTGTAAGTAACATTTTCAATGCAGGACTTTTACTTGTAACAGAGTATTTTTACAGTGTGGCATTTGTGCTTTTACTGAAGTAAAGGATCTGAATACTTCTTCCACCACTGCCTGGCGGTTTGTTATCTCAGAGAGCCTGCTGACCTCAGTCTGATCTGTAGCCGACTGATTATGTTCTGGAGCTGATGACAGTGTGTCAGCCTCTGTCCCGCCTCCCTCTACTGTCTGTACAGAGACAATATCAGCCAGTGAGTCAGCTACACGTTGGAGGTCCACACTAACTTCCCAATTATCCTTAAAATAAGCTACTTGAAGGCTCTTTCCGTTTGCTATATGTGTGTTAATATTATCACGTTATTTCTGTCTTTTTCAAGTCATGCTATATAACCTGTAACCCTACAAACGAGTGAAACGAAAACTAGCAGGTCAGCTGACCCCCGCCTGAGCCCTAGTAGTAACCCCTGTGGAAGGTGACCATTATTTTGTGCTTGTTTAAAGGTCCCATATTGTAAAAAGTAAGATGTCCATGTCTTTTGTATTATAAAGCGGGTTGAGGTGCTATATAAATGCTGTGAAAGTATTCAGGACCTGTGCCTTTTAAATGAGCCGCCAGGACGTCCGTACAGTTGTGATGTCACAACTATACTAAATATAGGTAGAAAGCGGCGCTACAGTGCAGTTACAGTCGTTGGATGCAATGGCGGTGCAGAGACTCCAAGAACACAGATGCAAAAGACCGAAACGCTGACCAATCAGAGCACACAGGCCTTTTTTTAGTAAAGGGGGGCTTAAAGAGACAGCACTAAAATGGAGCGTTTCAGACAGAGGGAGACTACAGGTATATTCAGACAGACAGTATAAGAAAAATAATAATAATAAAGTTTTTTTGAACATTAAAGCTTTATTGTGTATTTTTTTGATATTAATGAACGTCCGTTACATTCAAGCCATTGCCAAATGAGAAACTCGAGTGAAGATAATGACCTCTTCTGAGTCCATGTGTCCTCCTTGGCTACTAGCAACGTTCTCTAAATACATCATGACTAGCAACTGTGTGGAGGAGGGGGGCGCGGGGGGTTGGGGGGGTGCATGTTCATGTAAGACTTGTATCATGTGGCTGCGCCAACGGTTTTGTTGTCATTACTTAGAATACCTCATAAGGGAGACAGAAACTACACACTATAGCTTTAAAGCATGTAAACATGTTCTAGTAGGATCCCAAAATACATGTATGAACCTGAAAATGACAAATTTACACGCACTCAAACACACCTATGCCCTACATAACGACCCGTAGTTAACAACGGTTTGTCTCACCTATATTCACATTTATCTCTATGCCTATGTATTGTATATCAGCACTGGGTTTGTGAACCAATTGTTGTGTTGTGATTAACATTTTTTATTTTTTAACAACCTACAAAAACATACAACTCGCAATATGAACGCACCCCCCACCTTTGTCATCACCACCCACTCAGACAAAAATCAAGATAAGATGATATTAATATTCCAGACCATTCAACAGGAGTGACAGAATTGACAATAAACCATAAAAAAATAAATAAACATTGTATGAATGACAACACCATGAGCCCATCATACGAGTCTCTCCCCCAGCACAAAGCTTCTTAGAAGCCCTCCAGAGAGTTCAGGTACCTTCCCCATTTTCTAGTTGGCATCACCTGGCTCAGGTGGTCATAACAAAAAGGGAGACAACACCATGTTAAATGATTAAACAATTCTTTATTTAACCAAATTAATCCAAATTAAACCAAATTAACTATATACCGAATGATATGTAGAATTCAGTGGTGTAAGGTGTGAGTGAATGAAACTGATGAGTGTGTGTTGGTGTTGTAAAGTGTAAACTTAGCAAAAGGCAAACCTAGGGAAGCATAACCCAACCTTGGTGAGCCTGTGACAGACAGATTACATAGGTGCCTGTATTTCCTCTTTCCTTTTGCTTCAGGCATGGCAATGTGGCGTTCGTACTTTCTGTTGGCAGTGCTGAGTGCAGGGACTGTAGAACCAGTCACAGCGTACAGTAATGGGAAGGTAAGTGTTGCCTGTAAAGACATGGTGCCTCAGCATGGTTACGATCCCAGCCTAGACCCTCCTCCATACAGCATCACTGTGGACACATCCGCATTCAGTCCAAGCGACAAAGTCACAGGTAGGCTGTTAAACTTTAGTGTTACAGTCCACACATAATCTCTCCTGTTAGCTGAAAGCTGTCTGTCCTCCCATTCTCCATCCACAGTGTCTTTACAAGTTGCCTCCTCCAACACGACATTCTTCAAGGGGTTCCTGATAGAAGCTCGGGATGCTGGGAAATTGGAGTCCCCAGCAGTGGGTTTCTTCGTCCTGACTGACCCTGCTGAGTCCCAGCTACTACAGTGTGGCCTCAATAAGGTATTCCCATGTTTCGATCAAATTGAATAGCTTTAAAGTTAGTTAACCATCTTTTCACACTGTATGACCTAAATGCCCTTTCCCTTAGCTATAGTCGGCCTGTCCACTGTGAAAGAAATTATATGGTGCATACAGTATATCTAAACATATTTTCTTTAAAGTGCACATATTATGCATTTTGGCTTTTCCCCTTTCATTTATTGTGTTATATATCTTGTTGTGCACGTTATAGGTTTACAAAGTGAAAAAACCCAAAGTCCACCCCAAAGAGACTTACCATCTTCAACAGAAAACACTGTTCACAAACTGCTCCAAACAGCTCTATTGTAGTCCAGCCTTTACTTCAGAGACAAACGTGGTCACTTTGTAACACACGTTATAATGCTCGCCTAGCTGCTAGCGTGGCATGCCCCCATACTCTGCAACTGAGTGGCTAGTAGTACTTACTGTGCATGTGCGACTCCCAACAAAGATGGTACCGAAGTGAGATGCCTCACTCTGTAGCTAAAACAGAGAGCTCAACACACAGGGTGAAAAGAGGAGCTGTAGCAATGTGCAGTACAACAAATATATGGTGTTTTCTGAAAATTAAACCACATAATCCTATTTTGGTACAACTTTTAAATACAATTATGAACCTGAATATGAGCATAATATGAGCACTTTAACCAAAATGCTACAAACGGGGTGAGTAGCGGTAGTACAACCAGATTTATCTACTATAGCCTCTAACAAAATTATCAGCAAAGCAAATCCTGGTAGTGATAGTCGCATTGCCAGACCTTCCTCCACAGAGCTGCGGAGGAAGGTCTGGCTAGTCCACACAACATTCCTGGATGGCAGAAAAACGGTCTCTGGTTTATTGGCATTTATTTAATCCAATCACAATCGTCTTGGGCGCACCTCTGCAAAATAGCCTCGGGAAGGAACTTGTTTTGGTGGAACATGTGTACGTTCAAAAGTAGTTTTAGTCGTGCAACAGAAAACTCAGATTGGACAGATAGTCTAGCTAGCTGTCTGGATTTACCCTGCAGAGATCTGAGGAGCAGTTAACCATAGTCCTCAGAAATCCACCAGAGTTTAGAATGCCAACAAATTCGGCGGATTTAGAGCAACCCCCTAAATTATTATTTGTCAATATAGACTAGGGAGGTAGGACTCGAGAATAATATATTGACTAGACACTGACAGACTACAGTGGTAATATTTAAATTATTTTATAAAAATTATTGCAAGGGACAATTCAGTAGTCGCTGGATATTGGTAGGGAGTTGTTCAGACAGTCACTACCGAATTACACCCTTGAATGAGGTAGTTCTTTGTGTGTTTGATGCTGTTAATGCCTGTCATTTGAAGGGATCTGGGGTGAGCCACACAAGGAGCACGAGAAAGACTCACGTTCAGGCTGTGTGGGAACCTCCAAATAACCCTCCACAAAGAGTCCAGTTTCTGTGAGTATGCATTACACACCAGTTAATTCCAAGTTTAAGCCTATGATTGCACTTAAATACAGACCAGGACACAGTAATTGTATTGGAAACTCAATCTGTGACTCTGTGAGCTCAACAGTGTGGTTCCAGAAGTGAAAAATCCCATTCATTTTCTCATTCATTATTTGATTGTTAGCCATAATGTCCAAACCATCCAAGGTAGACTTAACAAGCTCTGAGGTTGTGAAATGAAGGTTTCTACTCCTGTAGAAGCCACAAATCCCTTTGAACTCAACCTTGTTTTAAGAGAAACATGTTTAATTTACCATGTCATGGAGAAGTACTACACTACCCACAATCAACAGTGACGCCTCTGATTGGTGGAGTTCGCTGTTACCATTTCATATATGTATTTATTTTACGAGGAATACCTCTTGAGATGTGTCATCTCATTTTCGAGAGGGTCCTTGGTAGGTCTGGACAGTACAAAGGACAAGACATTACAGTACAACCATGGAACCCTTTACCACACCTGTGAATCTGCGGGAATGGCTATCAAGCTTCTACCACTGATGTCATAGGCATAGATTTGGTGGGGGGTTGCAGGGGATACGTTCCCCCTCAATATTTAGAAAAGGTAGATTTGTCTGCCTTAAAAAATAAGACAACCCACTCCCCAAAAGAGGAAAAAAATAACCGTTCAAGGGGCTCAAAACATGTACGTTTGCTTCTTGTTAAATAACAAAACAGAGTGGGGAAAAATAAAGATGTGATTTATGTAGATTTAAACTTTGGAGCATCTGGCTTTAACAAGGTTGAGATGTCCAGTACATGAGTCCTAAAAAAACATCCCAAAACACGTGTGGTGTTTTGAATATGCAGAAAGTTTTGAACAACACAGGAGAATAATTATTTCCTTTACATAAACAAAGACATTTGCACCATGACTGCTGCAGAAAAATCATAAATTGTTGCATAAAAATTCACCAGAATGCAGGACATTTTGTGTTTCCTGCATTCTTTTGTGCTGAATTAAGAGTTTTTCTTGGTTATGATTCATCTTGTAGCTGAGTGGCTTGGTTCCAGGCTTAAAACTCTTAGTTGAAGCATTTTTGAAAACGTCAATGAAGATATTGAATGGGGAAAAAAACTTCCGGAATCAAAAAGTGGGCGGGCGGTCACTGTTGAGCTCTATACAAGGGTCCAAACACTGCTTGCAATACAATGAAGATTGAGTAAGCACAAGGCTTTTTGTCATGTTGTTTTTTTGCTATAGTTTCTCTGGCCTATGACATTTTACTCAGTTTTATATTTTACCATCTCAAGGTGCGTTTGATTTTGTTGTTGCAGTGTGACGGTGGTGCAAAAGTATAAGGTGTACTGGGTGAAGATTGCAGGTCCTGTGGTGTCTTTTAGAGGAGCGACTGCTGTTCCATCAACTGCTGTTTCTGGTCAAACCACCAGCCCCACTGCTCTGTCCACACGGGTCAGTGTCTGACATCACCACGAACTAGAAGGGCACTCCAAGGCTACATTAACATTGCTACGTTTAGGTTTTTAAGTTTGGTTATGAGCCAAAAGCGATCGCCGTGCACAGAAGAGTTTTTAGCTGCAGTAGAAGAACTCATCTCCATTAAAACTAACACGCCCAAACCTCATAACTCATTAACATTCTCGTATACTGGGCATAAACAGGAGGCAACATGTATACTCCGGCGGCTGCTGGTAGTTGCCATGGTAAAGATAGTGGCTTTTGTCTCAGAGAACGAGACATCATGACTGATAAGACCCAATCAGGAGGAGAAACGTTGGTGGCAGTCAGGGCCGGATTGGGACTCATTTTCAGCCCTGGAGTTTCATGCCTTAGACCAGCCCACTTTAGTTCACGACTGACTATATCAAAATAATGTAATTAAAACCTAAGAATATAAGTCTGCAATAGGCGCACTGTTCTCTACAGCCTTGTAATTCATTGTATTTTTGAAAAATATATATATTATATTCATTATCGTTTGATTAAAAACATAATGGTTCACTAGTAAAACTTGGGCATAGAAAGTTGTTATATTGTAACTAATGTGATCACTGCAAAAAGAAAATAACTTTTAGATTAAGCTTGTTTCAAGCAACAACAAAAAAACAAAATCACTTAATTTTTAGTTTTTTAAGTAAGAAAAGCATTTTTTTCAGTGATAATGTTTGCTTATTCACACACTATGGTAGGCTACAACAGCAGCTTACCTGTATCTTTCACAGTGAGAGCATTAGTCTCTCAACTCACAACTGGGTCCTGGCTCTGTCTCTGACACTAAATGAAATTGTTTACATTTATTTCTCACCACAAATATCCCCTTTTTACAAAGGTTTAAATCAAGTCTGTTTCATTAATGTATTGCTGAATCATCAGGTATCATTAATTATCTCAGGGCATTTTTCATTGAGCAGGGCTCTTCATTACTATTAGTTCTTCTGAATGAAAATCCTACCTGCCCATTCTGGTGTATTGGGCTCATGACTGGAGCTTGGTAACGTTACTGGGCCTTGCTCTTCATTGTTAGCAGCAAACCGGACTAGAGGCGGCTGCTGCTGAAGAGCTACAAGAAAAAGTTTGATACATGAACGGTGGTTTGCAGACAACGTTGATTTGCACGGTCGCTAGCATCTTGCAGCCAGCACTGCTCCTAACTACCTTAACGTTAGCTTACTTACCGGCCTCGTTGTCTTCATTTGTTTTTTTGAGGAAAAATTTGCTCAGCTTAGAACATTTGGCCGCGTCAGTTTCCAAAGCTTTCTTCTTTTTTATTCTGGCCTTTCAGCGCCGCCTTTGCGCTTCCTGTTATCCATTTTTATCTGAATTTTTTTATTTTGAGCAACTTGCAAGGTGCCGTGTCGGGGGCGGGGCCAGGGAGTCAAAAGATAATCACATCATCATTAACCTGCAGGCTGCACTCTGCGAGAAAATATTAAATAAAAAAGAGTGGGGCTGCGGTAAAATAATAAATAAAAAGAGTGGGGCTGCTGTGAGTGCAGGCAGCCTAGGGACAGCATCCATATTTCCACCCAGTGCCATGACAACAACGGCCCTCGCGGCCAAAAAAACAGACCGGCCCATCGGTGCTCCCGATTAGCCAATCCGGGCCTGGTGGCAGTGTCGGTGTTGCCAAAGGTCTGCATTTGCGGCCGTTGGGACTGAAACACAGCCCCGCAGATTCCAAACCAAAACAGATTTTTTCAAATGTGTCTCTGGTTTAGGGGCTCTCAAACGCTTGAGCAGGGGGAATGAGAGGGGGGCAGGTGGCAAAAGATATTTGTTTTTAAACCAAAACGTTGCAATGTAAATGTAGCCTGAGAGTACAAATGTCTGCCAAGTCCATGCCCTATCTCGCAATGTTTATGAAAGTATTTATATAACTGCACCGTGATTTGGATCTGTTCCAAATTGTGATGCCAGACAAACAAACAAACCGAACCCAAAACATAACCTCCTTGGCTGTGGTAATGAATACTTAGCTCGTTCATGACCCAAAGGTGGTTTACTGTGTACCAATTACATGAAGTATTTTTTTCAATTACAAATGGCTCACTTTCTTGGATTAATAGTAGTGATGTCCAAGGGGTCATAATTAAACATTACTTGTTAAATAATATGATCAGATTAAAAAGGATCAGTTCACCCACATAGCAAAAAACCCTCTTTTCCCTTCCTTGCCGTTACAACGGTGTTACATAGAATTCAGTTCATGGTGCACACAAACATTGCTAACTAAAATCCAATAGCATCACTATGTTCTTTCAGGAAGTGTCCCTATGCTTTAGATACAACACAGATACTGTCAACAGTTGGCATTTTATTTCTGCAGTAGAAAGATGTTCCAAAGAAAACTGTTTAAAGACAGGGTTGTAGATTATCCAGAATACCTAGATCATTTAAAATAATCTTGTCAGCTTCATGTCTGAACTGTTTTCTTTTTCCTCTTCAGTTTAGTTCAGCGGGGTGTGGCCACAGTAAATCTTGCCTCAGAGACCCAGGGGGCTGCCACCCAGAGTCAGATCCCCGTTGTCTCTTCCTGTCCTTTGCGAGTGATCAAGAAGGATCAGGTGTGATGTTCGAACTCAGTGGGCCTGCTGAAGGTTACCTGTCCTTTGCCCTGTCTCTGGACAAATGGATGGTGAGTTTCATCATGAAATGTACTGGTTTCCACCACTAAAAATACATTGCACATTAGTGCCTCCAAAAGGCAGAAATCTTTAGATTGAAAGAATATAACAACAACATGATTTGCGGATAAATACCATCAGATGTGGCGGACAGCTATGGGAAAACTCCATTAAGTGGACCTTGTTGAAGATTTTTCGAAGCTCAAAAATGAACTTTGAAGCTAAAAGAATCAAACTTTGTTGGATTTCCCTCATGTTGTCAGTTATTAAAGGTATAGTGGAGGATTTTCTTTTTCCAGGTGGATCATCAAGAATATTGGTCCTCCTGGTTGTCAATCATTCTGGTGATATGTTTACGTAAGGCCATGGTACGTGCACGTCCCTAGCTTTCAGGTGTATATGTGTGGTGAGCTTGTATGAAGGTAAATATGGTGCAAAACGTGAGATCTTGTAGAATACAATGTGAGAACTTGCAGAACAAAAAATTTAAAATTTGCACTTGTGAAATTAAAATGTGCACTTGTAAAATTAAAATTTGCCCTTGTAAAACTAAAATTTGCACTTGTAAAAAATATTCACATATGTGATCTGAATTTGAAGTCACACAAAGAAAAAAAACACGAGAGCTTGTAAAAAAAATCTGAACTTGTAAATTGAAATTTGCACTTGTAGAAAAAGAATATTCACAAATGTGTAGATTGATATTTGCATGAACACAATGACAGCTGCAAACTTGTAATGCAACATTTACTTACTTTTTTTTACTCAGGTTCATTTTCCATCACAACCACAATTCAGTGATTACAACCTCTCGAATCTGTCACTGCAACTTCACATATGTGCTCTCTCGCATCACAAAGTGGCGAATCTGCGCCTCGACTTTTGCAACACTTTTTGCGATACATTTGGTGCAAAACTAATTTGTACCTGTGGACTTAGGCTGTGGAGCTCTGAGCCAACAGAACGGGGAAAGCAGGGTTTCTATCGCCAGATGAGGGACAACTCTGTCCGGCTTATTTAGCTATGTAGCATGGAAGCTTGGTGGAATAGCAGGCTAGCGTTAGCTAACTAACCAACCAGCCATCTTCTAAATAAATACATTTTAATTATCTTAACACTTTTTAACAGTCAAACTGAAACTCTGGCGGTGAGCTCCAGGTCCTGCAGCCGCAGACGGACCGTCACCAGTGGGGATCGGCCAGCGGAGCAACGTTGCTATTATTGCCAGAAAGCTTCGCTGCCGACCTCCACCTGCAGTCGGAGCTCCAGCGGGACACGGAGAGCCCCCGCACCCGGTAGCAGCGGCACATCCCCCCTGAAGCTCACCGCCAGTGTTGGTGGAATAGCAAGCTAGCGTTAGCTAACTAACCAGCTTCTAAATAAATACCTTTTAGTTATCTAAACACTTTAACAGTCAAACTGAAACACTGGCGGTGAGCTCCAGGTCCTGCAGCCGCAGATGGACCGTCATCAGTGGGTAACATGTGCCAAGTTCTGCATCCCTGCCAAGACTTCCATCCACAAGGGGAAATAATGATTTTATAAGGCAAAGTAGCTACTGTTTAATTAAAATTTAGGCTATATACATTTCTTTGTCATGTTCATCAATGATGATTATAATTTTAGAACGTTTAGAGACATCAATGTTTTATCAGACTATCATTTCCTTGCTACCTGGGTGCAATTCTCGGCAGCAACGAGGGTGAAGAGATGACGCATTATTCGGCAGAAATGATTGCCCGCGAGGTGGATGTAATTCTGCAGAAGCTATTGTTGCTGCCCAAGCGGGTGCAATGATTGGCAGTTATGCAAAATGTGGGCACAACATCAGCAAAGCAAGCTGCGGTCATGGCCGGGGGATGTGCCGCTGCTACCGGGTGCGGGGCTCTCCGTGTCCCGCTGGAGCTCCGACTGCAGGTGGAGGTCGGCAGCGAAGCTTTCTGGCAATAATAGCAACGTTGCTCCGCTGGCCGATCCCCACTGATGACGGTCCGTCTGCGGCTTCAGGACCTGGAGCTCACCGCCAGAGTTTCAGTTTGACTGTTAAAAAGTGTTAAGATAATTAAAATGTATTTTTTTAGAAGATGGCTGGTTGGTTAGTTAGCTAACGCTAGCCTGCTATTCCACCAAGCTTCCATGCTACATAGCTAAATAAGCCGGACAGAGTTGTCCCTCATCTGGCGATAGAAACCCTGCTTTCCCCGTTCTGTTGGCTCAGAGCTCCACAGCCTAAGTCCACAGGTACAAATTAGTTTTGCACCAAATGTATCGCAACAAGTGTTGCAAAAGTCGAGGCGCAGATTCGCCACTTTGTGATGCGAGAGAGCGCATACAGTGACAGATTCGAGAGGTTGTAATCACTGAATTGTGGTTGTGATGGAAAATGAACCTGAGTAAAAAAAAAAGTACACGAGTAACTGTTGCATTACAAGTTTGCAGCTGTCATTGTGTTCATGCAAATATCAATCTACACATTTGTGAATATTTTTTTCTACAAGTGCAAATTTCAATTTACAAGTGCAGATTTTTTTTACAAGCTCTCGTGTTTTTTTTCTTTGTGTGACTTCAAATTCAGATCACATGTGTGAATATTTTTTACAAGTGCAAATTTTAGTTTTACAAGAGCAAATTTTAATTTTACAAGTGCACATTTTAATTTTACAAGTGCAAATTTTAACATACAAGTTCAAATTTTTTGTTCTGCAAGTTCTCACATTGTATTCTACAAGCTCTCACGTTTTGCACCAAATTTACCTTCATAGCTTGAGCTATGGTTTCAGCCATTCATTGAAGCATTGAATCTTTTGGGAGAATATTTCACACGCTGGCGTGCGCTAAAAGCACAGGTTGGGCTTCCCACTGATGACTCAGTCGTGAAGTTTCTACTCCACAGGTAAAATTTGGCATGCTATTTGGAGAAATCCATTTAAAAACACTGCTAGTAAAAGTTGATGTATGCTAGCCCTGGCACAAGTCACGCACCGCGCACACACGGTAAACATCTCAATTTGTGAAAAAAGTGCAAATCTTCTTTTGGAAAGTAGGCTTGTATGAGCCATGCCGACAGCAACTTGTAAACAGTGCACTCTCGTGCACACGTTTAATAGGCGTTCCCTCTCGGGAGCAGGCAGAGTGTTGCGCATGTGAATTTTTTCAAAAAGTACAGAGGGCGGTTCTTTTCTAGAATTCGGGAAAATCTTCCACAATACCTTTAAGTAAACTATAAATATTAGTGGTGTCACACTTTTGATTTTGAAATCAAAAGCAATATCGGCAACTACTCCACTATCATTTCTCTATTTTCCCTGTATGCACACATTTAAAGCAGAAAAACAACAGGCACAGCGTAGCTTACCACCTGGTGGCATGCAGCCAAAGACACAGCGTAGTGTTAGTTTAGCGGTAGCCTGTATCTGCACTTTTCCAGACACCATGGCGACTACCACAATTTGAGATAACGGAGAAACAGCAGAACTGGAAAATCCTTCTACTTCCCTGTCACCGTGTGGCAACATTTTGCCTTCGCTGTGAGTGAGAAAGCATGTGGGCTCCAACGGGATGCAAATGAGCATTTTCTAGGATGGCAACGGAATATCCTGCCCTACTCTAACCAATCTAACTCGTCATGCCTAAACCTAACCAATCCAGCCAACGAAGGAACCAGCCAACCAGAGGCAGAGTAGGGCGGGACAGTCCTTCACCATCCTTCAGGTTCACCTTGTTAAACTAATGGTGCATTCGCTTTCAGCTCGTAAACTTTGAGAAACTTGTGTTGCAAAGTACCCTTCTGCAATCTAGTGGCTTTTATTGTGACATTGCTGTCCTTGTTTGAATAAAAGGTTTAAATTGAAAATGTAATTGTATCGTTAAAATAAAAAGTCAAATTGAATTAAATCTACATTTAACACAATAAACTACATTGGGTGTTGGGACTTCACCAGGGTAGTGGACTCTCTTATTTGGAAATGGGGGAAAAAACCTTGTTGTTGTCAGCAAACCAAGTGGAACATTAAAGAGGTGATTAATGTAATAACCTGAGCTCTCTGACAGAAATACAGTTATTTGGTATTGATGGATGATCTATTCTTGCTGTTAATTCTGGGGATGTTAACAGTTTAGAGTAATTAGTTGATGTGTTATCACTGATTGTGTTCACTGTGAAGTGTTCAGGGTCTTTTTACAGTTAGAAACCCAACAACTTTTGGGAAGTGAAAAGAGAGCTGTAAATAGATGTACTGTATGTATATGTTTCTGCCACTGTAGGGGAATGATGACGTCTATCTGTGTGTGAATGATGGAGGCAGAGTTACCATCAGTGCGGCTTATGTCTCAGGCCGAACACCCCCTGAGCTGATTACAGAGGTACACTCTCAATCACACACACTGATCATCAGCATACAGTAACTGTGGCTCTTTGTTTTAACAGACACTCAGTCAGTTGTATATGTTGACCTCTGTGTCTCCAGGAGGACCTGTGGGGTCGGGCGTGGAGGTTGGCTGATCGGGTCATCCAATGTCGTTTCCAAAGAAACATCCTCATCCCTCAGGGGGGGAGCCGGTTTAACTTAAACCAGAGCTACTTCCTGTTTCTTACACATGGTATATCTCACCAGGGTAAGACAGCAGTGACTTGATGTGTTTTTCATGATGGCTATGTAAGGCCATGATCACACTTGGCTTCTTTTTTGATAAGAAAAGGTTGACTAAGCGCTTTTGTAGTTTAAAAAAAACAGCTGGATGCATTTTGGTTCCAAAAAGCAGAGGTGGAAAGTAATTAATTTCAATTACTCACGTGACAGTAATTGAGTAGTTGTTTTTGGATGTACTTTTACTTTTTAAAGTACTTTTTAAAATCTGTAATTTTACTTTTACTTAAGTATGTTTCTTTGAAGTATTGTACTTTGCTACATTTAAATCACATCTGTTACTGAGTACATAAAATAGTTTTTGCATAGTGTTTTTAAAAAGGTTTTTGTCGCTTTTTTGAGTTTTTTGGCTTTGTGCCCTTAACAAATCGCAAAAGACTGCAACTTAATTAAATATGTATAATAAATATAAATAAGATATTAATTACAAAAATAAATGAAAATAATAATAAAAGAATAAAATGAGCTTTCACTTTAGTAGATTTTTATACCAGTAATTTTACTTGTAATTCAGTAGAAGTTCATTCAAAGTAATAGTAATTTTACTTAAGTAGAATATATTTGTACGCTTCCCACCTCTGCGAAAAAGCAGTGGGAGCTGCTGTAGATGGCGCGTGTGCTATGAGCATGCACAGAGACGTTAATGCTCAACGCATTGTTCGTTGCAGTATTCTCTCAAACACCAGAGGGCGTACAAACTAAATAATCTGTGAATGAGCAAGAAGTAGTAACACTTTAGTGATTTTTTCTTATATGACAGGCTTAAAGTTTCTTGTCATACCTTGACAGTTTTGACTGCTGACTCTGCTGTCATCTTCAGAAGCGTCACGTGATGTTGCTGTGACGTCTACTGTGGGTGTGATATATTTAGTTTGTAACCAACCCCGCCTGCCGGTCCCCCAGACGGCAGGGACAGTCTCTGTAGAACTGCGTCCCAGGTGTGGGAAAGCTGGTACGCTCCTTCATCCCGGTTTACAGTTCTGGGGGCTCGCTGTCGGATCTCCTCTGCCTCAGCAATCCAGCGATGGTATTTGTTGCTTTCTGTTCGGATGATCTTGGCCTCCTTCCAGTCCATGATGTGATTTTCCCTTTTGCAGTGGTCAGAAATGGCTGATTTCATATTCTCCTGCTCCGCCTTTTCTTTAATTGCACGGGTGCGCGCTCCAGATGTTTCCTTCTCACACTCTATTTATTTTTTTTTTTCATTCTTGCGTGTACTAAAAGGGTCTGCCTGTTTCCCCGATATATGTTTTATTGCATGACAGGCATTGGAGCTCATATATCACATGACATTTTTTTCTCCGGGTCAATCTGGTCCTTACGCCGCCTTCCCACTGGCACTTGAAATCATCTCCGATATGGCTGCGAAACTGCGAAGTCATTTCTTTTCTATGGAGATTTGCAGGCCACATGCGAATGGGGTCTGAACGAGTGCGGTGCAAAAAAGAAAATCGTGTCAGTTGGTCATACGGATGCGTTCAAAAAAAATTTAACTCTTCCGACAGGCTAAGGATGCTTCATATCCGAGAATTCCAGAGGAAGTTAGCATTGCTATGGTACTGATAAACAAACCTGCTAATGCTTATTGGTTAGCTAGCAACAGCCATTGAACTGACATTATACCGCTATATCACATTTAACTGACCTGACATGTCAACGTCCTGGGCAACTTTTCTCCATACAGCAGACTTTCTATTTATATCTCTATAACACTCATCAGAGAGGTCATAGCGAACTGTACATTCAAAAAATGATCGGTCGTTCTAGTCTCTCCGCAATTTTTGTGAGTTGCTTCCAACGCTTTTCAGCGGTGTAGTACGACGTCCGCTAGGGGGGTATTGCGTATTACCGAGCTGATTTCAAGTGCCAGTGGGAAGGCGGCGTTAGGATGTACAAGAACCTGGCGCATTTTTACGTGTGGTCTTACGGTCGTGTTTAGTTCAATTCAATTTTATTTATAGTATCAAATCATAACAGAGTTATCTCGAGACACTTTACAGATAGAGTAGGTCCAGACCACACTCTTTAAATTCCAAAACCCCAACAATTACAGTAATTCCCTCAAGAGCAAACATTGGCAGTGGCTGTTGCGACAGTGGCGAGGAAAAACTCCCTTTTAGGAAGAAACCTCGGCAGACCCAGACTCTTGGTAGGCAGTGTCTGACGGGGCCGGTTAGGGGTATGATGAACAGTGGCAATAATAGTCACATTAAAGATAATGGAACAGTGACTTCGAAGGTAGTCCTGGAAGTTCATGTCATAGCAGGGCACATTGTGTCATACTGAGTAATGCAGTCTCCAATACCGGATCCTGATTACTCTGTGCATATGAACAACACAGCAGGGTATTGCGGGATGTAACGTGGCAATGCAGAGCATGGGTGGATGCGGCGGACGCAGCAGGACGCAGCAGGACGCGGCCGGGCATTGCAATGCCCGGCCGCAGAGCAGAGCAGAGCTAGGTTAGTAACAAGCATTTCTGGGACAGGATGCATACAAAAGGAAACAAGTGAAAACAGATGAGAGAGCAGCTCAGTGTCATAGGTAGGAAGGAACTTCCCCAGCAGTCTAGAATTATAATAGCATAGCTAAGAGAGGCAGGTTAGCTTAGAGAGAGGTTCTGGATCGGGCTTGAACTCTCCCCTGCCGGATCGGGCTGTACTGGCCTGCCTCCCTCTACTCTCACTATATTATTGATTATATGATAAATAAATCTGATGACTATGAAGAGAAGCAGGTGGGCCGGGTTAACTCCTTTATGTGGCGTTTGCTCGTGACCCTTTGGATGCGCTCTGTGATCCCTCTGATGTATGGTAGTGTGACCATGCCTCGGCTTTCTCTCTTCTTTTCTGTCTTCTGTCTTCCTTCTTCTTTGTTGTAGATTTTGACCTCCCTTTTCCCCTTGTTTATGGCCCAACCTGGATATTGGCAGTGTGTGAGTGCATTTTTTTATGTGCTCTTCTTCCTCCTCTCTGTCCTTTTTATCTGTTATGAAACTGGCCTGGTCATATAGTGTTCGGACGACTGATTTTTTTTCTGTCCGAGCCCGGCCCGCATCCGACAGAACCGTGACTAAACACGGCCCAAGCCCGACAGGCATCAAGAGATTTATGTCCTAGCCCGGCCCGGCCCGACACCGTTAAAATCTAATTTTTTTCTCATACTAATGACACATGTACGTTTGTTTGTGTGGAAAGCCCGCTTTTATTAAGCAACTGTAAGGCACTCAGAAATGTCAACAGATGAGCGCATCAGCACAGTGAGCGTGCACACGGGGCAACAAGCGCACGTTAACACAGGCGCACACAAGAGGCCCAATCATATAATTGAAATAAAATTAACACATGCCATACTTCCACACAGTAGACTTTCCTTCATTTTCGGTGGTTTTAAAATCTCCTGAGGCCAACTTCTTTTTGACATCTTCCATCGTTGCGCTCTGAGCGCTCAATGCGCTGCGGCCTGCAGTCTGCCTGATATGCACGTGTTTCGTTGTCAATTAAAGCTATAAACACATTTCTGCAATTCTGCACACAGGAAGACAGATGTTAGGTTAATATTTTAAATTTATTTTAATCACAAAAACGAACCTTTGCATCAAGTGAAACGGGCCCATTAAATGTCCAATGCCTTAGGCTGCCACGCTGATGTGACCGTCCGAGCCCGAACCCGTCCCAAACCCGTCCATCATTTCTAAATATCTGTCCGAACCCGGCCCGCCCGTCAGGTACCGTCGGGACCTGTCGGGACCCGTTGGGACCCGTTGGGACCCGTTGGGCTCGGGTCGGGTATCCCAGCCTTAATGTGTTGTAGGGTCTTGTGTGTTGGTTTTTGGTATAATTTTATTTTTAGGCTCTTCCTGCTGTCTGGGGGACCGGCAGGTGGGGGGAGCACAGCGTCATTCCATCACACAGGTGGAATGACACAAACTAAATATATCACACCCACAGTATGAGCCACAGCAACATCGCGTGACGCTTCTGAAGATGACTGCAGAGTCAGCAGTCAAAACTGTCAAGGTATGACAAGAAACTTTAAGCCTGTCTTATGAGAAAAAATCACTTAAACATTTAAATAGTAGGCTAAATTAACTTGTTTGGATTAGTAGTAAACACATCCAAGATAAACACCGACGTACCGCCAAACATTACAATGATCTACTTAAATCATAAATGTGACTGTTGTTTATCTCCATATCGAAATGACTGGCGAACCTGCTCTTCCTAGCTGATCGTGTTGAACTGCAGCATACACAGTGGGCGCGTAGTTACAAAACTTCAGAGGTGCACGACCACGCACCGCGACAGCTTGCGGAGTCTCGCACTGGAAATGACAGCCGTGGTGAGGTCATTTTATGGCTCGCATTGCTCATGCCCGTAACACCGCTGTGACCATAAACCTAGTTTAACAGTCAGCATATCTCAGCCTCTGCTTCCATTTTGTCCATTAACCTACTGTTTTAATCTGTTTCTTGTGAGCCCCCTAACTTTAAGGAATCACAATACTAAATTGCTGAAGTGTCAATTTGTAATACATAGTGTCTCTTGGGGGTGAGTGTTAAATGGTTAAATGCCTATAACATTAAATGAAATTTTCATTATTGTATTATGATAATATTCCCAAATACAGTCTTCTGGGCAGAGTGAGACCTGTGTTAAAACCAAATTTGTTATTCACACCTCGGGTCATGTGAATTCCAATCTGACTAGTTTTGACTGCCAGTGTGAATACTTGCTTGAGTCACATCTGAGAATAGCTCACATTCCTTCCACTTCAACGACTGCTGGAAAACATTTTCACACTAAGTTTAACATGAATTTGTGTTAATGTTTTGTGTGCAAAATGAAGTTTAGTGCAAATATAGTGCAGAGCTGTCAAAAGTTTGTCCTCCGCAGATGTAATCCACAGACACCAACGGCAACCTCTGATCTCCACCAATCAGAAGGCGATCACCGGATATCCGGAGGATCTGGTTGGCTCCCACTCCCCCCTGCTGCTCAAGTTCCATGGTTGGTTGACAAACATTTGCTGATATATCAGTCTAGTATGGGCTCTGTATATTAACACCACTTAGGTTGCTTTCACACCTGTGTCGTTTGGTCCATTTAAAACCAACCCTGGACCGTTGGGTGTGATAGTCCGGTTGGTTTGGTTAAAGCTCATCCCAACTCTTGTGCGGATCAAACAAACCAATTCTGGAACGCAAAATGCGGGTCTCTGTTCACTTCCGAGTGAACTAGAGTTCAGTTCACTTCAGGTGAGAACGCAATCCGACCCAAAAACAGGAAATGAACCAAAATCAGAGCATTTACTAACCTGCAAATTCAACCTTGCACACAATTTAAGGACGTATATATGATTTAAGGAATGATAACTTTCAGAGCCATAACCTCTTATGATGTGTGGTCATAATATGACCACACATCACTGGTCATCATCATCTCTCTCCTTCACTCGCTGTCAGCTGCTCATTGTTCACCTTCTTCTAAAATATTAGAAACACTAAAGCAGAACCAGAAAACTTGAGTCGTTATAAATGTGGTGTTGCTCCATTATTTCTGAGGCCAGAAGTGTCTGCAAGTTTCGTTTATTCTGTTCAATAAACGTGCGACCATCTCGGTCGTGTGACGTGTGTTTACAGTGTTTGGTGCCTTTGACTGAAGTGCAGTGTGAAAACAAACCGAACAAAAAAAATTAACATTGTTGCAACTTCACCCCCGAATCGTAAGGAGTCACTGAACGATAGGTGTGAAATTCAATTCAATTCAATTCAATTCAATTTTATTTATAGTATCAAATCATAATTAAAGGACGGGCCCTCGCGCCTCTGCGCGGGGTTACCGGAGGACGCCGCTCCTTGCGACCATGCAACATTTGGCACTCAGATGCCACAATTCGTCTCCAATGACAAGGGAACCCCCTGCCAAGTTCAACGATACCTCACAGAAGACTCTGCGTCATACGGTTCATTAGCTGTGAAAAGGGGCGTGGCTAAAGCATAGCATGATACCTCACACAAGGGTATACCTTAAACGGTTCAAATGTTATGAAAGAGGGCGTGGCTTAAGCATAGGGGGCGGGCCAAACCATCACAAATAAACAAGGAAGTCTCTGCTGAGTTCATTGATACCTGACATAAGACTCTACCTTAAATGGGTCACCATTTATGAAAGGGGGCGTGGCTTAAGCATAGGGTGGCGGGCCAAACCATCACCAATGAGTAAGGAAGTCTCTGCTGAGTTCATTGATACCTCACACAAGACTCTACCTTAAACTGGTCATTAGTTATAAAAGGGGGCGTGGCTTGAGTAAGTGGGCGTGGTCATATCATAGGGACCGGCTCAGAATCACATGTAGACCACACATTCATGTAAATCAGATGATGTTTGTCATATAAGGCGCATTTCCTGGTGCCAGCGGGGGGTACTGTGACCAAAAGTCAATTTGGGCCTGTAGGTGTCCTCAGGCCTGGACCCTTGTCAATCATGAGAAATTTCGGGCAGATATGACAACGTACACTCAAGTTACAAAAACTTCTTTGTTCATCGCTGAACACTCAAAATGGCCGCCACACCCACACCGTCTGACGAAAAGTTTTTCTTTTAATAACTTTTCATCTTTAAGGTGTTGAGATGATACAGACCAAGTTAGAAGTCCATCGGATAAAATCTCTAAGAGGAGTTCGTTAAAGTATAGCACCTTGCCTTTTCGGCCTACTTCCTGTTGCCACTAGGGGGCGCTATGACAATTACAGTAATTCCCTCAAGAGCAAGCAGTGCGACAGTGGCGAGGAAAAACTCCCTCTTGGGAAGAAACCTCGGACAGACCCAGGCTCTTGGTAGGCGGTGTCTGACGGGCTGGTTGGGGATATGATGAACAGTGGCGATAATAGTCAAATTAATAATGGAACAGTGACTTCAAATGGTAGTCGTAGTAGTTCATGTCATATCAGGGCGCTGCAGGGCGTTACAGGATGTAGCGTGGCCCAGCAGAGCATGGATGGACGTAGCAGGAAGCAGCAGGGTTCAGCAGGACGCAGCATGACACTGCAGGGCACCGCTGAGCTCAGCAGGGAGTGCAGTTATATATTATTAATCTAACAATTATGAAGAGAAGCAGGTGGGCCAGTTAGGTGGACACTGCAACTCCTCACTCCCTAACTATAAGTTAGAGTTTTAAGTTCATTCTTGAATGAGGTAGGTCAGGAGAAGGATTTTAAATCAATCCTGGATTTTACAGGAAGCCAATGCAGAGAAGCTAATGCAGGAGAAATATGATCTCTTTTCTTAGTTCTTGTGAGAACACGCGCTGCAGCATTCTGGATCAGCTGGAGAGTCTTAAGGGACTTATTTGAGCTGGAAGTAAGGAATGCATGGACTAGTTTTTCAGCATCGTTTTGAGACAGGATATTCCTAATTTTGGCAATGTTACGAAGATGAAAAAAGGCTGTTCTTGAGGTTTGTTTTAGATGGGCGTTAAAGGATATATCCTGATCAAAAATAACCCCTAGATTTCTGACAGTAGTGCTGGAGGCCAGGGCAATTCCATCCAGAGTAGCTTGTCTTTAGATAATGAAGTTCGGAGGTGTTTAGGGCCCAACTCAATAACTTCAATTTTGTTAGAGTTTAACATCAGAAAATTATAGGTCATCCAGGATTTTATATCTTTAAAGCACGCTTGAAGTTTAGCTAGCTGACTGGTTTCATCTGGTTTGATTGACAAGTATAATTGGGTGTCATCCGCATAACAGTGAAAGTTAATTGAGTGTTTCCTAATAATATTAACAAGAGGAAGCATATATAAGGAGAATAGAATAGGTCCAAGCACTGAGCCTTGTGCGACGCCATGGCTAACTTTTGCATACTTGGAGGATTTATCATTAACATTAACAAATTGAGTTTGATCAGAGAAATAGGACTTAAGCGTCCTAATAGTCTAAAACTCCATTAATTTAAAGACTAAAGGCTTGACTCCCATGTTCATTACATCTCACAATACCACTGTGTTGGACAGACCAAACAACTCAACACTCTGTATTCTTCAAGCGTAAAGCTCCTCCCCTTCCTGTATCTCGGCTATCTATATTGCAAGGGTGCTGTCGCTGCATCCTGGGCTAAGCCCCGCCCAAGACGGTTGTGATTGGTTCAAAGCAATACAAACAAGCATTTTTTTCCCCCTATCCCAGAATGTTAAATTGTGCAGCCAGTTCTCCACCATCTGGTGATGCACAGTTCTAAGACACAAAGATCACACAAGCTCTAGCAACTAAAGTAACTAAAATGACAATATATAATAAATATTTTGTATTTGAGTAACATGTAGGGATTAAAACAATAATTCGTAACATTGACACAATGTGTCCTTCCAGTCGCGAACTGGCTGTGTCCCCACATGACTGCCTCCTGAAAGGCAAACACAGAGGAGTAACTGTGCCACTGTTACAAATACTTTATTCATGCTGATCGGGATTACATCTTCACAGACTGCATAAAGCCCCCTGTGGTTGCCTGCAGGCTCAACCATGCTACATTTAAATCAGCCAACTGATGTTGTTTCAGTCAGAGAAATTTGTTTAATAGTACAATTCCTGTTTTACTAGCAAGAGAGACTGTTTCAGTCAAAGGTGAGGAAAAAATAATTGTATGGCACAGCAGACTAGGGCTGTCCCCTCTGAGTCGATTTTCTTTAGTCAAAAATAAGTCATTGTTTTATGCTTTTTCCTTTAAAGTAGAGATGTTCCAATACCATTTTTTCCTTCCTGATACTGATTACAATACCTTAACTTGACGAGTAACAAGTTAAAATATACTGTGTGTGTGTATATATATATATATACACAACTGTATATATAGATCAGCTGGTGATATGATTGCGTTAGTCTTTGTAAGACATGAACAAATACCTACAGAGAATGGATGCCATAGAACTTTCTTTCATTATTTAGCTTGACAGGCAATCATAACGGTAAAAGAAGATAGCGACCATAATAACTTTAAAGTATATTTTTCTCTGGGCTAAATTTCGAAGCATGGGTTCGATGCATTACGTGCATACTCAACGATACCGACACCAGCATTTGAGGCAGTATCCGAGGCATTTCCTGCTTGTATTGATATCGGAACAACTCTAATTTAAAGTGTTGTTTTTGCCTGACTAAGAATTTCTTTAGTCAAGGACAGCCCTGCAGCAATCTGATCCTAGCTGCAATAACTCAAGAACGTCCAGGTTAGGACCTATACATGGGACTATTTTGGTTCCTGTATAAAAAAAAAAGAAATGCTGACAACTGATTGGCCTGCAGAGGACATCCCCCATACAGTGTGAAATCTAACCCAAGGAAATCTAAGTCTGTCAATGAACAACGATGATGGATTTGTGTGTTTTTTATGTAAGATGGTATGGTATTCAGTTGTTAAACAAAATATCAATGAATACTTGTTGGAATCTAAAGCCTCTAATAACAATAGATAGAAAACACTCGGTCTAAGCTCTTGGCCCGCCTTCCTGAAAAGCCCAGTCCACTCTGATTGGTCAGCTGGTCCACTCTGTTGTGATTGGTCAACCAAATTCAAACAAGCCACTAAGCGGGCTGTGCTTGGTCAGGCAGCACCAATGGGCAGCACAGATGATAAACTGGGCTGCTATTCTCAATCAGTCAGATCGATCAGATCACTAATTGATGAATTTCAAACAGGAATGCGGATGAGGCATTTTCAGGCAGTTTAGAAAAAGTGCTTTATACATCTATTACATACACACAAACAACTATATAATACACTTAATGATTGGAAAAATCCACAAAAGCTTAATAGAGGCTCTTTAAGGACAAACAAACATAACAGTTTTGGCCCATTAAACGCTGCATATGACCAAACAGACTGCATCGCCATACTTTTGGGGCATACATTCATTAACTCTATTAATCCAAGCTCAGATGTCCCAAAATATCTACAAAATCACTTAATATGATCTGTCCTCTCAGGTGTGTTAATGCTGACTGTCTGGATGTGGACAGTGAGCACAGCCGTCATCATTGCTCGCCATTACAAAGACTGCTGGCCTGACACAACTCTGCTGGGACAAAAGCTGTGGTTTCAGGTGTGAGCTCCAATATTATTTAATTCAATTCAGTTGTATTCATAGTATCAGATCATAAAAAGAGTTATCTCAAGACACTTTACAGATAGAGTAGGTCTAGACCACACTCCTCTATAATTTACAAAGGACCAACAGTTCCAACAATTCCCCCAAGAGCAAGCATTTAGTGCGACAGTGGCGAGGAAAAACTTCCTCTTTAGGCAGAAACCTCGGACAGATCCCAGACTCTTGGTGGGTGGGCATCTGCCAGTGCCGGTAGGGACACATAGACACTGATACAGATATACAGATATAGAGAATTGTGATTCATAATGATTAACAGTGACAAATATGGTAACAATAAAGATAATAGAACTATGACTAGAAAATAGTTGTAGCAGTTCAGGGCATAGCAGAGCGTAGCTGGGTGTAGCAGGGCGCTGAGCAGGACCGCGGTGGCAGCTGCAACCATGATTTAGGTGCCACCCCAATCCAAGGAAAACTGCGAGGCAAGAAAACATAAGGACTCCCCAGAGCTAAGTTAGTAACAAGCATTTCTGGAACATGAATGCACACAGATGGAAAGAGGAAGAAGATAGGAGCTTAGTGTGTCAAAGGAAGTCCCCCACCAGTCTAGACCTATAACAGCACAACTAAGAGCTGGTCCAAGGCAAACCTGAGCCAGCTCTACATATCATGTGGCAAGTATTGGAAATGTGGTTTGGACAATCTTAATGGGGGTTGTGGGGCTCCTCCCCTGGAAAATGTTTAAAAGAATAGATGTCATTTCCTGTATTCTGCAGCCTTTTAACCTGTTAAAATCTACCTCTTTTTGTTTGATTTTCGCCTATTTGCTATACCCAAATGGAAAAGCTTATAACAGAAGAACTGCAGGGCCAGAATGCATGTATGAGGCTTTATTTGAAAGCCAATATCGTCTAGCTCTGGAAATGTGCTTTTCTAGCATGTAGGTAAAACACAACCTACACTACTATCAGTTCAAACATAGCTTATTTTTTTGGTCCTTGTCTAGAATAAGTCATATTTGAATAACAATGACTAGGACATGCTTTATGCCACATTATGCAAAACACCACAATACCTTCTATGTCTTGTCAATAACACATGTGTAAAGTTTCAGACCTGTAGGCATAACCTTCTGGGAGCTAGGGAGTTTTTAGTTTGTGGTGTCACTGATGTTCCCGAAGGTAGTTCGGTACTTTTTTTCTGGCTATACTAGCTACTAGCAGGATAAGAAATGATGGGTGTATTTTTGTAATTTCACCAAGAGGAAGTGGTTGGCCCCAGATCACATATTTTAAGATAATCAAAAATTCATTTAATTTCAACTACTAAGAATCACTAAGACCTGAGGCCGACGTCTCAAAGATAATGTTGTTAGCCAGTTATCTTGGTGACTTTGTTTACACACACATTTTTACACACATAACCCTGCTTTCAGCTTACTAGAAAATATCACGGGTTCGGGCGGGTAAAAAGTAACAAAGCGGCATTCAGAGTGAGTTATTAATAAACTACAGAAACATTGCACCTTCCACCTTCTCTTCCTCTCAATTCAATTCAATTTGCTTTATTGGCAAGAACAAAGAAAACATGTTGTTGTCAAAGCAGTTTACAGAAAATGCATATATAGTACATATCACATATTAAACCTACATTTAGTAGGTGTCGCATAGATTCTATACACAACACTCTACATTACAAAACCATTACATAACACAGTAGAATACTTAACCGTTTTGTACAATATAATTACTGTACAATCCTAAACCAATGTGTAATGTTCTTTTAGTGGTGAGTCCCTCAGGTTGTGGCTTCCTCTCTCCATCTCAAAGCCTCTGTCTCCATCTGTCTCTCAAACATGTACACACACACACACACACACACACACATACACACACGCTCCTATTGAATCTGCCTGGGTGCAAGGTAGCAGTGAAAATATGGTTTGGCATGTCATTGATTTGGACATTCTCTCAGTAAGCAAGCAGAAGAGATTTGTTAATGAACACTGACATGGCGCTCTTCAGAGCTGTCTGAGTGGAAAGACCGATTTTCTGGATGTGTTTTTGACAAAAACATGGTAAAATGTGTAGGGGGGGTAATGATTTCAAAAAGTGGGTGGGACTGTGTCTGAAGTGGTGAAATGTAATTAAGTACATTTACTCAAGTACTGTACTTAAGTCCAAATGTTGAGGTACTTGTACTTTCCTTGAGTCTTTTCTTTTTCATGCCACTTTCTACTTCTACTCCGCTACATTTCAGAGAGAAATATTGGACTTTTTACTCCACTACATTCATCTGTTACAGCTTTAGTTACTAGTTACTTTACACATTAATATTCCTGCACACAAAACACATGTAGTTTATAAAATAGGAGGTTTTATTAAACATGAAACTAGCCAACAATATAACGGCCTACAAGTCCAGCTGAAGTTATATGCCATTGAACACAGGATATGTTTTTGACGCTTCTGAAGCTTTCATGATTTTAACACGTTTTTGACGCTTTTGTCCTTTTTTTCGTTTCCAGTTTTACAAAATAGGAGGATTTTTCTGCATTGAGTACTTTAACTTTTAATACTTTAAGTACATTTTCCTGATGATACATACTTTTACTTATGAAACATTTTCAATGCAGGAATTTTACTTGTAACAGTATTTTTACAGTGTGGTATTAGTACTTTTACTTAAGTAAAGGACCTGAATACTCCCTACACCGCTGAGTGTCACAACGACACAAAAATGGATATATGCTCTGAGATGTGGTCATTAACATAATAATTCACATAATGTTCAAAAACAAATTGTTTACTATTCTCTATCGCCGACAATAGAGATCCAGTCTTCATCAAGTATTTGATTGGTCCACCTCTCTCTCCCTCTCTCTCCTTCGCTCTGTAGCTCCATCGAACCATGGCGGTGTTGGCTGTGGTCCTAACGGCTGTGGCCTTCACCCTGCCTTTCATATACAGGATGGGATGGAGCAAGGTAAGTCGTGTGTGTGTGTGTGTGTGTGTGTGTGTATGTGTATACCCCTCCATGATGGTCCACCTGTCCCTCCATCTGTCTAACTGGCTCTTGGCATCTCAGAATCTTCTGCTGTGTGTCTCTGCGTCAGTCCCACGCGCCCCATCCCCACAACAATTCATTGTGTCATGTCATGGTGTGTTGGTGGACCTCAGACTGAGCGTGTGTGTTCATGCATGCGTGTGTATGTGTGTGTGTTTATGTACCAGCCATCTATGAAGACTTCTAGCAAAAGCGAGGCCTTGTATCGTGACTTCTTCCCCTCCTCCTCTCACATCTTGTCTTTCTTTCCATTCCAAGCTGGACGTCTCTCTATTTTTGTCGGATTAATTTCCTTCGACACTAAACCACTTTTGAATATTCATGATCACCAACCATGCATTAGTAGGCTTATTAGCTAATGCTAGCTCCCAAACTTATTTATGCTTAACCCTTAACCTCCCGAGTCATCCTTAATAATCAAGATTTGATAGATAGATAGATGACTTTATTAATCCCCAGTGAAGAAATGAAGGTGTCTTTTTGGCACCCAGGTACCTTTTAAAACAGTCACAACATAAAATATTAATAGTACAATACTATACGATATAATCACAATACAACACAAATGCACTTTAAGAGAAGGGATACAAATACAGTGGGAATGCATTGCACAGTAAAGAGCTTTACAATGTGATACATAGATAAGGTGCAGAGAGGACATGAGGCAAATATATAGATATGATTGTAAATAAATATGATCAATAGTATACAAGTAAGTGGTAATTATTCTGGAGTGTGGGGTGCAAAAGATAAGAGGTAGCTTAAGGTTCCAGTTTCCTGACCATAGGTCTAATAGGCACAGATGAGTTGATAGACTCATAAGGGCGGGTGAGGTCTGACAGGGGCAGATGAGTTATGATGTTTGATGGCAGCAGGCAGGAATGATTTCCTGTAGCGTTCCTTTAAACAGCTGGGTTTAATGAGTGTTGCTGAAGGTGCTCTTGAGTTTGTCCAGTGTTGTGTGGAGGAGAAGGGGGGGGGGGGTCATGATCCATACTTGCAGCAGTTTTGCCTGCATTCTGCCTCTGACCAGCTCCTCCATGGAAGTAAGCTTAGCGCCAACTACAGACTCAGCCTTCTGAATGAGTTTGTTCACTCTGTTGACATCCCTTGCTTTGATGCCAGCACCCCGACACACCACAGCAAAGAAGACAGCGCTTGCAACATCTGGATAGAACATCTGGAGCATCCTGAGCCTTCTTTAAGAAGTAAAGCCGGCTCAGGCCCTTCTTGTATTCATATGATGGTTGAATGTCGAAATCTACAAGTATTCAGTGTAATCATACATTTAAAACACAAATGCAAAGCAGACACTTTCTTTTTATTAGAAAACCTTGTCAGATTGAGGGTTGAAATATGACATACAGTAGGTGGGTGGGTATGGGTGTGGGGGGCATTGCACCCCAATGCACCCAGTGTGTTAGCATGTAGAGTCACAGTTTTAAAGGCAAATATACACAGAAGGGTCAATTTTAGTTTAGTTTTAGCTAAACTAAAATTGAAACTGCTTCTTTATCACTTAGTCAAGGCTTACGGACGATCACCTCTCCCTTCGCATTGAAGCCACTCTTTCAGGCTACTCTCCCTTTCATCTACCCAGGTCACATGCACAAGTTGGTGGGTTGCAGGAATTCACAAACATGTCCTAAAGTGCCCCAGTATCTCTATAGACCCTTTTTCATCCTCTGAATTTTTAGCTTTGTGAAAGATAGCATCCCACCGGTCTTCTGCTTACTAGTGTACAGACCCCCTGAGGCCAATATTGATTGTATCAGTGTGTTCTCTGGTCTCCTCTCCCAAATTGCCCCGAAATACAACAATATTGTCCTTCTCAGAGATTTCAACATCAACATTTGCTGTCGCCCTGGAACCAGGACCCATGATTTTATGAATTTCCTCTGAATCCTTTGGTTTCCCACGATCAGTAAATGGCCTATCCAGTGGTGGAATGTAACGGAGTACATTTACTCAAGTACTGTACTTAAGTACTTTACTTGAGTCTTTTCTTTTCTTTTCATGCCACTTTCTACTTTACATTCAATTTTGTGTTTTATCAAATTTTATAGCATTATAATTTTTTTTTTAAAATGTTTTTCAAAACTGAATCTTGACTAAACGTTGACAGTCTGTGATCCACTCAACATCCTCTGATCATAACTAATAGTCAAAATAATTAATAATTTCTGCTTTTTTTTTAATTAAAAAATGTGGTATTATGTCATATAAATTGGGTTTATTGACCATGAATTTAAAAAAGCATTGCAAAAAGTGACATAAATGTTTAAAAAAGCGTCTAAAGCATCGACAAAAAGGGAACAAAAATGTCAACAAAAAAAAGCCGAAAAAAGTTCAGTTTTCAGTTTTGACCCGGAAGGTTAACAAGTTCATTGTCAACGGGAAGACAACTCAAGGGTTAAACTCTTGGACAGTGCTCAGTCCCTGACCAATCTTATTGACTAAAGTGTCTCTAAAGTCTCTAAATGTGAGGACTTCCTAAACTTCTTTAGAGACAAAGTACTTGCCATCAGAGCTAAAAACTGTAGTGTTCTCTAAAAATATTGCACTTCTAAATTCCTTTAATTACATCACTTCATCAGAACATTACATTATCTCTTCTATGAAGACATCCACCTGTTCTCTTAACATTGTTCTAACAAAACTCTTATTAAGTTATTGGCACCATTGGCCCCAGCATTCTTTCAATTATCAGTTATCATAATTACAGACCAATCTCCAAAATGTTTGTATATCTGTATCAGTGTCTCAACCTGCAGCGGCCGCCCACCTAGAGCCTGCTTCTGTCCATGGTTTCTGCCTGCTTAAGGGAAGTTTTTCCTTGCCACTGTTGCACAAAATGCTTGCTTGTGGGAAATTGTTGGGTCTTTGTAAATGATAGTGTGGTCTAGACCTACTCCATCTGTAAAGTGTCCTGAGATAACGCCTGTCATAATTAGACACTATAAATTGAATTGAATTGAAACTCCCATTTTTTTCTCAAATCCTTGAAGATTCCAAGATTCAATACTTTATTCCCATACAACTCGGTGCAAATTTGCTTCAGTGTGCTCATGACAGGACATCGACACAATACAAAAAAAAAAACATATAGCTAATATAAGATAATTTATGACCAACTGTTGTCCAAAATGGCATTTTTGAAAAATTCAAGTCTGGTTTTAAGAGCTTTTCACAGGTCAGAATGCGATGGCTTAGAACAAATAATGACCTCCTTCTTGCTGCTAACTCGGGTAATTGTTCTGTCCTCTTCTCAGCCTTTGACACCATATATCTCTCTCACTATAAAAAAGTAGCTCAAACTACTCTAGTGTGTGTGTGTGTGTGTGTGTGTGTGTGTGTGTGTGTGTGTGACTCAGCTGTGTTAGTCACATACAGTTCTGTTTCAAGGTGTGACCGACATGTGTTGAATCCGACTGAGCGTTTGCTCATCCTGACTCACCACAGAGGCTGAGCTTTCAGGACAACCAACAGAATGGACTGCTGGACTGCTTAGTCATAAGCAGCCTGTAACCGGCTCACAGTCACCAATGGAGCTCAACAGTGTGGTTCCGGAAGTAAAAATCCAATTGATTTTCTCCATAAGGATTTTGATTATCAGCCATAATGTCTAAACCAGAGATTTTCAACACGGGGTCCGTGACCCCTAGGGGGTCCTCAGACTTACTTCATGGGGGACACACGTCATCACACTGTCCTGCTGTCCCTGGAACTCACACTTTAACTTTAAAATATGACTTTAAATGTGCATCAATAGTACAAGTAGTACAAGTGTTTTTTGGTATTTTCTTGCTTATATCTAAAGACACAGTACTGGATATCACTGCAGCTCCTGTCCCTCTGTGTTTGTGCTTGACTTCTCTGTCCTCGTAGCATGCAGGCTCTCATCCTTACATCGGTTGCACCGTCATGGCTCTGTCTGTCATCCAGCTAATTGTGGGATTTCTCAGGCCAGCCCCGGAGTCCCCCAGGTAAGACCTGAAAACAGATTTTAGTTACTCCGTGACTTGCTTATCGCTGTCTGAAAATCAGTGGAGTTTTGTCCTCATTTAGTCCTGAGAGAAGCAGCATTGGGATTTTTTAAAAATGTATCCACATTAGTTGAAATCATAGCAGGTCCTATCTCTTTGCATCTGCAGGAGGAGGATCTTCAACTGGGTGCACTTGGTAACTGGCACTGCTGGCCAGATACTCGCTGGTAAGAATAGTAATTAGAGAGTATATTTTTCTGGAGAAACAGCGTGTGATTACTGCTGCTGCTCAAAGTGTGGATGATGACATGACAAGACTTGTTTACCATGATCTGTTACACATCCATGGAGTATGATGGCAAAATGCAATTGTTTGGAATGACAGTTGCTTACAGTATGATCTCAGTCCCCCACAATAGTCAGGCCTCAACTCAACTTCACTAAGGGCCAGACTGAAAAATGAGAATCACATTAAGGGCCAGACATGTATAGTTTATTGACATGCTTTTATTTAAGAGGAAAAAGTCAAATATGTTGACTGTATAAAGCAACAAATACGTCACAAGACGTCGGGAAAAAGTGGCAAAAGCATTTTAAAAAAATTGTCAAAAACATTGAAAAATGCGCCTGAAGTATCTAAAAGAAGTGCAAAATCTTCGGAAAAAGTGACAAAAGCTTCGTGGGCCAAAATGTATTTTGAACCTAAATTGATATGCGGCCCGGATCAAAATCTGCAAGGGGCCAGATTTTTCACATGTTCTTACACTGCTCACACATCAAGAATCACAGTTGCACTTACAATGGTTTTTTGAGAAGATCTACTCTTTCAGGGTCTATTTACTGAAAGCATTTTGAATGAATCATGCACAACTGGATGTGAGTCACACCTGATAGTGACATTTGTAGCAGATATCGTAGTGAATATATTCCACTGATTTGTTTGTGATGGCACCTTACAGTATGTCCACGTTTTATAGCAGTTCATGGAAATCCTAGAAAAACATTATTTAGCAAAACATGTTAGCAATTCAGTTTACTCTGATGGCTCTGTAATTTCCTTAAACAGCTGGTCACTGTAGTTTTGTAACAAACCGTGCTCAAACAGAAGGAAATAGTCCATTTGTTTGGTGCTCTAGTAAGTATTGATGGCCACAGGACAGTGTCTCAGTGGGATGGAGTCAAAATGAACTAGTGTGTGTGTGTGTGTGTGTGTGTGTGTTCATGTTAATGAAGGAACATGTTACCCAGGGCAACAGTGTGACTCATTGATGTGTTTTAAGTAGGGCTGCACTATCTATCGCTTTTTTATGGTTATCGCGATATCAACTGGCGCAGTAAACACCGCGAAAGGCCGCGACACATTGCGAAAAACATTGTTTTGTGTTAGTTGAAAGAAAATATGAGTAGAAAACTTTCAAGCTTTAACTTTAAACACTTTAAAATGGAACTGTCATTCTATTGTTAATAGTGCCTTTTATGTTCAATAAAAGAATGTTGGAAATGATTTCCTTTTCTTCCTGCCTTTTTTTTTTAGCAGAATACTGAAAGCAGCAGAAAGACAAAACTGAGTTCACTTTATTTATCGCAAGTAATATCGTTGTCGCAATATTCAACAACATTATCGCATATTTTCATATATATCAGGTTTTGGATACAGATTGTTAGTAGGATACATTCATTGTTGGTTCGGGTCTAAACATGGGATTTGTTGTTGCTGATAAGTTGAATAAAGAATATCACCAGACACCATATTTGTATAGACTGTTTTCATGCCATGAAAAATGTATGTGATCTTTCATGTTTTGAAGAAAAAAAAATCGATTTCTTCTTTTGTCAATCGTAGCATGAAGCAATGTCTAATAGTGCATCACAATGTATAGTGTGTCCCTTGATGCAAACACTGCCTGGTCCTCTCTCCCTCCCAGTGGGTTGTGTGTTCCTGGGTGTTGCCCAGCAGACGCTGCCGTTACCCAGCCCCTGGTCTTCTGCAGTGCTGACCGGATGGCTGCTGTGGATCGTGCTGGCAGACCTGCTGCTCCAAAACCATTCCTACAGACTGCGGAGTAGAGGTAGTACAGCCGACGGTGGTGCACGATGTCAGACTTAAAAAATAAAGTTCAAACGAAATGGCTGTACTGAAAATGGACTGAAAATAGAATTGCATTTAATCTAAAGCGAACTCAATGTGAAAGATTTATGAGGACTTACTTTACCCCCCTCAAGCAAATTGGATACATTGAACCAGGGGCGATTCTAGGATCAAAGCTTTAAGGGTGCATGGAACCCTTTTTAACGTCATGTTTCTTTTTTAAAACACTATTCTACTGTGCTGACTGTGCATTTTAACATCATAGTGGACCATCCTGGTAGGGGAAACACTAAATTATGTAACTAGAAAGACCACAACAATTCTGAGAGAACTTTAATGCTTTAATGCTGAGCCACAGGGCCATTACTACAAAGGTGAGGTGGTATTACGTATGAAATCAGATATTTATCTGTGGAAAAGCAGTATCAATTACTCTTGAAAATTATTATATATAGATATTAATATGCCGTGGGTGGTGATGGTGCAGTGGATGTCACACATGCCTTTGGTGTGGGAGATTTGGGTTCAATTCCCACTTCGATACATCAACCAATGTGTCCCTGAGCAAAACACTTAACCCCTAGTTGCTCCAGAGGCGTGTGGCCTCTGATATATATATATATATATATATATATATATATATATATATATATATATATATATATATATATATAGTGTAAGTATCTTTGGATAAAAGCATCAGCTAAATGACATGTAATATTCCTAGAGCAGAACTCCTTAGCAGATTAACACATTTTATTTATTTTTTTTTACTTTTTTTTTTAGGGGTGCAGGGATCAAGTTTAGGGATGCTTCAGCACCCCTAAAAAAGGGCTAAAATTGCACCTGAATTTAAGTGAAGTGATGATGCACTGTATGCAGATCCCGCCCTCCTCTGTGCAGGCACCCTGATCAGCCAGTAGGACCCGCTAGTGCAGCGGTGTGATGCCTCACTGTGTTTGTCCAAAACACCCATGCCACCAGGGCACTCTTCAATATATGTTTTTAATTTTCTCTTCTGTTGGCTGTAGATTAGTTCTAAATGCCTGGAGCAAACAGCTGGTATTACGTGTTTGTTTCAATTAGCGGAGAGTGCTGTCTGCAATGAGAAAATCAATTGTTCTGTTCCAACGCATTATGACAAAAAACTAAAATGATTATGGCGTGTGTGTGGGTGTGTGTCAGTGGTGTGTGTGTGTCTGTGTCAGAGGTGGGTGTGTGTGTGTGTGTGTCAGTGGTGGGTATATTTATGTGTGGGTGTGGGTGTGTGTGTGTGTGAATGTGACAGCTAAATAGCTTGGAAATGTCATCTCTCTTTGCTAGTATTTTAATGACGGACCTTATATGAACTCTACCCTCATTTAAAGGGACAGCAGTGGGAACACTGTGTTTTCACCATGATGTTCTAATGTACTAGCCTGGCTCTGCCCTCCTACGTACTACGTGGTATATTCTTGGGTTTTTTCCAGCCAATCTTTATCCAATCAGAGAACAGAGGGAGTGGCTGAGAACGATGACGTTAAGGTTGTGCGCTAGTTTGAGTTGTAGTTCCGTTATGACGGTGGAGAAAGTTAGATTTTCCAGCTCGTTCTGTTAGTGGTGAAGGAGTTGGCTAAGGCGAACGCTAGCGATGCTAAGCCGACGTCCCAACCAAACGTTAGCGATTGGTTACGGCAGATCCAATAGTTTTAAACTTCAACAGAGTACCCGCCTTCAAGGAAGTTAACACTTGTCAATGGAGAGTGGCCAGACTCTCTGTACAAATGATACGGACCAGAGTCTGGTAGGACCAGGCTACTAATGTACAGGTGTTCTGCACTGCAATATTGCTGAAAAAAGATTTATTTAAACTAAAACCATAAACGATGCGATACTTTACTTTCAGTTTATACACTGAAATTCGTTTTGCGTTCCCCGAGCAGCTCCACTCAAAAAGATGAAATAAAAAGAAAAATACACACAGAGCTAGACAACAGTTACACATATAGTACAAAGGTGAAGACATATCAACAGACATGATGATATTCTCGGATCCAGGTCTTTATTGGCAGCACACTGATTTTGGTTTAGCAACGGGATAGACTGATGTACAAAAGAGTTCTTGAGCCTGTTGTATCTAAACAAAGGGACTCTTAATCGCCTTTTGGAACTGTTGGTATTCATAATTCCAAACATGCATGGAGTCCGAAGAGATGCTTTATTTTCTCTATCAAACATATCGGACTAAATATTCAATCTGTATGTATCCACAGGAAACCGCAACGGTGACGACAAAGAGAGCCTTTTGTTTGCTCAGTTGGAGGGGCAGCACCATAGAGAGGTGAGACTGGTAAAGACACACCTCACTTTCTATTTTTGCTTGCTTTATTCATTGTCTGCTTCTCTTACATAGTTCTCTTTATTGATTCTTCTTTCAGGGATCTAAAGTCAAGAAGATGGTGCTAGTGGTGTTCATAATGGGAAACACAGGGTTCCTGGCTGCATTTATAAACACTTTTGCAAATGTATAATTATCTACGATTATTATTATTATTAAAGGACACTTTTCTTTCACTGCTAATATAATAATAACAAATAGCAAATTTCAGAAGTAATTACTACTTTTTTTTCTTTCTTATCTCTGGTGTATCATACTATAATGTGTAATGTCTTGTACCAATATTCCAATCTGTTCTTAAACTAGTTAACCTATATTTCTGTTACATTAGCCCAGTTAACCCTTGTGTTGTCTTCGGTTCAAATTTGACCCGTTTTCTAAATGTGTATATCAGAAATATGGGTTTCTTTTTAACGACCTCATTCTGATTCTGGTTTCATGAAACTTGGGTCTCATTTTTGTAGTTTTGTCCATCATTCTTATCAATAATAACTCTGAGATCTGGCACAGTTTCACTGCGTTTTACACTTTGAAAAGAAGTCCAACAGGGTATGAACCAATAAATCAGCCAACTTGTAATGTATTCAGTAAACACAGGTGAACAGGAAAGTTATTACCTGTCGTAAGCACATATCACAGTTTACAGCCGCTCAGCTGAACATGGAAAAATGTCCAAATTGTCTATGCAAACATATGATTCAACATATATGAAGGACAAAGTTCCCAATAATAAATAAATGATGAACATAAAGCTGTTATTTCAAACAAATTCTTAAACGGAACTCAAATGGCTGAACATTGTCTCCATTTTACCTAGAACTCTTACCAAATGACATTGTTCTTCCCAGGAAACATCATAACGTTCATCTAGCACCACCAACAACAGGTCAAACATTAAAGGGTAACTACCGTTTCTTTCAACCTGGACCCTATTTTTCTATGTTTTTGTGTCTAAGTGACTGATGTGAACAACAATCTTTGAAATTGGTCCAGTAAGATCAAGATCTGCAGCAAGATCGCTGCAGTCGGCAGTGGAGAAACAAGCTATAATGTAAGTTAGTAGGGCAATTCTCCAGCTTGTATTTACTTTCACAAAAGTGCTTGTTTTGCCGCTGACAGACTGAGATTAATATTCTAAGTGTTTGATAGCATTATGGAAAGCATTTCCAAGGAGGTCGACCTTTCTGTTAAAGAATAAGATCCTTTTTTTAAACATAAAAACATCCGCGAAATTGCGTTTGCTAAACCCACCAGACTCTATGTAAATAAAGTCATTTTAGCATCGTAAAATAGATTTCATTAAAAGTCAACAGAAACAAAATAAAACTACCCACGGACATTTCTGTTGATCCAAAAAATCTAAATATGGAAAAGCACCTGTGAAATTCTTTTCTACAGAAAATTCCTTCATATTAACATGGTATATTAGCCCTTTTTTCTATGGACTTTTCTAACTGCGTATGCCCTTGTCCCCAGAGGATGAGCCAATTCAGCAACTTTCCTCCTGTGCCACCCTCAGGCTTAAATGTTATCTTTGCACACAAATAATCTCTTCGTAGACACACCACGCTCATGTACCCCAACAAATAAAGCTAGCCAGGGTTCTTCATATACATTTTTTTAATTGTTGCACTCATCTCTTTAATACTTGCACAAGGAATACAAAGTAAAAAGTCCCTGCATATTTAGTCATAAAGAGCATGAATAAGCCCCCAAAAAGCCATGTCAGGGATTTTTTTTCACAGAATGTTTAAACATCAGCAAGCAATCTTGAGATTTGTAAACTATAATTTAACAAAGAAGCATACAAACAAACGGAAACAATGCTGTTTTAGGTCAGCTTAGTCAAGAACGTAATAAGCTCTTAGAAGATGCTTTTCAGAGAAGCAGGTAATAACAAGGCTTTGTAAATAATGATAAAGATATCTAATAAAATCATCAAATACCAATAGTGTTTATATTTCGGAAAAATCCCTTTTGAAAATATACTGTATGTAGTCATGAAATTCACTATAAAGTGAGCCACAAAGAAAAGTGCTAAACAAATGAATACTGCCTACGATTGCCCTGTTACGGCTTGAATATTGGAAAATAAAATCAGAATTTGATTGAACATTAACCAGAGGTTTATGTAAGTATACTGTAGCTTCACTCTGCTGTATATAAGTGATCATTCATTTATAGCTCTATTGTATAAAGAATAAAATACTTTCATTTGTGGAAACCTATTTTATTATTTGGAATTTCCAAAGCACTGAGATTTCAGACAATGGACGTCCACTTTCAAGTGTCATTGGTCCTCTATTTTTTAGCACTGTGACAGCACTGTTCACTAATCCCTGTAGTCATTGGATTGTCGTACTGCAGGTTATACAGAATAATGTGGCGCTAGTTCAGGCTAAACTTAAATAGTTATGTGTCCTGAAGTATTAACCAGGGAGTGAGAAAACTGAAAAAAAAGAAATGCATTTATTTGTACATTCATTTATACATTTATATTTATTTTCACTAAAATCTTCTCTTATTTTGTATATTGTGCTGATCTATGTCCATCCAGCTCACCTTGACATATTACTCTGCAGCAAAAAAAAAGCATTGTACGAAAATACAATTCATATACACTGAGCAATGTAGCGTTTGCTTTATCAAGACATACAATAACATCAAAATATGTTTTCAAATCTGGTTTACATTTATAATGTCCAGAAAAGTTTAGCAAAGAGTGGACTCAACGACACATTTGTCTAACATTCAGGCATCTTAGCAAAAACACTACTTTCAGTTTACTGTCAGCATATTATCATCTTTCATATAAAGGAAAAGTTTCACACTTTATGAAGCTTGAAGGTCCCATGACATGCTGCTTTTTGGATGCTTTTATATAGGCCTTAGTGGTCCCCTAATACTGTATCTGAAGTCTCTTTTATATAGGCCTTAGTGGTCCCCTAATACTGTATCTGAAGTCTCTTTCCTGAAATTCAGCCTTGGTGCAGAATTACAGCCACTAGAGCCAGTCCCACAATGAGCTTTCCTTAGGATGTGCCATTTCTGTGTCTGTAGCTTTAAATGCTATTGAAGATGAGAGAGGGGGGGCAAGGTGGAGGGTGGGGGTGTGACCAACTGCCACTTTGCTCGTTTGAAAGCCATGATGTCTCTCTCTCATGGGTGGGCCAAATTCTCTTGGCGGGCAAAGCAGAGAAAGGGCAGGTAACCTTGCTCCTTATGACCTCATAACCCATCTGAGCTTTCATTTTCTCAAAGGCAGAGCAGGATACCCAGGGCTTGGTTTACACCTATCACCATTTCTAGCTACTGGGGGACCATAGGCAGCCTGGGGGAACTCATATTAATGTTAAAAAACCTCATAAAGTGAAATTTTCATGCAATAGTCACATTTCATATGTATGTTGAGAGACTTGTTGGTCACTGTAATCAATCCTCTTATGCATACTGGCCTTGGAAGCAATCTCTTCATAGTGTGACTGAACGCATTCTAATTAACGGGTTTGTATGATACTGTATGATAACTTATGCAAAACAATTCATATGATATCCTGCGAAATTACGGCATGACAGTTAAGTTTAGCGGCTGTTGCAGGTAAGTTTACCCGACAAAAGGTTGACCGTCATGCTGCGACGACCAAAACGGTCCACTTAAAGGTGCCATAGATAGGATTGTGAAGATCCAGGACTTAGCCAAAAAATTTGAACATGGACAACTCCTCAGACCCTCCCCCCTTTCTGCTAAAGCCCAAAACGGTCTCCTAAGCCCCTCCCCCCACAAGGGAGAAGAGGATCTGTTTTTTTTAAATGACCTGCTTCATGTAGTTCTACTAGAACATAGGATCAGTTTCAAAAAATATGACAGAAAGTTAGTTTTATAAGTCTTACCTACTGCATCTTTAAGTAGTAGTCCCAGGACACAAACATCCGTTTCCTGGGTGAAAGTCTTATGTTTTCCCCTTCTTCCGCAACATAAACTCCCCTCCCCTGCTTGAAAGCCCTGTATTTTAGGACCCACACATCCACCTTGACCTACTTCCTATGCAGATCTCGGAACTCCTATACAGCGGCAGTCATTGTGGTGCTTATGGTAATAAATACGTGAAATACATACGAATTACAGTGCATTACTTTTCATTACTATGTGTACAAATGGTTCATGATAACAGCCTACGCAACTACACTGAAAAGGATGGGATTCAAAAGTCACAGTCCTGTTTAAAAATGGATTCTAATGTTCATCTAAAGCTGGAATGAGGTTTGTCTCCTCTGGTCTGTGTTTCCTTGCTGAGCTGCAGCAGAGAAATACTTCTGAAGTCCGTAGATACAGGCAGATTTGCTGTTGGTGTCAAAGTGTTTTCCCATAAATTTGTGGTTCCACTAACCTCAACGCTGGGTCCAATGACTAAATCCATGCAGAATGATCACCAAAACTCTGCAGATCTCCCGCAGAAAATCTTAGCATCTTTCTGGGGTCATTGTTTTAACTTTTACGGTTTACTGGATACCCAGTTTCCCACTAGAAGGCTCCAGATCACTACCCTCACTTCAACAAGTCATCTTTGTGGCATCAAACCATGCCCAAACGATAACTGAAATTAAGCCCTTAGTCCAACCTTCAAGAGCAGCGCTACAGAAAACACAATTCAAATAAAAGGAAAAACATACTTCAACACAAGACCAATATAAAACACAACAGGCAGTATTATATTAGCAATAAACCTACACTTGATGGTCACTTGATTTGTCTAACTCATACTGCTTAAGCCTCATAAGTGACCACTAACTCTTAATGTAGGCTACATATGGCATGTGAGTACTGTTTAGTCGTATCCTACTATCTTCATAAATAAGGCCAAATATTTTAAAATATGATTCTTTCCACTGACAGTTTTTTGAGATTCTGTGCTTCTGGATCAGACCTTTTAAACAGTTCTTGAATAGGCAAGTGATAATCCACAAGGAGGCATGCAAAATGATTGCATGACATATAAGCTGATAACCTGGATTTGCCTCTCATGTATACCATCACCACGGTTCAAATTATTTGTATTTGTTTTAAATGGAAACTATGTGTTGGCACTGTCCTTGTCAATATTGTAATAAACATTATTTTACTACTCCAACAAGTAGTAGAAGCTGAAGCCTAGTGAGAGCTGAAACCATGCAGCAGCCTTCCAGCTATGAGTGTTGATTCAAAAGTGATGAGGCCACGTCAGAGCCATGTGGGTATCTGAAAATAATGCACCCCCTCTGGCCATCTGGAAATGATTTGTCCATGGTACAGTATACAACTCTATGCACCTAGTCCAAAGTAATGTGGCCATAAACATTCTCATTGTCTTGCTAGTTTTGTCCAAAGCATTACAGAAGCAGAGAGTTTAGGTTATGTCACAAGATGAAACAAAACACTGCAACACTGCATTTAACTTGAATGAGTATAACATTGACAATCAATGCCCTTATATGGCAAACTGTTGACCGGGTCCTCTTTACTCGGTTTTTGTAAACTCGCCCGCCTCCCAGCGCAGAGCCATGGAACTCTTGCGTCTTCCTCCTGTGTAGACCTCTGGAAACTGAGAAAAACAGCTGATTGTTTACCTGCTTTCAAAGCACTTCCTCCACCTCCTCCACCTCCACCTCCTTCACTTCCACCTCCTCTCTCAGGTCATTAGACTAAAGGTGGGATAAGTAAAACACATAAACATTGCATACACATGATAAATAGTTGTAATGCTAATGTTTTCATTAGGTATAATGAAAAACAAAGCAAATTCAATTAGTTTCCTTAATGGTTGCAACAGTGCAATAAGATTTTCAAAAAGGAAATGTTTGAGGAAGAGCTTACTCTGTGATCACAGGATAAGGCAGAGCGATCCATCCTGTAGGCTGTTTTCATTGGTGATGAGGGAGAGGACTTGCACTTCAATGGTACATCCACTAATAACAAAGACCAAAGATCATCATTAGCTTAAATGTATATGTACAAAGAGGGAAAGGTAAAAAAAACTATGTGTACAGAGTGTAAATAATGTATGTATGTAGTCAGTATTCTGCTGACATACCTGAATTGTCAAATGCCAAAGTGTCCTTGTTATTTGACAATATCCTTTCATTATTGAACCTGTCTTCGCCATATAGATTTGCCCTCTCTTTCTTCAAATCGTCCTCCCTCTGCTTCACCATCTTAATCTCTTCATCCACCAGTGACATTGTGCTTCTTGAACGCAGCTTGAAAAAGGGGTTGTTCAGGAACATTTTCTCCTGGGGCTGCTCACAGGCTTTGTTGAGAGAGAACTCAGAGGCACTGCGAATAATCAGATTGGATGTTTCGAGGATGATGAGGTTGGAGCTGCTGTCCTCGGAGCGCCACTCGCCAGACTGAGCTGCCACGTGGTCTTTGCCAAATCTTGGGCTCGATGTGAAATCATTGCCAGGGTCGAGAATGATAATGTTTGCTGATACGTCATGTTTCAGCGGTTCCTTAGTGGGTGAGGAGGTGATTATGAATGATGGTGTTAGTGGAGTGCTTATAGATCTGGGGATACTTCGTGATGGAGCACAATCAGTGGATTTGCCCATTCTTGAGAAGACCCTCTCTCTCCTGAAGTTTTCCTCCCGCTCCATTGATATGCGAATCTCCCTTTCAACTTGTGTTTCTGGATCATCGTAAGGGGACCTGTAACTGGAATCATCCAGGCCAGAATCCTCTGAGCAAGGGCTGAATTGGGTGTGAGGATAATCGCCAACCAGATTTAAGTTGTCCAGATCATGGGCTTTCTTTTGAGTTCTTTCAATGTTGCGGACCGGTGTGTACATGAAGCTGTGGCTGCCATGGAAGCTGGGCTGCTTGGTTGTAGGTAAGACAATCTTGTTCATGGTCTGCTCCTCCATTTCCCGCCACTGTTTACGAGCCAGCTGAAAATCCACATGCTCTGTGCTAACATTCTTGCTCTTGGTTTCTTGTATTACACAAAAGTCTTTAGGTAGCTTCTTGTTCGAATCTGCATTAATGTGCTTATGGTGGGTTGTGTGGTTATGATTGGCATCTCTGCCATTTTCACTCTCATCTTCAGAGATTTTGGACAAACATTGAAGGCCTAAAGGGTTATATTTAACCTCTTGTGGAGGGCTAGGAAAGGAAATGTTATCTTCAGGTTGTTCAAGAACTTCTTCCACTTGTGGAACCTCAAAACTGACTTCTTCAACATTGTTGTCTTGTTCCTCAAAGTCTGTCACCTCAACTTTCTGCACAAACAGCTCCTGGGCACTCAGCTGAAGACTGTCCAAATATGAGTCATCGTCTTCTCTATTTATAGAAGAAGAGAATATTGTTCTCCATTTTTCATCATTATCGCTGTCTGAGGAAGCTGCCGCAATCTCAGCGTCCAGGCATTCGTCCATTTCGTCAGGCTCAAAGCCATGGCAGGACTCATTGGAAACATCTGACATTGCCTCTTCCCTAATACACTGCTCTAATATCGACTCCTCTGTAATGGGTGGTTCAAATTGGATGTCAGGGGCATCTGGGTCTTCCTCTGTGTCTATTGCCACATTTTGATAACCACCGCCTTCAAGACTAAGCTCATTATCCTCAGGCTCTGATTCAGGGTATAACTCTAGCTCAGGGTACTGCTCCGGCTCAGGGTACTGGTCTGGTTCAGAGTCTTGTTCTGGCTCAGGGTAGTGCCCTAGCTCAAGATCTTCCTCTTGCTCAGGGTGGTGCCCTAGCTCAAGGTCTTCCTCTTGTTTAGGGTGGTGCCCTAGCTCAAGGTCTTCCTCTTGCTCAGGGTAGTGCCCTAGCTCAATGTCTTCCTCTTGCTCAGGGTATTGCTCTGGCTCAGGGTACTGCACTGGTTCAGGGTCTTGTTTTAGCTCAGGGTATTGCTCTGGTTCAAGGTCTTGCTCTGGCTCAGGATACTGCTCTGGTTCAGTGTCTTGCTCTGGCTCAGGAAACTGGTCAGACTCAGGGACTTGTTCTTGCTCAGGATCTTGTTCTGGTATGTCCTGCCTCTTACGATGGGCCTCATTCTCATAAACACTGTCAGCACTGGAGAGTGTGTCAGACACAGATGAGGCGATTGACTCATTCCTGTTGAGCTCTTCATGCACTGATTCTAATATCAAAGCTTCATTTTGATCCTGACAAGGCATTTCATTGCAAATGCTGGTCTCAGAGCAGTCAGGCTTGTCAATGTCAATGGTGCCGGTTGGAAGGTCAGTTAATAATTTGCCAAGTATCGCTGTTTCCCCTGGGAAATCTGATAAGTCTGTCTCTGAACAATTTTGCTCATCATCTGTACTGAAATCCTTCCCCTGCTCAGGTGAATCAGCCACAGAGACCTCTACTTCACAGTCCATCGCCAACTCTGATTGTTCAATGGTTTCCATGGTGACGGAGAATGAGTTGTGATTCTCAGTTGTGCTGCAACCTTCGTTCAGGTCTTTTCTATCCACCGAGGTAGCTCTCTGAGAAAAGAGAGAACAAGGAAAATAGACTTTTATTTTCTGGAAGGGAGAAAGGGCGTGTTAGTGTATACCTTTGCCAAATGCATATAATCAATAGTAGCCTCAGCAGTCTCCTTGACCTTGTCTTCCTTCACTGTCTCCCTGTATTTAAAATGTCTTTTCATGTCCTTAATGACAAGTCTATTGGTTTCGAATCAGTCTGTATGACATCCCCCCAAATAATCAGCAAAGACATTATCATGTACAGAGATATAACCTAAAGAATTGCACTTAGCCACTGAACAACAAGCCAGGACTGTGATTCAGACATTTGTTCAGTATTGCACTCTATGTAACACAGCACATAAAAGGAATCAATCCATTATAGCTTGATTATATGTACATTTATTGTGAATCAAGAAACACTGTTGTGATGCATACAAATAATTCCATGTATTGTCAGACTGAAGATTATAATTGTTACGATAATGATTTTTGTCAATCACGTCATCATCGCAATGATCATCATCCTCATTGTCATCCTCACTAACAAAGACAAGAACACTAGACCGGCTCAATAACACTCCAGGATGTTACTGGGAATGCAATCACACCAATGTGACTTTGGCAAATCCTCCTGAACAAGTCTTGAAGTGCCATAAGCACACTAAAGTTGTCAATGGACAGCACCTAAATGGTCTGTGCTGTGTCAGAGAAACACTTACTGATGTATCTGCAGAGGGATGGGGGGGGCTCTGTGGGGATGTGTGTGTGTGTGTTTGTGTGTGTGTGTTAGAAAAGGGGGGGGTATCTATCTTGTTTGTGCCTGGCGTTGCTGTGCTGAGTGAATGTTTCCCTAAGTGGGTTATGTTCTGCGGAAGAACATCAAAAGCAGCTGAATTAGATGGTATTATATCTGTTCTTATGTAAGACTGCGGTCTGGGTCTGCCTCCCACACATTGCCAGAGTGTCCCTGCAAGATGACTGACTGAGCCCCTCAATCCCAGTGTTCACACTTGCGCACACATACTCACAGGCATTTAAATTACTATTACTTTTCACTGTGAGAACCATCTCTGGCTACATGCATTCCTCGACTTTTCAATTTCAAGACTCCCTGAATGCCACTAACCCCTTACAGCTCACTGTGGGTAACTGTGGCTACAACAATACACAGACTTCAGCAAAATCTAAATTCTCTAAGCATTTTATCTGAGCACAACTTTAGTTGCTCTCTTCTGTAGCCCCACTCAGCTGCATGCACATGTGTGTACAAAACATCAACAGTGAGATATATTGAAATTGGTGGATTGGTGCTACTGGCTGCTTTAATCAGCTTAATCAGAATGCGTGCATTGTGCATCAGCAATGTGTCACAGCTCAACACAATTTCACTGACTTTACAGCATGCACAGGCAGTGTTTACAGGGTGATACCTCAAGCAAAAGCCAACTGTTTTGTGTGTTATGAACATAGACTGTATAAGTCCACAATGACCCATCAAGGAGATATATGGAGTAGGAAAGTGGAAAAAGGCAGAGGTAAAGTAAACATTTGGCCAGTTATTGAAATCACTGGACAATCACAATAAGAAATAAAATGCTAAGTTAATTAATTAAATAACAAATATGCTAATTTGCAGAAATGCATGTTCTGGTAGTAAGTAGGCATTATTTTATCAAACTTTCCAGAGTTGTTATTCCATCCATCTATAACAGCTTATCTTTAGAGGGCCGCGAGAGGGGGGGGCTGGAGCCATTGCCAGCTGACATTGGGCGAGAGGCAAATACACCCTGCCAGTCTAGGGCCTGCAGGATGAAGCTGTTTCTGAGCCTGGTGGTGCGGGGTGGGGACGCTACAGTAGCGTGTGCACTCTTACACCTATGCCCAAAGGTGGAAATCGTGGGTTACCCCCCCCCCTTAGGGCTGGGTATCGTTAAAATTTTTTTAGTACCAATACCAATACCGTGAATTTGATACCGGTTCCTGAATGATGGGGATCCTAATCAAATCAAATCAAATCAAATATTGAAGTCCGACATATTTCAATCTCTCTGTTGAAATTGATTTGAGATGCCATGCCATTGCTGTAGCTTCACTTTAAAAGTTTAAAAGTTATTTTGAAATAATCACAGAATGTGCAATGTATTTGTCAGTGAGCTTAACACTGACCGCTATTGTTCAAAATGTGTCTACAAAACAAAAAGGTCATTTGGGGCATTTTCTGAGAGCGCATCAGTTTGACACATTGCAGGGAGTAATGGAACAGTCAGGAGCGGCCAAAGTGAGCTGTTAGATCAAGAGCAGGCGACACGCTGCACACCCACAACTTATCAACCACTTTTACTTTCCCGTTGGCAGTTTCTGTGCAGCATTAAATCAGATCACAGTTGGTCAACTGAGGCACGCATGGCTAATAGAGAGTACACATGGGGAAATCACGCTGCAAGGTGACAATATCAGTAGAGGAGTTAGATCATCCATGGAAGATAAATAGTGAGTTTTAACACTAAATCTGTTCCTATCCCTTTATTTCTTATACTTTGTTTACTTACTTACCTCTGACAGACCGTGACAAAAATTAGAGTTTACTTGCAAAATGTTATGTGCAAAATAATTGCTTTTCTAGATTGCTCTGTTTTGGTGATCATTAAAATGTGATTAATTGCACAGCCCTAGTCTTCAGGCGTTCAGAGCCTAGTTGCTGTCAAATTATTTTGCCCAGGGATGCCAAAACATGTATCTATATATAAAGCCAACAAATTGCGAAAAGACCATCACATCACCATGTATATTAGGAAAAGTATTAGGGGAAATTTCACAGTTTTCAATGTTGATTTGTTTAAAGCTATAGTGCGTAGTTCTGTCTCCCCCTTGAGGAATGAAAACCACACTGTCGGCACGTCCACATGATACAAGCCTTCTGTGATCGCGCACAGACCCCCACCCCTCCTCCACACAGTTGCTAGTAGCCAAGGACGACACGGAGGATTAAAAACATGATGGACTCTTCAGAAGAGGTCATTATTAAGAGGTAGAAGAGGTAATTAAGTCACCAGACGCCACAATCTTCTGAACATAGTCCTACTGAGAAATCCAGAGAGAGTTGTGTGGAGCTGATAGTCTTAATTAGCTTTGTAGCAACTCATATGGCAATGGCTTGAATGTAACAGACGTTTATTAATATGAAAAGTTACGCACTAAAGCTTCAACAAACATCTTTCCAGAAGTCAATGAGTAATTGTGCTAAATTGTGATTTCAATGTTGGCTAAAATAATTGTGATTATGATTTTTTCCATAATCGAGCAGCCCTACTAAAGACTAATAGTCTGTCTGCAATTAGCCGTAAATTCAACATTAACATTATGGTAACCATCTTGAGTGTTAAATCCTCTACCAACTTACACAATTCGCAGGCAAGCATGTGAGTCACAACCATAGATAACTGTGTGAGTGACCGTGTCTGGAATTCTGGGGTAAATACGGAATATTCTTTGATCAACTCAAAACACAGATGTTGGTATTTTGTGCCTGTGTTACGGTCCCACTCTATGGAAGGCTCTGGTTGAATCTATGTCACCCTGCAGCTGAGGTCATGTTCTCCTGCTGCCAAGTGTCGAGGCAGCAGCTCACCGGCGCTTGTGGGCTCTTTTCACTCCAAAGCTGAACGCATTTAACAGGATACCCACGGCTGCTGACTCCAAACATCAAATACTGCCAGCAGCAGTCCACTCTCCACCATGTTTCTAATCCTTTTTGCCTTTCTCCACATCTCTCTTTGGAACAGTAACAGTAGGCACATTCTTTTTATCAAAGCCAGCTCGTGCATAATGTGACCTAGTGTAGTCAAACCACAGTTTGCCGTCAGTGTTTGAGACGCCACAATCTTCTGAACATAGTCCTACTGAGAAATTCAGAGAGAGTTGTGTGGAGCTGATAGTCTTAATTAGCTTTGTAGCAATTCATATGGCAATGGCTTGAATGTAGCGGACGTTTATTAATATGAAAAGTTACGCACTCCAAACTCCAAACATCAAATACTGCCAGCAGCAGTCCACTCTCCACCATGTTTCTAATCATTTTTGCCTTTCTCCACATCTCTCTTTGGAACAGTAACAGTAGGCACATTCTTTTTATCAAGCCAGCTTGAGCATAATGTGACCTAGTGTAGTCAAACCACAGTTTGCCGTCAGTGTTTGAGCTGCAGTGGCAGTAGTCACGCATTGCCAGACCTTCCTCCACAGCGCCGCGGAGGAGGGTTTGGCTAGTCCACACAGCATTCCGGGATGGGAGAAAAACTAGCTCTGGTTTATTGGCATTTTTTTAAACCAATCACAATTGTCATGGGCGGCGCTAAGCCACGGTGCCTCTGCAAAATAGCCTCGGGGAGGAAATTGTTTTGGTGGAACATGTGTACTTTCAAAAGTAGTTTTAGTCGTGTGAGAGAAAACTCAGATTGGACAGATAGTCTAGCTAGCTGTCTGGATTTACCCTGCAGAAATCCACCAGAGGTTAGGCTGCCACCCAGAGTCAGATCCCCACTGTTTCTTCTTGTCATTTGTATGTATATTGTATGTATTATATATGTAGGTAAGTGTATGCATGTATATGCAGACACACTGTATGTATGCATGTATATAGAAAGTTATCTGGGTAAGTGTATATGTTCTTTAGTTTTTTTTTTATAATTTATTTTATCTTTTATCTTTCTTGTCTTGTAAATTTTTTCCTTGCCAATTTGTTTGTTACTCTTAAAGAAATGTGAGAAAGGGGGGGCCTTATATAAGCTGAAGCTTCTGACCCTACCCTAAATTCATTCATTCATTCATTCATTTGCGAGTGATCAAGAAGGATCAGATGTGATGTTGGAACTCAGTGGGCCTGCTGAAGGTTACCTGTCCTTTGCCCTGTCTCTGGACAAATGGATGGTGAGTTTCATCATGAAATGCACTGGTTTCCACCACAGCACTGACTGTCGGGAAATGATTTAAAACAAGGAAGCACAGACTTATGGTGCGTTCTTTTTGTCTTGTAATCGCGACTAGTAGCTCAAGTGTGACGTCACATCCATGTCGGAAAACGAATAACCGTGGGTTGTTGCGTTCTTTTTGTCACACAATACTACGAGTCGGAGAAAAGATGGATTTTTGTAACATTTTTAGTAACATTTAGGATTCTATTCACCCAGTTATTGAAATATTACACAAATATATTTCACAGTTTGATACATGAAAATTACGTTTTGATTAACATTAACGTTGGGCTACTGCTCTGCTTTCTGCTCAAGACTCGGCTGTCATATAGCAACCGAGCGTCTCTAGCCAATTTAAGCTGCACAAGCTACAAAATAACTAATTAAGCGGTATTTAACTCATAATAAGACTGTAGAGAAATGCGTATAGGTAGCAGTATACAGTGCTATGTGTACGACTTCTTCATTTGGTTACAACAAAGACAAAAGTGCTTAAAATTGTAGAAAACCACAATGTTTACTACGTGTGATGCATGACGTAGCCATCTTTGAAAGTGAACTGGGGGTCCTCTGAGTTCAGACGACTTGACGAGTCGTAAATACGACCTCGGTGGCGTTCTTTTTGCAACTTCCAGTTCGTAACTCCGGAAAACAACCCGTAAATCGACTTCGGTGGACAAAAAGAACGCACTATTAAACCACCTAGTAATTGTAAGCATCACGAAATGTTGTACGTGATGGTACTTTTGGCATTATTAATCATACACTTACTACTATGCTTTTAATTTAAGGACCAAAGTGGCCCGGCTGTTTGATCTGGTTCCATATCTAAATGCCTCATCAAGTGTTCCAACGTTGGTCGATCTCCCCTTGTTTGGAGGGATTGGTTGGAAAAGGGAATTGTCTGGGGGATCTGTGTTTTGGTGGCATATTGAAATCCTTTGAGGATGTGGTACAGCAATTTGGAATACTTTATTGTATTGTTTTGCTTTTTTTTGTCTTGGAGGGTGGTGGTGACAATGGGGGGGGTTGTTTTGTTAAAAACAAAAACTGTTAATCAGAAAATAAAAATGATCGTTCATCTAACAAGCGGATCTCCCACGAAACAGACTCAGACTGACTTGGCAGCTTTACAGCAGCACCATTTGAATGTAAAAAGCACACATCGTTTTCACCTTTCTTCAATGTTTGCAACATCTAAATTTAAATCTCTCCTACTTATGACACCATGCAGTAGATTCATGTTTTTGTGCAGTGCAGGTATTGGTGGAGAGAATCCTACCCAGGAAATGAAAAAATCTAAAAGAAAAGCTAATTGAGTTTCTCTCTGCCCTTTCCGGACCCAAATGCACCAAATGAATAAATAGCTGACAGTGTACAGAAATTATTTCCTTTCATTTGTTTTAAATTCACCAAGCACTTTGCCATATTTTAGTACACTTTACTATCTGTTTATTTATTGCAAGTAGTATCGTTATCGTGATATATGACAACGTTATAGCATATCGCATATTTTCCTCATATCGTGCAGCACTAATAAGCTGCCAATGATTAGTCATCTGAGCAGCACTGCAGTGTGAGCACTGAGTCTGCACTGCTTAGAGTGCACAATGATATTGCCCTGTCTGTAGATGCCGGGAATCCGACTGTTTTAGTGCTATTGGACCTCACAGCGGCGTTTGATACGGTAGACCATGCAGTCCTCCTCTCTCGCCTTGATCAGTACGTAGGCATCCGAGGCTCGGCACTTCAGTGGTTTAGCTCCTATTTGGCGAATAGGAGCTTTTCTGTTATGATTGGTGACTGTTCCTCGTCAACCACTCCTCTCTCTTGTAGGGTACCCCAGGGTTCAATTCTTGGCCCAATCCTGTTTTCTTTATATATATTGCCGTTAGGGGCTATAATAGGAAAGCACAACTTATCTTTTCACTGTTATGCAGATGATTTGCAAATTTATTTGCCTATCAAACCAAATGACCGTGTCGCATTAGACTCCCTGCTTAGTTGTATCAATGACATTAAGTTGTGGCTGTCACAAAACTTTCTAAACTTGAACGAAGATAAAACGGAGTGTATCATCTTCAGTACTTCAGGCACGACAAACCGTCCATCCTTGAGTTTTGGAGCACTGGCTTCATATTTTAAGCCAGCTGTCAGAAATTTGGGGGTTACTTTTGAATGCAACATGAAGTTTGACAAACAAATCAGCAATGTTGTTAGAATGAGCTTTTTCCAGCTCCGTCTCCTGGCTAAAGTTAAGCCATTCCTTAACAGGCATGATCTAGAAAAAGCGATCCATGCTTTTATTAGTTCAAGGTTGGATTATTGTAATGCTCTCTATGTTGGTTTGAATCAAACCTCCATCTCACGTCTTCAACTTGTGCAAAATGCTGCTGCTCGCTTTTTAACAAATACATCTAGACGTGCACACATCACTCCCGTTCTTTTCACCCTACATTGGCTCCCTGTGCGTTTTAGAATAGATTTTAAGATTTTATTTTTTGTCTTTAAGGCCCTTAATGGCCTGGCCCCGGAGTACCTATCCGAGATTTTAACCCTGCGTGAGCACAGCCGGTCTTTGCGGTCTTCTAACCAACTGGTTTTAGAAGTGCCAAGGTCAAGGATTCAAACAATGGGGTGATCAGGTTTTTGCGGTTGCTGCCCCGAGACTCTGGAACAAGTTACCCCCTGATATTCGCACAATTACAGATGTTGCTCTTTTTAGGTCTAAACTCAAAACCTACCTGTTTAGAATGGCTTTTAATATGCAGTAGTGGTGTGACAATTTCCTCTTTCTGTTTCTATGTAACCTTTTTATGATTTTACTGTTTTCTACATTTCATTCTTCTTATTGCAAGATATGTTGTCTATTCTTAGCTCAAGATGTGAAGCACTTTGGATACCTGCTGGTTGTTTTAAAGCGCTATACAAATAAATTTTGATTGATTGATTGATTGATGGTCCATGACATGACTAATGTGAGAGGCGGTCAATGGGACGTCAGAGTCTCGGAGATATTAGACAAGAGAATATTATAGCCTACAAAAGGTGATGTCACACTGTATGGTGTAACAAAGAATAATCCTGGGCCGAGACTTTCCTAGTTGGTACTGAACTTTAGAAGTTGCTGTGCTGAAATAACCCAGTAAAAATCATAAAATAAAAAAATTAACTCTCAGTAAATTGGCAGCCATGATGATGATGATGATGATCTGGTAAACAGAATATACATTTTGAAATTTGTTCATGGGCATGTCAAACCACAGTACGGCATGTTTCCTGCTCTCAAACACATGCACGCGCACGCACACACGCACACGCACACACACACGCACACGCACACGCACACGCACACGCACGCACACACACACACACACACACACACACACATTAAGAAACCAGTAAAACTATTTTCTCCATCTCTTTTCATCGACAACTGCCAGTCACACTTCTTTGTTTGCCGATGTAAGTTTTCAATCACACACACACACACACACACACACACGCATGCGACAGACTGAGCGCCATGGTAACCATCAACAGGCCTGACACTTAGTGCACTGCTCAGCTGTCGCCGCCTCCACCTCCCCCTCACCACCTCATCAGCAGATTGTTAAATGTGATGGGAAGCAGGGCTGCATTCATGTTGTATCGGGAAAAAAAGTGAATAATAAATTTCAAATACAATCTTCCTACTTTAAAAAGTTCCCCTTGTCATTTTGGAAAAACAAATCTTGTCCATTAATACACTGGAATGACCACATACTGTACAAAACTGTATTTTATGGCACGGCAGCCCACAGCATTAGTGTTTGCAAGCCAACTTTCCTGCAATTTGTCAATGCATTTCAGCAATATAACACCTTTTTATTTAATATAAAAAAAAATTAAAAAGCCATTAAGATCATTAAGTTATTAAATGAATATAATATGAATTGATATGACACATGCTCTGGCATTACGAAATGTAAATGTATTTTTTTATGGTATTTGTTTTTTCTTTTTATTCCTGTTTTGTAATGCCCATTCTATGTATCTGGGCAGTACCTTTGTATATGAACTTTTGTATAATAATGAATTGAAAAATAAAATAAAATAAAAGGCTAGCGTTCAGCTCTGTGATTGGTGGTCCAGCTATAAATTAACATAGTTAATAGCCAAGCAATAGTTTTCAACAAGAGAAGTAATTTCAAATTGACTAATCATATCCACTCATATCTTCACTCTAAATGGGCGGGCTTTGTTATTGCTAACTTTATGATTTCCACCTGCTGTGGGCACAAGCAGAGACGGTTTAGAACTAAATATGTCTTTTAGCTGTGTAAATATCTAACGTTAGCAAAAGAAAATATTAATACATTATACAAATATAACTTTTCATCCATCCACATGATGTTAGCTACACTTTCAAACGAGGCCACGCCCCTTTAGGAGACAGGAAGTGTGTGCACCGTTTCAAACCATTGGCGCTGCTTGGAATGGAATCTTTTAATGTAGAGGATCTTTGGCACAAGCCGTACGTACACAAGCTGGTAGCACCAGGAGCTAGGACCGGCGATAAACTAGTCTAGTAACGTTATCGCTATGAGGAAGACGTTGTTGCTAGAACATTTTTTAAGTTACGTTAATGCAATCATCATTGGTAAGTAAGGTAATTGGTTTTACTCTGGCTGCCGCTGCCACGGTTTTGTGTATTCGTGTGTGCGCGTTTTGTTTGTTCGCTACATCAACTGCGCACCTGTGTGTATGTGTGCTAATCGGAGGTTAGAGAGGGAGTCACAGGTGAGAATCAGAATCAGAATCAGAATCAGAAAGGGTTTTATTGCCAAGTACGTTTTTTGACACATACAAGGAATTTGTTTTGGTGTTGCTGGTGCACATCACTCATTCTCTAAATGTAATATTAAACAATATAAGTATAGGTAAACAATATAAGTATATGTACACAGTATGTATTAAATTAAAAATAAAGATAGAAATAAAATAATAAAAAGAGAAGGGGATGGAGGAATTAGGATCTGGGAAGCCAGTCTGCATAACGACCGTTATGTATATATACATATATATGTATGTATATATGTATATATACATATATGTGTGATATATATATATATATATATATATATATATATATATATATATATATATATATTTAGCCGCTGTGCTAATCTAACATTAGTTATTACAAGTATTGCTTGTTTGTGGTGGTAGCTTTCAAAATACAGTGATGGCTGTTTACTGTCCATGGTTCTGAAGTGTGTGGTGCTGATGGCGCTTTGCGCTGTCATAATGCGTAGGCACACGAGATGTAACCTTAGTTGGTTTTGTGTGGTAAGAGGGTGGTCGCTGTCATGCGTTTAGCACCCCAGCCAGCTGTCACCACTTTTTTTATTTAATTAACCCTTTATTTTACCAGGAAATAATCCCATTGAGATTCAGCATTTCTTTTTCAAGGGAGTCCTGGCCAAGACAGCAGTATAAAGGCTCCATATTACAATATATGGGACATTCTACCAGAAACGTACATTATCTGTCCTGGAATTGTTACAGTGAATAAAACTTGTATAAAACTGACAAATAAAATTACTAAATGGGTGATTTTTTTGTGAGTTGTGCTTTAAAGGAATATGTAATTTATTAGGTCCTTGGATGTTTTATTCTTAATTAAAAACACTTTTGAAAATTACAAATCCTGAAAAATGGTCTGTCTTGAGTTGATGCTGACACTGATGAAGAGTGAGGATGAGCTAAAGGGTCATTGGCTGTCACACTAAAATATCCTAGAAAACAATGAAAGTTTTGCAAAACCAAAACATGTCTAAAAATGTTACTGAAATTCCTGGCTTACAAGCTAACATTTTTGATGCTAGGAAGCTAGCATGCTGAGTAATGGCAGTGAAAATGGCCGACTGTCAGGCCCCATCACATCAGGCCCCGTCACGGCTGGTCACGGCCCCGTGTGACAGTATTTTATATATCACATTATATTATATTGGCTGAACATGACCATGTTAGTCTCATAACATTAACATTAAAATAATAATAATTCCAAATAGGAATAATTACAAAAACTTAATTAAAGAACACAAAACATGGATTTTCCTGCATCAACAAAATCCATAAAGTCAGTCCTGTCACGGTCAGTCCTGTCACACATCACATTATGATATAAAAATGGACTATTTAAGAAATTATTCATGAATTAATCTCTTTAAATGTGTACATGATGGCGGGGGTATATATCCACTATTGCATATTTGTAAATATGATTGTTTACAATCGTATGAGTAGCTGGTGGTTATTCTGTGCTTACCATCCACTAAAATTACTTGAAGTTAATTAAAGTTTGAACGTGTAGTGAACATCGTGGATGGATGAAAAGTTATATAATGTATTAATATGATCTTTTGCTAACGTTAGATATTTACACAGCTAATAGACATTCCGGGCCCTATAGTTAAAGCCACCGTGCTAAACAACTTTTCTGTGGGGGCAACCCTGAATATGAAGTGTCAAGTTCTTCCCATAAGACATAAGAGATAATAAAATAAGCCCATGATGCAACACCAAATCGAGAAGTACTCACAAGCCCCCGGCTGAGTGCCGCTACGTTGGAGTTTACCCCGGTGGACAATAGGGTCGCCTCCCTACGCCTGCGGGTTGTGGGGGGGGGGAACTCTGACTGTTGTTTGTGCATATGCACCAAACAAGAGTTCGGAGTATTCGGCCTTCTTGGAGACCTTGAGTGGAGTCCTGCATGGGGCTCCCGTGGGGTACTCCATAGTTCTGGGGGACTTCAACGCTCACGTGAGCAATGATAGAGACACATGGAGAGGCGTGATTGGGAGGAACGGCCTCCCTGATCTAAACCAGAGCGGTTGTTTGTTGTTGGACTTCTGTGCTAGTCATGGATTGTCTATAACGAACACCATGTTCGAACATAGGGATGCTCATAAGTGTACTTGGTACCAGAGCACCCTAGGCCAAAGGTCAATGATCGATTTCACAATCATTTCATCTGATCTGAGGCCGTATGTTTTGGACACTCGGGTGAAGAGAGGGGCGGAGCTGTCAACAGATCACCATCTGGTGGTGAGTTGGGTCAGGGGGTGGGGGAAGGCTCTGGACAGACCTGGTAAGCCCAAACGGGTAGTGCGGGTAAATTGGGAACGTCTGGAGGAGGCCCCTGTCCGACAGATTTTCATATTTCATATGTTATCCCAGAGGACTCCAGAGGCAGTTGCGAGGTACCAAAGGGCCCGAAGGGCTGCAGCCTCTGCTGTGAAAGAGGCAAAGCAGCGGGTGTGGGAGAAGTTCGGAGAAGAAATGGAGAAGGACTTTTGGTCGGCACCAAGGTGCTTCTGGAAAACCGTTCGCCACCTCAGGAGGGGGAAGCGGGGAACCATCCAAGCTGTGTACAGTAAAGATGGGACACTGTTGACCTCAACTGAGGAGGTAATAGGGCGGTGGAAGGAGCACTTTGAGGAACTCCTAAATCCAACTAATACGCCCTCTATTGTAGAGGCAGAGCTGGAGGATGATGGGGGATTGTAATCAATTTCCCTGGTGGAAGTTGCTGAGGTAGTTAAACAACTCCACAGTGGCAAAGCCCCAGGGATTGATGAGCGTCCAGAAATGCTTAAAGCTTTGGGTGTGGAGGTGTTGTCTTGGTTGACACGCCTCTTCAACATTGCATGGAAGTCTGGGACAGTGCCTAAGGAGTGGCAGACTGGGGTGGTGGTTCCCCTTTTCAAAAAGGGGGACCATAAGGGTGTGTGCCAATTACAGGGGTATCACACTTCTCAGCCTCCCCGGTAAAGTCTACTCAAAAGTGCTGGAAAAGGAGGGTTTGGTCGATAGTCAAACCTCAGGTTGAAGAGGAACAATGTGGATTCCGTCCTGGTCGTGGAACAAGGGACCAGATCTTTATTCTCGCAAGGATCGTGAAGGGAGCCTGGGAGTATGCCCAACTGGTCTACATGTGTTTTGTGGATCTGGAGAAGGCGTATGACCAGGTACCCCGGGAGATAATGTGGGAGGTGCTGCGGGAGTATGGGGTGAGGGGGTCCCTTCTCAGGGCCATCCAATCTCTTTATGATCAAAGCGAGAGCTGTGTCTGGGTTGTCGGCAGTAAGTCTGACTCGTTTCAGGTGAGAGTTGGCCTCCGCCAGGGCTGTGCTTTTTCACCAATCATGTTTGTAGTATTTATGGACAGGATATCGAGGCGTAGTCGGGGTGGAGAGGGGTTGCAGTTCGGTGGGCTGGGGATCTCATCGCTGCTCTTTGCAGATGATGTGGTCCTGATGGCATCATCGGCCTGTGACCTTCAGCACTCACTGGATCAGTTCGCAGCCGAGTATGAAGCGGCTGGGATGAGGATCAGCACCTCAAAATCGGAGGCCATGGTTCTCAGCAGGAAACCGATGAAGTGCCTTCTCCAGGTAGGGATTGAGTCCTTAACCCAAGTGAAGGAGTTCAAGTACCTTAGTGTCTTGTTCGCGAGTGAGGGGACAATGGAGCGGGAGATTGGTCGGAGAATCGGCGCAGTGGGTGCGGTATTACATTCAATTTATCGCACCGTTGTGACGAAAAGAGAGCTGAGCCAGAAGGCAAATCTCTCAATCTACCGGTCAGTTTTCGTTCCTACCCTCACCTATGGTCATGAAGGCTGGGTCATGACCGAAAGAACAAGATCCAGGGTACAAGCGGCTGAAATGGGTTTCCTCAGGAGAGTGGCTGGCGTCTCCCTTAGAGATAGGGTGAGAAGCTCAGTCATCCGTGAGGAGCTCGGAGTAGAGCCGCTGCTCCTTCGCGTCGAAAGGAGCCAGTTAAGATGGTTCGGGCATCTGCTAAGGATGCCCCCTGGGCGCCTCCCTAGGGAGGTGTTCCAGGCACGTCCAGCTGGGAGGAGGCCTCGGGGAAGACCCAGGACTAGGTGGAGGGATTATATCTCCAACCTGGCCTGGGAACGCCTCGGGATCCCCCAGTTGGAGCTGGTTAATGTGGCTCGGGAAAGGGAAGTTTGGGGTCCCCTGCTGGAGCTGCCACCCTCGCGAGAAAAAAAGCGGAAAAAGATGGATGGATGGATGGATATTTTTTATCCAGAATTCTTATTTTTGTGAGGTTGGAAAAGCCTCTGCAGATCTCATCCTAAAGCAGGCCTGTATCCATTTCTTATTTCTACTTGTTTCATGCCTCCAGAACGTAACACTCAAATTCCCTCAATTAATAATACATGGAAAAACGTGGGTTACTCTCGTACATTCCTTTCCAAATCCCTACAGCTTCTGCCTGGCTGGCAAGAGTTCTGCAGTCACAGCGCTGTGTGAAACCAATATACATGTACAGCTTTGACATATCTTTATGGTAACATGGTTCATTGCACTATTGAGTCATGGCCTGGTTCCTTTTTTTTCTCCTCATTTTCATTTGAATTTCCCATCATTAGAAAGAATGTTACATGAGTTGAGTGACTGTGTGGTCTTAATTATTAGCTTCAATACTGAACAAACCTCTTATTAGCCTTCCCTCGTCTTATTTGATGTCTGTTTCATGATTTTGTAGCAAGGTTGTGCAAAGAAACTGGTTTGAATGAGTTTTCTACAGCCGCTTCCCTCCGAAGAATGTACACTTTCAAATGGATATAGATTATTAGTATTCTGATGGCACCCTATAAGCAATCCCCATAGTAGCTCTGTGGAAGTTTAGTTTACGATACGATACACTTTATTTTCAGTGAATAGTAATCTACAATCAGATTAAAAGATACCAGTCAATAAATAGAAAACTGTCAATCAATAAATATAGCAATGGCAATGGTAGCAGGTAATAAATACAAGATAAAAAAACAAAACAATAAAACAAACATATAATTACCCATTAAACATGGCCACATATTGAACAGACCCTCTATTGCACTCCTGACAGTATTGCACCTGAGCAAATTATAGCACCTGGATGTTTTAAGTCTTTGTTAAGGCTGATGGAACAGGGCACAAATTAATTTTTAAAGCAATTAAGTCTGCATCTAGGCAGGTAAAATTTAGTTTATACACATATACAAATTCTACAGATTAATGTGCACATAATCAATAGGGGTGGGGGAAAAAGTTGGTCGGTTTGTCTGCTTGACGACAATCCCATCTTGCAGCAATAAAATTGAAGTGAGATGAACAAACAGAGAAATTTATCTTTTTAGATAAAACAGATGTTGACAAAGTTTCCTTTTGGGGACATCATTTGAAACTGGGAAAAATGTGAAGTTGGAAAAAAGGTAATAAATTGCAATATATCACAGAATATTGCAATATGTTTAAAATCACAATAATATTGTATCGCGATATAAGTATTGTGATGATATTGTATCGCGACACAAGCACCGCGATGATATCGCATCGTGGCATAATTATCGTGATATCGTATCGTGCCATAAGTAGCGTGAGGATATCGTATCGTGACATAGGTATCGCAATAATATCGTATCGTGATGATATCGTATCGTGAGGCCTCTGGTGATTCCCACCCTTAGTAATCAATAAAAGATGTGATGGAGAGATGCAAAAATAACCCTCAGACGGGGCTTAATCTCCATTGCATAATCCAATTAAAAATAGAAATAGGGCTGAACAATATATCGTCATTGCAATATCAACTGGCGGAATATACACATTGTGAAAGACACTCAAGAGTTTTTTTTGTGTTATTAGGCAGAAAACTTTAATGTTCATTAATATTACATTAAAGTACACTTTAAAATCGGTTTATCCCAAGTAATATCGTTATCTCAATATTCAACATTATCTCATATCGCATATTTTCATTGCAGATGATGTGGTCCTGATGGCATCATCGGCCTGTGACCTTCAGCACTCACTGGATCGGTTCGCAGCCGAGTGTGAAGCGGTTGGGATGAGGATCAGCACCTCTAAATCGGAGGCCATGGTTCTCAGCAGGAAACCGATGGAATGCCTTCTCCAGGTAGGGAATGAGTCCTTACCCCAAGTGAAGGAGTTCAAGTACCTTAGGGTTTTGTTCGCAAGTGAGGGGACAATGGAGCGGGAGATTGGTCGGAGAATCGGCGCAGCGGGTGCGGTATTACATTCAATCTATCGCACGGTTGTGACGAAAAGAGAGCTGAGCCAGAAGGCAAAGCTCCCGATCTACCGGTCAGTTTTCGTTCCTACCCTCACCTATGGTCATGAAGGCTGGGTCATGACCGAAAGAACGAGATCCAGGGTACAAGCGGCCGAAATGGGTTTCCTCAGGAGGGTGGCTGGCGTCTCCCTTAGAGATAGGGTGAGAAGCTCAGTGAGGATGACTGAGCTGCTCCTTTGCATCGAAAGGAGCCAGTTGAGGTGGTTCGGGCATCTGGTAAGGATGTCCCCTGGGCGCCTCCCTAGGGATGTGTTCCAGGCACGTCCAGCTGGGAGGAGGCCTCGGGGAAGACCCAGGACTAGGTGGAGGGATTATATCTCCAACCTGGCCTGGGAACGCCTCGGGATCCCCCAGTCGGAGCTGGTTAATGTTGCTCGGGAAAGGGAAGTTTGGGGTCCCCTGCTGGAGCTGCTCCCCCCGCGACCCGACACCAGATAAGCGGACGAAGATGGAATATTGCATATTTTCCTCATCATGCAGCCCTAGAAAGAAACTAAAATACTGAAAAGAAAAGAGAAAAACTAAACTAAAATTACACACCATATCAAGTAGCATTGCCTCCCCAGTCAAATGTTTTAAGATGGCGCAGAAAGTGAAGCCTCGGGTCTGCATTGTATATGTATACAATGTATACATGGCTGTATATGGCTGGTGTTGGCCTCCCACTTCAGAGTGTGACATACAGTGGTGCCAAGGAATTTTAAAAGTGTCAACCCTCTCCATTATCTGGTTATTGATTCCCAATGAGGGGAGACCCTTTCCCCCGTTCTGGAAGGCAATTATCATTTATTTTCTCTTAGCAATGTTAAACCAGCTTGTTTGCCCTACACCACTCCACTAGGGCCCCCACCTCAGCCCTTTATGCTGACTCATCCCTTTCCTTATTATGCCTGCCACTGTTGTGCCATCTGCATCTTTGAAATCTGCACAGATTCAGAATGGAATACACAATAGTGAGTACAGCAGAGGTGAGACAACACAGCCCTGAGGGGCCCCAGTGTTGAGAGTCATAGTCCAAGAGAACATGGTACCTATCTTAACCACCTGCTTCCTGTCGGACAGAAAATCTTCAATCTAGTTGCATTGGAAGAGATCTCGCGAGATAGATTAAAATGTGACGAGACTTGTTGTCAAGGTAAACATTGTCTCGCGATACTGGTCCCAAGTATCAGCCAGTAGACGGAGTCTGGCCTGGTTGGTGTTATAATACTGTAGATCTGGCTTTGAAGCTGAGTCTGGCTTAGACATCTAAATTAGCAGAGAAGATATCATCAATCCCAGGGGCTTTGCCACTGTGGAGTTGTTTGACTATATCAGTGACTTCCGCCTGGGAAATTGACAACGATCCCCCATCATCCTCCAGCTCTGCCTCTAACATAGAGGGCGTATTAGTCGGATTCAGGAGTTCCTCAAAGTGCTCCTTCCACTGCCCTATTACCTCCTCAGTTGAGGTCAACAGTGTCCCATCCTTACTGTACACAGCTTGGATGGTTCCCCGCTTCCCCCTCCTGAGGTGGCGAACGGTTTTCCAGAAGCACCTTGGTGCCGACCGAAAGTCCTTCTCCATGTCTTCTCCAAACTTCTCCCACACCTGCTGCAGCCCTTCGGGCCCTTCAGTACCCTGCAACTGCCTCCGGAGTCCTCTGGGATAACATATCCCGGAAAGACTCCTTCAGTCGGACGGCTTCCCTGACCACCGGTGTCCACCACGGTGTTCGTGGGTTACCGCCCCTTGAGGCACCTAAGACCACATCTCCTCGCCGCAGCTTCAGCAATGGAAACTTTGAACATTGTCCACTCGGGTTCAATGCCCCCAGCCTCCACAGGGATGCACGAAAAGCTCCGCCGGAGGTGTGACTTGAAAGTCTGTCGGACAGGGGCCTCCTCCAGACGTTCCCAATTTACCCGCACTACCCGTTTGGGCTTACCAGGTCTGTCCAGAGCCTTCCCCCACCCCCTGACCCAACTCACCACCAGATGGTGATCTGTTGACAGCTCCGCCCCTCTCTTCACCCTGAGTGTCCAAAACATACGGTCTCAGATCAGATGAAACGATTATAAAATCAATCATTGACCTTTGGCCTAGGGTGCTCTGGTACCAAGTACACTTATGAGCATCCCTATGTTTGAACATGGTGTTCGTTATAGACAATCCATGACTTGCACTGAAGTCCAACAACAAACAACCACTCTGGTTTAAATCAGGGAGGTCGTTCCTCCCAATCACGCCTCTCCAGGTGTCTCCATCATTGCCCACGTGCGCGTTGAAGTCCCCCAGCAGAACTGGAGCCCCATGCAGGACTCCACTCAAGGTCTCCAAGAAGGCCGAATACTCCGAACTCTTGTTTGGTGCATATGCACAAACAACAGTCAGAGTTTTTAACCCGCAGGCGTAGGGAGGCGACCCTCTCGTCCACCGGGGTAAACTCCAATGTAGCGGCTCAAAATCTTAATTATCAGGCTGTTGCTTTTTTTTCTGCCAGTTGCAGATTATCTGTATGTACTAGGGCTCGGCAATATATCGATATATTGATATTGTGATCTGAGACTAGATATCGTCTTAGATCATAAATGGCTTAAGTGGTGTCTTTTCCTGGTTTTAAAGGCTGCATTACAGTAAAGGGATGTACTTTTGTGTTAACAGACTATACTAGCTCTTCTATTATTTTCACCTTTACCCACTTAGTCATTATATCTACGTTACTGAAGATTATTTATCTTAAATCTCATTGTGAAGATATTTTGTTAAAGCACCAATTGTCAACCCAATAATATCGCCACAATATCGACATCGAGGTATTAGGACAAGAATATCCCCGTATCTGATTTTCTCCATATCGCCCATCCCTAATATGTTTTATTTGTCTGATAACCTATAAAGTTAATGAATTAAAGTGTTCTACTTTGGCTTGGTTAAATCTCTGGGTCTGTCCCTCTGCTTCGGTTTCACTCATAGACTGTTAGTGGTTTCACTCCCCACTGAGTCTGACTTCACCCCCCCTCCCCCCTCCCACAACATTATCTGACTCTCTGTTACTGGCGATTATGGTGAAAGTTTCTCATCTATTAAGTAATTGCTTAAAGCATTTAAACAAAGTTTGGTGTTGGAGTTTAACGTTAAAGTTTTTAATTTTAACGGTAAATGCGTATCTGTTCCAAATATCGGTTATTGGTTTCATTAACTACTAATAGTTATACTAATAATTAATGATTGAAAAACCAGCATCCATCGATCCCTATATGATATAGACAGAGATCGATTCTGGATTTTATGAATTGATATTTGATCTTTTTTTTTTTTAAACCCAGCCCTACCTGATGGGTGGGTAGGTAGGTAGGTAGGTAGGTAGGTGGCGGGGGGCTCTAGGTGCTGCAGGATACTGTGTAGGAACAGAGACGCAGCATAACAGACCTGTTAGCCTGACAGGCAAACTGAAACATGTGAGAGCAACAGGCCTGTAATCATTCACACTGACCGCATTAGACTGAGTGGGTACTGGGAGGACAACGGCACATTTCAAACATTTGCTGACAATAAGACAAATATACAGTAACGCCAACCTTGAAACATCTTAGGAAACTGGAAATCGTAAACAGCATGTATGCATAATGTCTAATAGAGCTGCTTTAGGTCCAATAACAGAAGCCCTAATCCTTATGCAGCCCTAAGCAATGATGAAGCTCAGACATTATATTTGCTGTCTGTGTCATACATTTTTAAAAGTCCAAGAGCATGAACAGTCAAAGAAAAAAAAAATGACTGTAGAAGAAATTTTACTTTAACGTGTGGGGTTAAAGCCAAACTAATCTATCCACTGCTCTTCGATGCAACATACCATAGAGCTGAGCCATACATACCGTCAACATGGAGTAGATCATCCACACAGAAATCATATCCAGGCAACAGCTTCCAAATAACACAAGAAACAATATAGATCAGATAGAAACAAACTACACAAAACACTGCTACTGTATACTGCCCATATGGTAAGGCTCTGTTGGAGTGGGGAGTGAGTGGCAGGACACTTTGGTGGCTTTGTGTGTGGACAGTTGTTTTACACACACACACACACACACGCACACGAGTATTGGTAGAACTGCCATTTAGATGAAGTTGCGAGTGGAGATGAGTCTCCCTAAGGCTGTTTCCTATTGACACACACACACACACACACACACACACACACACACACACACACACACACACACACACACACACACAAGTAAAGTATTTGTCCCATTTTTGCAGTGAGAGCCATAACTATAAGCCTAAAAAATCAAATATTTATATATATATATAGATATATATATACAGTACAGGCCAAAAGTTTGGACAAACCTTCTCATTCAATGTGTTTCTTTATTTTACATGACTATTTACATTGTAGATTCTCACTGAAGGCATCAAAACTATGAATGAACACATATGGAATTATGTACTTAACAAAAAAGTGTGAAATAACTGAAAACATGTCTTATATTTTAGATTCTTCAAAGTAGCCACCCTTTGCTTTTTTTGATAACTCTGCAAACCCTTGGTGTTCTCTCAATGAGCTTCATGAGGTAGTCACCTGAAATGGTTTTCACTTCACAGGTGTGCTTTGTCAGGGTTAATTAGCGGAATTTTTCCCCTTATTAATAAAAAAGCAAACGGTGGCTACTTTGAAGAATCTAAAATATAAGACATGTTTTCAGTTATTTCACACTGTTTTGTTAAGTACATAATTCCATATGTGTTCATTCATAGTTTTGAAGCCTTCAGTGAGAATCTACAATGTAAATAGTCATGAAAATAAAAGGAAACACATTTGAATGAGAAGGTGTGTCCAAACTTTTGGCCTGTACTATATATATATATATATATATATATACACATACATACATACATACATACATACATATAAACATACATACACACACACACACACACACACACACACACACACACACACACACACACACACAGTATATGGACAGGTAGAAAAGAAAGACCGATCCATATCAGAGTTTTCTGATCTATGCTTGCGCTTTAGGGTTTAGGAACTAAAGTTTGGACAAAGGGGAGAGACCAAACATGAGTTGTATTTGATTGAACTAAGAGAGAAATTAAACTTAGGACAAGCACAAACAAAGCAAAAGGGTAGAAGCCAGGGCAGAGAGAAAGTACAGTTCCTATGTCCACCCATAAAGACTCCATCACACGCTCCCTACAAGTCCATAAAGCTTATAACTCTCTCTCTGTGAAATGAGAGGTTTATGAGTCCTTTCTGTACATTTTACTGTTGAGACCACAACTCTGTAAAATAACCCACGATGCAGAATGTTTTGATGTAAAAGCAGTCAGTGTGTTCGGCCGGATATCCATCACCTTCCACTTTCTTTGTGTAACCGTTCTAATCTCCGGTTGATTTATGAGGACTATGGTTAACTGCTCCTTAGGTTGCCGTGTGACAGTGGGCTTTCTCTAGTAAGCTGATTTTTTATTTATTTTTTATTTAAATGTGATGTAAATGAGAGCCCTGGCTTATGGGATAAGGAAAACCTTATTCCCACGGTAAAAGTCTTCCCTAGAACGTTGATCTTTATGCCACGTGTATGGAAAACAGGGTTTTAATCTGGTTTTGTTAACCCTCCTGTTATCCTTGGGGTCAATTTCACCCCATTCAATGTTTAACATCTCTAAAAAAGTGCTTTACATAATTTTTTTTGCTTCATATTGAATGACTTTTCCTAATTTAATGGGGACAACTGGGTAAACATAAAATTAACATGATGATATATTTTCAATGTCCTGTATGCATTTAGTACGCATCGGTGTTCCTTGGGGTCAATTTGACCCCAGGCTGTTTTAGCTGTAAAAAACATAGAATATATGAAAATTTTACACAAATTTGCTGAGATTGTTTTAGCTGATATTGAGGTCACTTTCACATGCAGGTTGTTGCAATTTCACAATCTTCAATTCCCCTACCCCCACCCCATACACGCACACACACCCACCCTTTGTAAGGGAGGAAAAATATTGTTCCCGCACTCTGAGAGAGGGAAAACATTGTTTCTGCATTCTGAGAGAGGGAAGATATTGTTCCCGCACTCTGAGGGAGGGAAAATATGGTTCTTGCAGGGATGGTTTGTATCACATGATACACAGGGGAGGGGCGAACATATAAAAGCTCACACGCAGGTTCCGCGGCCTTCTAAACCATTTCTCTTGGTGCGCGATGTGCTCTCTCTGTACACTCACTTTCATTTGAAAATGGCCTGCAAGAAAAGGTTTTCTGTCAGCAAAGTTTTTTCACAGCTCTTTGACACTGAAAGTGACATAGAGGACAATGTGTCCGAGACTGAGGATAAGGTTGAGGAGGACCCTGATTATGAGGCATCCACCTCTGAAGACAATGAGACTCTTGGGGTTGACCCTTCTGTTGACCACCAGCAGACACGTTACCCTCCAAAAACGGAAAAAAATTATTATTGTCCTTCTCCCCACTTGAACAACAGGGTAGACTAAGTGCTGCTAATGTGATAAAAATGATTCCAGGCCCCACCAGATATGCTGTCAGCCATGTCCACGACATAAAATTAGCATTTGAGCTTTACATGACACCATCAGTTGAAAAAGATATACTTGAGATGACAAATTTAGAGGGAAGTCGTGTGTATGTGGAGAGTTGGAAAGATGTGGATGTGACAGACTTCCATGCCTACATTGGGTTGCTCATTTTGGCAGGAGGATACAAGTCAAAAAGTGAAGCAACAGTAAGCCTTTGGAATGCTGAAACTGGAAGGGCAATATTTCCAGCCACTCAGTCTCTGAAAACATTCACTGTTTTCGTGACAAATTGGCAGCAATACGGGATGTATGGGACAAGTGGGTGCAGTGATTACCCTTTCTCTACAATCCAGGCCCCCACGTGACTGTGGATGAGGGTCTGGTTGCATCTTCTTTTCAATTTAAGTTGAATCAGGGAGATTTTGTAGTGATTTTCATATGTTTCAATAGTCACGTAATAGGTATTCTGGATGTGTGTGTGTGTGTGTGTGTGTGTGTGTGTGTGTGGGGGGGGCGCTGTCAACATTTTCTAGTTGCCAGTTTAGGCTATCAACATAAAAATTTGGTAAAAGTTTTTTAATTACCAACATTTTCTGGAGGTTTAAAATCCTGGGGTCAAATTGACCCCAAGGATAATGGATGTTAGTAAATTTGAGGATAAAAGGAGGGTTAAGTATGCGTGTGCATGACAAAGACTGTAAATGGGGAAATTACAGTTACAGCTGAGTGAATGGATGGAGGGGAAGATCATTACAGATTGATGTGTCTTTGTATTGTAATTATTCCATCCAAAGTCTGATAGACTGAACCTAAACTGATGCGACTTTACACCAAACGACTTTTTCAAGTGAATCACTGTCTCAGACCAATTTCCAATGTCAGAATATAATCACGTGACATCAAGAGTCTCGCTAGAGTTGAAGTTCTCCCGTCTCCATCGTTTGGTGTAAGGTGGTCATAAAACTCAGTCCCAGTCAGTCTTTTTACCGTCTGGACGTTCAGTCAAAATCAAACATATTTGATATTATCCTAAGTTTGAATTCTTGGTAGTGAAGTTAAATCACGTGGACATTGTCAACAACCAATGGGTGCTCTCCCTCCAGCACCAAACAGGAAGCAGCAAACGGCTAGAGCCAGTGTTGTTTATGGTTGCTATGGCGCTAAGCTAAATGCTAAATAGGCTAAGTTGCCGATTTTCAACCCTTCTGAAGCGATTCATCCAACGGGAGTTTAACCAGCAGATAAACACAGACCTCCAGGTACTGGAGACATTCATCTGCATGTACGGCAGAACAGAACATCTGCAGACTTTCCCTTCAGTTACCAGCTTTTCAAAACCGATCTAGTTGTAGTTTTGCAATGTGTGACCCTGCAAGATCCCCAGTCTTTACATATTATAACAGTCTTTAAAGTTAGATGTGAGATGATTGTCTTTAGATGTGAGATGGTGTCACACTTTAGTCTTTTCAAAGTCTGTTCAGAGTCTTCTAGTGGATGGTATAGGCATAACATGTATTTAGACTACTAAATATGTCTGTTTAATAAGGCTGGGAGCTGAATGCAATACCTTTTTAGGAATTGACCGAATTGCCTCTAAAGTATCCAGTATTTAAAAATGCCTTGTCATTCAATACCCAATTTCAATACCTAAGGAGTAAATCTAATCAGAGTCAAGGAGTAAATCTCATCAGAGTCATTGAGCCAATCAGCATGCAGCATGCTTCTACCAAGATCTAATAATGTCTGTGATTGGCTGTCTTACGTTACACGTAGTAGAGACACGCAGGAAAAGCTCGGCTCACGTAGTACGATCTAATAAAAAAAAAATGAAGATGTGTGCTGTAATGTGTATCTGTTTTAATTTCTTTTCATTTCATAATACTGGTATCGAAAAAAAGTATCGTTTAAGAACCGGTATTGAAGTCACGATATCAGTATCGGTACTGGTATCAAAAAATGTTGAACGATCCCCAGCCCTACTGTTTACACAGATGAACCTTCAACTATCTGTAAAATAGAAATACTTTGAACTGTGAGGAAAAGCTCCACTCTGTCTGTCTGTCTGTCTGTCTGTCCTCTTCTCACTGTGGTGTCCAAAGAACAGTCAGTCAGTCAGCATCGGAGCATCTTCTTTCACTACTGTACTACGGTTAAAATAAATAATCCATGCATCCAAAAATAAGGCTAGGCATGGGAGGAGAATCTGATTACTGACCTGCAGCATATACACAGATTTCTACTGCAGTGCAGTAAATGCATTCTCACTGAGCAGCTCATATCATTGTTTTGTAAAAGCTCTGTTGAGCCCATACACACTGAAACACCCACCGGCACTAAGATTCATACACTCTGGAGGGCCTTTTGGAAGAACTTGTTGGGCGAGACAAAGGTTATTTTAGTGAGGACGGAGGGTTGAAATGGAGAGAAAAGGATGCGTTTACAAATTCAACCAGGTTAGTGTGTGGATGTATTCCTAATGACCCGACACAGCGTTGTCCCCTCAGGGATAATAAAAACTATTTGGTTACCGTTCGACCACTATTGCGGTCATGGTTGAAAGTAAAACAACGTCTAATATGGGGGTAGACTGATTATGGGTCCTTGCCGATTACCAGGCCATTTTTTTTTATATTCAATTTCAATTCAATTTCAATTTTATTTATAGTATCAAATCATAACATAGGTTATCTCGAGACACTTTACAGATAGAGTAGGTCTAGACCACACTCTATAATTTACAAAGCCCCAACAATTCCAACAATTACAGTAATTCCCTCAAGAGCAAGCAGTGCGACAGTGGCGAGGAAAAACTCCCTCTTGGGAAGAAACCTCGGACAGACCCAGGCTCTTGGTAGGAGGTGTCTGACGGGCCGGTTATATGTATGTACGTTTTATTTGCCTGATAACCGATAAAGTGAATGAATTAAAAAGTGTTCTATTTTGGCTCTGCTACAGCTCTGTGTCTGTCCCTCAGCTTCAGTTGGACTCACCATGGAGTCTGACTTCATGTCCCCCCCACCACACTATCTGACTCTCTGTTACTGGGTGTTAGGGATGCACAATATTGACAAAATGTGATATTGCGATATCGATTATGAATATTGCGATATCCATATTTAATTTTGATATTTTTAAACATATGTAAAATTACAAACGTTAAGGGAAAACGCATCAAAATGGATTCATAACAAATTAAACAAGTTTTCTTACAACAAAAGGTTTAATTCAACTGACGGTCCTATTGGACTGGTCCAACATGAATAAGTAAATAAGGACCATGTCTACAGAACAGGGCATGTTGTACTGGTTGGACAGTATGAAATATATAAATAAAGAGAACAGGACACAACTTTTCTCTTTTCTGATTTCGTTCCGTTTAGTTGTCTCTATCTATTTTTTCACTTACGCTGTCACTCTGTCGAAATATGCACACACGTGGTACGCTCCATAGGGTTTGTCATGTAGTGCACACGTGGTACGCTCCATAGGGTTTGTCACGTAGTGGCCCCGTGCGCTGATGTGTACTAACATGTGCATGTGGCACGGTAACTGGCCAATGAAATGATCATTACAGCGTTTCAAGCGTGCTCTAAATCAAACGCAACCAAGCCACACAGCCAACGGACGGAACGCAGTGCTCCACAAAATAAACTAAATATTGCATACTTATCACGACACTTTCAATATAATATTGCGCAACGTGATATTGCGATAAAGATATTGAGTTGATATATCTTGCACCCCTACTGGGTATTATGTGAAAAGTTTCTCATTTATCAAATAATTAAAAAAAAAATAATAATAAAATGAAAATTTCACTTTATGAGGTTTTTTAACATTAATATGCATTCCCCCAGCCTGCCTATGGTCCCCCAGTGGCTAGAAATGGTGATAGGTGTAAACCGAGCCCTGGGTATCCTGCTCTGCCTTTGAGAAAATGAAAGCTCAGATGGGCCGATCTGGAATCTTCTCCTTATGAGGTCATAAGGTGCAAGGTTACCTCCCCTTTCACTGCTTTGCCCGCCCAGAAAATGTGGCCCACCCATGAGAGAGAGAGAGACATCATGGCTTTCAAATGAGCAAAGTGGCAGTTGGTCAAGGCCACACCCCCACCCTCCACCTTGCCCCCCCCCTCTCCTCCTCAATAGCTACAGACACAGAAATGGCACATCCTAAGGAAAGCTCAACGGGGACTGGCTCTAGTGGCTGTAATTCTGCACCAAGGCTGAATTTCGGGAAAGAGACTTCAGATACAGTATTAGGGGACCACTAAGGTCTATATAAAAGAGACTTCAGATTCAGTATTAGGGGACCACTAAGGTCTATATAAAAGAGACTTCAGATACAGTATTAGGGGACCACTAAGGTCTATATAAAAGAGACTTCAGATACAGTATTAGGGGACCACTAAGGCCTATATAAAAGAGACTTCAGATACAGTATTAGGGGACCACTAAGGTCTATATAAAAGAGACTTCAGATACAGTATTAGGGGACCACTAAGGTCTATATAAAAGAGACTTCAGATACAGTATTAGGGGACCACTAAGGTCTATATAAAAGCATCCAAAGAACACCATGTCATGGGACTTTCACTGTAAATGCACATTGGTTCCAAATATCGGTTATCATTTTTATGAACTACTAATAATCGGTATCAGCATTGAAAAACCAGTATCGGTTGATTCCTAATTTAAGGTTTAGAGAGATCCAGTGTCAAAGTCTGAACAACTTTCATCCATTTGTGTTGCTAAGATCCACATTACGCCTCTTCCATCTCTGCTCTTGACAAACAACATTCATAATCCAATTGGCGCTAGAGGAAAATGTCACAGGTTGGTTCGAGTGTTTGAACAAACCACCGGTGCTGTTGTTTTTTTTTTTCTGGGGAAGAAAATCTGTTCAAGAAATATACAAAGCCACAGTCGACTGTCAGCGTCTTTATTATTACAGCTAATAAAAAAATATCAAAACGACCATGCTCTGAAATCAAAGCGAGAAAATTGTGAAATATCACTTGAGTTGAATGCCCACTTTGGAAATAATGAATTCCCTAGCTCAGCGAGGAGCAGTGGAGACGTTAAGCCCTTCATAACGTGGCACGTTGAAGTTGTGAGCCTGGACACGTGCCAACATCCTCAGGAGGCTTTTATCTGACAAACTCAAGGCCTGGCATCTTTATGAGCAAACAGGACTTTTAAATGAAGTGCCTCTTGTATCAGCCGTGTGGAGTTTGTGTACAACATGTTGCATTACGCAAACCTTTTTTTCCCGCCTTTGTATTCTGGATGTGAAAGTCCTTTTTCCCCCGGTGAAAGACAGGGAGAATAAGACTGTCCAGCCTGTGTCATTGCTAGGCAAAAGGCATCGGAAGAGCACTCATTTCTGCTCTGAATTTATTCCATCAAGATTTAGATGAGGCTACACAAGGGTGGCAAATTGTATTCCGCCACTGAAACTAATGAATTCATTGAGTGTGTTTACCCACCGTTGAAACACTGCTTTTCTCTGAATGTGTTTCAACCTGTCAACACTAAAACACAAAGATGAGGACTTTCAGAAACGCACACACACACAGACACACAGGCCGCATTAACTTGTATATGCAAATCGACGAATATGATGGAGACATCAGTGGTTGTGTATGTGTGTAGGTCTTTTTCACAGCTACACACACACACACACACACACACACACACACACACAGGCACTGACACCTTTCTGTTTGTAAAGCCTTGAAATCGCTGGCTCCATCCCTCTCTACAAAATTAATTCACATGCAATCATTGCAGCGGACTGAGCGAGACAGCCGCAGGTTCAACTGGAAATACAATACCATAATTTTATACTATTAAAATGAGCATCACTGTAATGAGTATTAAGCGTTTATCAAGAATTAAGAAATAAGAATGTCCATAATATGTATCTTCCTCTGTGCCATAGAGCTCAATTGTTTTCCAAAAAACATTCAAAATACATCAGTGAGCCGAACTGCGGCACTGGGTGACATGTTCCTTCATTACCACGACACCGTCCTGCTGCCCAAATACCAAGCACCTCTAGTGTCCAGCTGTTTTTAAAGATTCTAGTCTTCTAGTCAGGAGCCAATCAGCAACCAAGCTGAGAGCCACAGACAGAGTAGGAAAGTCAAAGTATTGAGGGATGGACTAACACATTGTTGGTTTGAGTTTTTTCATGACAATCAATACAAATACAGGAACGTGTATGTACAATTCTGATCCCAAATTCGGATTCTTGCTTTCCATTCCGGGTTCTTATCTGATCTACCTACAATCGATTGTTAAATCTGCTGTAGGGCTGCGTATCAACAATGATTTCACAGATCAATTTGATTTCGATTAACAAAGGTCCCGATTCGATATCAATTAGGGAAATTTTTGTTACAATGCAAGTTTAACTTGGATATAAAAGAGATGTTGCTGTAAGTTGTAAAAGTAAGAAGTAGGCGTCAAATTTGAAGCAAATTGAACATAGTGGCCAAACAGGGGAATTGCAACTCCAGGCCCGTCACGTGATGCCCTTATAGGCTACATCCATGATGAAGAGGCATGTATACTAAAAGATCGATTTCAGGACTTTATTAATCAATCAGTCACTCACTCAAACAAAGATGGATTTTAATTGGAGAATCAATTATTTGAATCCAGCCCAAGCAGTCATACTTTTTTTTTTATCTTCAAAAACCTCATTCCCAACTTTTTGTTTTGTTTCATGTTATCAGCATTAAAGATCACACACACACACACACACACACACACACACACACACACACACACACACACACACACACACACACACACACACACACACACACACACACCTGCTACTCTTCAGGAATATCTTTATCTGGCAGATCTGCTGAACTGAGCACTCACTAGAGGGTGCATCGTACTGTAGACATGCAAAAGCAAAATATCAACCTTAAAGGCTTGTTTCACAAATACAAAAAATATATCCTCAGAGACTGATATCGCCAACTAGTATACCACTAGTCAGATAAAAATATTTAAATTTGGTTCAACCAAAGGCATTTATTCAATCCATAAATGGGTCAAAAATTTAAAAAGTTATCTCATTAAAAAACGTGAGCATTTATCCCCTCCATGTAAGGACAGTACACACACACACACACACACACACACACACACACACACACAAACACACACATATTAGAGGTGTGAATCTACACTGATCTCCCGATTCGATTATCATGTCAGCGATTCAATTTGATTCGATATCTCAGTGCATCCCGATGCGTCAAATACATTTTTCTATTAAAGCCATGTAGGAGATTTAATTCATAGCTTTTCAAGCTTAAAAAACAAAACCTTCTGCAGTGCTCTAATACAAAATAAATTGGATACATAAAACTACAGCACTGTGCACATGGCACTTCCTGAATGTGCAAAACATAACAGAATATGTAAACAGAAATGTTGTTAGGCCTACATTAAATTGTAAACAGAAATAATCGATTATGAGCCGGCTGATGCAGCATCGTCCATGTCCACGATTGGATGCATCGATTATTTTATTAATTTCAACACCTCTAACACACACGCACACAGACTACTGCAGCTAGTCGATACACAGCATATTATCAACCCAATAACTACTCTGCTAGGAGGCTGGCGGCATCTCTCCGTCAACATCAATACCAAACACAAGGTGATTTCCATTTTAGTAGCCACGGCAGATAATGCAGTGTGGATCCAGACTCGGACACAAAGGCAAAAATGTGAACTTTTAGATGTGTGTGAGTGTGTGTGTGTGTGTGTGTGTGTCTGTGAATGGACCTACCTGAGAGAGTGTGGCGGGCAGAGGGCTCTGCTCTGTTTCTGAGTGCAGCCTCACACTGGCAGCTCTGCCTGGCTGCTGCTGCCTCTGATTGGATGGCTGGTGAAAGGGGGGGGTGTACTGGAGAGAGCCAATACTTGAGCTTTCTCTGATGAACACACACACAGGCACAGAGGAGCTCATTGTGTGCTCATTCAAACACTCTGTCCCATAGCGGGATTGATTTGAACCGCCAGCTTATTTCTCTCTGCTAGTAGAAAGAACGTTATAGGCTCGTTTTTTTTTCTTTTTTGAAGCTACATTTATATTTAATTCAAGAGTTTGGGTTATAGTTGGAAAAATAATTTTGTGTTTCTATAGGGCTGTTTTCCCGCTGCTTACATTCACCTAGATGGAAAGAACCTGTGTGATATCACTTCATTAATTTGGCAATGTCTTTGGCAGGTCTCATATTCCAGACACTGCAATGTTTTGTTGTTTCGTACTATATATAGCTCAAATATGGGCCGTTTTATGGAAATTGATGGCAAAATTTGGTAGGACGTTGGACTTTAGGAGCTCCACACAGTCTGACGAGCAAACGGCAACCCGCTGTGCTCCATACCCAGGGCAAAGTCACCGTTCCTGGGTTACTGGACTACCGTGGCTCCGCGGAGCTGGCCGGCTTCCGGCATAACTATAGTATATTTTTGTCTTTAGTTTGAATTTCGTCACACCACTTATTACAGCTACCCTAAGGTCCCTTCAATCCTATGGGTAAAGATCGCGGCCAGCTAGCTACACTTTTGGCATAACTATAATATATTTACACTTTGAATTTCATCACGCCACTTATATTAAAGCTACCCTAAGGTCTTACAAAGCTAAAACTTGTGTCTGATTTCAATTTAAGACATTTTTGTGAATTTCAGAAGTCTCGTTCGGAGGAGGCTAGCCAACTCTCATTGATAGAGCTCCATCCAGCTCAATGCAGGCACTATCAATGAGACTCACGGACAAGAGGCGTTTATTTCCCCGATCGTTTGTTTAAATAACTCAACACACATATCCGTTATAAGATTAACTGGAACCTGTGGTAAGAGATTGCGGACGTAACAAGCTCGCTGACTGCGCTCTGTCACACACCAGCCATTTAGCAGGAAGAGGGGAGGGAGAACAGCGAGCTGCAGGCCCTGGAGCTCCGTCAGGGCCTCGGCATTTGGTAGTCCAGTAACCCAGAAACGGTGACTTTGTGCGGGTATGGAGTGCTGCGGACTGCCGGCCGTGACGGAGCTCCATCTAACTCACAGCAGGCCGGGGTCTGTGAAGGAGGACAGGCTAGGCGGCGAGGCAGTAACCCAGGCAGCACCGGCCGCTCAACTCCGAAACACAGCCGGACAAAATTTGTAATTAGCCATACATTTTCATAAAACGGCCCATATACATATTTGACCTCTACATAGTTGATTTCTCGCAAAAAAAAATCTCAGAACTAAATTTAGTGGTGAAACAGCAGATGAACAATTTCTGAGATCTGCGCGACCTATTCAGAAGACTACCTGATCTCAGGTCAGTAGTGTTGCCTATGTAAATGTTGGGGCGTGACAAAGGGAGAGACTAGAGCCAAAAAAGGAGGAGCCACTGAGTTGACGTCAATTCGGTGGTTCGTTGAGATTCGCCCATTTTCAGAGGCAGTTTCAAATTGTGAGATTTGCAGAGGAAAGAGGTGTCAATGGGATTTTTAGGTTCTATGTATGTCCTATTTACTCACCAAACTGTCGTTATTCAACTATGACAAGGTAAAATCGGTTTTGCATTATATCACCCCTTTAACACAAAATTTGATAACTTGTGCTCCATGTTCCACTGATGGTGGAACAGACTGATGGTCTGTGCCGAATTTGGAGTCAATGGGCCACTAGGTGTCGTTGTTTTTCTAACTTTTGAGGAGGCACTTTGTGGCACTTTTCTTGTTATTTTCCAAACTACTCTGCTCTGCACATGCAAAATACATCCTGTCTATGGGCATACACCTCCGTCTTGCCTCCAAGGTTCACCGGAGGGCAACTTGCGCCGGAGGGCGACTTGCGCCGGGGGGCGACTTGCGCCGAAGGGCTTGGACCCCTTTCACAACTGCTTGCAGTTCTAGTTCTTTTTTTTCTTTTTTCGTTTACTTAAACCTGCACTAACTCTTTTTTTGTATCCTTGGGAACAGCAGAAACACGCTGTGAGATGTCATCACCTCTGAAGTTGATGAACGTGCTAGCTAACGGTTGCTTTCTTACACATCCAGCAGTTGCAGAGCAACATTATCATTCCTTTGGAGCGGTCCACCTGATGAATATCATTAATTAATCATGAAATTCTCTCTTTTTTAGCTATGTTTTTTGGTCTCTACCAACTCCTAAGAGAAATCTCTGTCTCTTTAACTGCTTAATGTTTCAATATGTCCACCAGATAGTCTCGAACTGTATGTGTCTGCTTTCATTAACCATTTGTACATAGCTGCGAAAAGTAATGCACTGCAATCCATTTGTATTCCCCTTATTTTTTGCTGCACGCACCACGTTGACTGCTGCTGTACTAGAATGCTGTGGACCGCATAGGGAGGAGGTCGAGGTGGATGTTTGGGTCCTAAAACACAGGGCTTTCAAGCCGAGGAGCGGAGTTTGCTTTCCTGGGGAAAACACTTTCACCCAGGAAACGCCTGTTAGTTCCTTGGGAGTGTTTCAATCCTAACCGCGATCTTTTTTCCTAAACTTAACTAATCATTTTGGTGCCTAAACTTAACTGCCACGGCCTCTGAAAGGAACGTCATCTCACGGAACCCTGTCACCTCTTGTTGCCTAAACTCAACTTGCAACGGCCGCTGATACTACTGACAGCTCTGGAAGCTCTGTCAAAATGTAATTTCCCCTTGCGTGATGAATATATGTCTTAATCTTTACTCTTAATCTCAGCCAGTAACCTATTGTCTTCTAAACTCAATTACCATTACCATCTGCCACTGATACGAGCGATGGCTCACAGAGCTCTGTAGCTGGCGTCCCGCAACGAATTGGTGTGCATACATTTTCGTACGATATTGTACGAACCTGTTCATAAGTCAATCCCCATAGACCCCCATGTTAGAATGCCCAACGTTACACTAGAATAAATACAGCCTGGTTTAAAAAAAAAAGAACGTTTTCTGTTCATGTACAGGCATAGGCCTTTAATGATTATTAAATAAGTATCTAACCCCAATTATTTTACATAACCATGATTATTTTGTATAACCGCAATAAAAGCATTAGAGCATTTTTTTTAATGAGATTGGTCACACTGTTGTTCGGATCCATCAAACACGTTTGCAATACCGGCATAGCGTCACCTAACAGTAACGTTAGCTAGCCTAATTTGTAATGATAACAAAAGATGTATCCTGGGATTGATTTGAAATTCAATTTGTTTGAAAAAGTAATAAATAAAAAAATTATTTCACTAAAAGAGAAAATGATATCGTTAATCGCAATTATTGCTGAGACAATTAATTCTCCAGCAAAATTTGGAATTGTTACAGGCCTAAGAGGGCATGACATTTTTTACAGCTCACCTGTTTAAATTAGATTAAGTGATGCATAATTAAGGGCGTGGCCGTTTTGAGTGACTGGTGGTGATGTCCAAATGAAGTCTCATGAAGTATTTTATTTATTCTTGGAGCCCACTTGATGTCTCGGTCTGTTCAACAAATGGTTGAAAGCTCACTGAATTGCCATTCCCCAAGGCTTTTTTTTCTTCTTTAAACCAAGAGAGCCATCTAGTGGGCTCAACAAATACACCTCATGGAAAGGAGGAATAATTATGACTAAAAAGTCATATAAAAAAGCCCTGTCCAGGCACTCAAGGCTGGTTACAAAAAGTGAATAAAAAGGCCTTTAACTAACAGGGCAAGACATTAAAAATACACCGACGCGTATCAGCTTGAGCCTTCCTCAGGGTGTAGTGACACTCAGGGCCCTATCTTGCACCCGGAGCAGCGCAAAGCCTGAGGCGGTTTCAATAGCAAATGCACCTGCTCCCATCTTTGCGCCCATGGGCGTGCTGGTCTTACAGGGAGGTGTGTTCAGGTGCGTTCTTGGCATATTGCTATCTTGAGGCAGCGGAAAGTGATCGCACCATTGACCAAAAAAAACATCAACATGTCTTTCCAGAAACAATGTAGTTACGCTGGATAAGCCACAAACCCCTCAGTTGTCTTCCAAACTACTTCAGAGGTTGAGGTTACACTTTCTCCTGGATTTGTCTTTGTCCTCTTAAGGCTGTTAAGGAGAGAAGTGCTACCACATCCACAATGTGTGACTGACTCTAGTCCATCCATGATGAGTAAAATATGAGTCATCTTATCACCACAAAAAAAAAATTCAATTAACAAGACACGTGCATTCCTGATAGAGGAGGAGAGAAGAATATATTCACACAGTTGTTAAGTACACTTATCGAGCAAATGGAAAGACAGATTCACCGTGAACAATATAACAATGATTGGTTCTACCTTTTTCACGTTTCAGGTTTTTGTCTTGCATACGAAATAGCCGTTATATAACTGTATCCTTTAAGCATGATGTCTCGGGTGCCACCTCGTTTTTTTTTCCACCCTCCTCCATGTTTCATAATGCCACAGAGAGACGGAGAGGAAAAGAAAGCAACCAAGGACGAGTGTTACATGAGGAGCGGAACGATAACAGTCCGTTCACCCAGCTGTCTGTCCTGGTCTCCAAGCAAACGCAATTCAGAGCCAACCTGCTGTGCTGGCTTAGACATACACATGTACCTTTTTTATGAGCTTATTTATGTCCTTTTAAATTGTGATTTAAAGCTGTGCACTTGTTTGGGTCCCAGCATTAGGTCATTTATTTATTTTATTACATTTAAAATAATTCTCAGACGTACGTGTCATTTCTCGTTCTTGTAATTGAACTGGCTTCGGTGCTGAATACAGTCAAATACTTGGTTGCATTAGCATGAAGGAACGTCTTTTCATGCAGCGTCAGGTACTACTGCCAAGAACAACACTGTCACCGTTAGTTGATGAAGAAATATTTTTAATCACAGAAGGAAGTAAGTGCACACAGGCCAGTTAGTTTAAACAGTTTAAGTAGAAATTCAAACAACATCATTTCTTGTTCACTGCGGCATGATTTACACATTCATTTGAAAAAAAAGGCACCACTTTAAAAAAGCCATACTTTATAAATGTTTCTACATTGAAACAGATATGTTTATTAATAGTGAATACATGATCTCTGAAAGCTTTTTATATACATAAAAAAATATGTGGGCTCCTGAACATCCCTCTTATCATTTTAAAGCATAGAACCTAAAAATGGTCAGGTTCGAACATTGTCTGTGCCCATGTTAATATGACTGTCTAATGAAACTAACTTGCCAGGAGGTGGCAATAAAGCTTTCTGAATCACCAATTGGCAAAATGTCAGTAGCTGTCAGCTGCTTTCCTCAATTAGGACAGAGCACAGACATGGCAAGATAAGGTTGTTTTTTTTGCAACAAATGGCACAAAAGGAAAAAGTTGTTGCCTTCCTATTGCATAAAAAAAGGCAATTTTAGTAAGGCTGAGAAGCACTGTATGTTCGATTGCCAGCAGGTTATGCATTTACCAGTCCCTCCACGATTTTGCGATGTCGCGATCGCAACAATTCACACAAATTCAACCGATCACCGTGAATTCGGTGCAAATCGCAATTTTGACCAATCACCAGAGTTTCCCGCGTGCCAGACTTTGCGTCAGTATGTGACTCTGAGAGCCACTGACCAAGCAGGATTGAGAACGGGTTAACGTAACAAGAACGTCGCCAAATTCATTTCCTTGTTTCTGATATGAAGGTGAGACGAGTGTGACTCGAACATCTCACATTTACCAACAAAACGTACTGTGAAAGACCGTGGAAAACATTTCAGACCGTCCTTCCAACCTGTATACATTTTAGCACGCACGCACGCACACACACACACACACACACACACACACACACACACACACACACACACACACACACACAGTGGATGCAGGAAAAACCGGAGATGACACTGCTCTAAATTGAGGACAGCTACGCTCGTTATTGTAAGTGCAATGATAAGTTAAAGTCCGATAGGAATTTGACAAATTTACTGTTTATCAGACCCCAGATGAGACAAGAAGCTAATGTTAGCAGAAGCTACGGTCCTTCTGCCTCTGACACCCCACTGCAGGAGACCCCCAACACGCTGTATTAACGTTACTGTTTAAAATGTTTCCAGGTTACTGGTGATGCATACCTCTCCAAACCAACATTGAAAACAGTAATCTTCCCTCAGCGTTTAGTTTTGTTGCTAAACTGTGTATGAAATGAGCGGTGACGTTAAATCATCTCTTTCAGGTAACGGCACCCTATAGGTACTGTCTATTTGCTGGATTGTTCCGAAGTAACCGTCGGCAGATAAGCCCATTGACAGCAACGGTAGTGTTCATATTTATATAAATGACAAATAAAGCAAACTTGCTTTTCAGGTAACGTTACTGTTGACGTTCAAACAGTGAGCGCTTGTTTAGCCTGGCTGGACATGTGGCAGATGAGAGAAGAAACAGACTATCTGCTGATTGTGAAGAAAAACTTGCCATAGATGTACAAGTGATTGCAATAGGACTGTGTGTGTTTTGAGAAATATCTTTATACTGCAAGGCTATATTTATTTTATTTTTATTTGTTATTTTATTGCCATTACCTGTTTTCCCTGTTTGCATACATAAGCTTAGTTTGCTAAATATATTTAAAAAAAAATTGTTGGATATTGGATGTGAAAAGAAGGAAATGGTTCTTCCATAACATTGCACTTTAGATGTGTGTGAATTTCCCATACCAGTAGTAATTTATATAGTTTTATTTTATAGCAATCGATTATCTGTTCAAAACATTTTCTATATTCTATGCAAAATGTCAAATGTTCTATTAACGAAAAGATAGAAAATAAATATTTGTGTGTGCTGTAAAGTGGTTAGAATTTTTTTATCGGAATCAGCTAAAGACGGTATCGGCAGGTCAAACTCAATGAAAAATTGTAATCCGTGCATCTCTATTTTTAAAGAATTTATTTATTTTTTTGCAATTTTCACTGTCTCTCGTAACTTCATTGCCACAAATGTTTTATAAAAGCTCCCACAAAATCATAGCCTCGTGAGACCGTCCTGATCTGGCGAGCTCCAGTTTTCCACTCGCAGATCAATCTGGCATCTTGAGATAGAGAAAATTTGGAGCCGTTCACCAAACGACCGACCAATCAGCGTTGGTTTTGAGGCGGGTTTAGGTGTGACGCAACAAGAAGCTTCCACGGATGAGATGAGTGTAGCTATTGCACAAGTTTTATCCAAATTATAAAGTAGTCCTTCAAAAGAAAGAAGAGCAAAAAACGGCACTGGAGGCTTTTCTCGGAGGAAAAGATATTTTTGCTCTTCTCCCGACTGGTTTTGGCAAGAGTTTGATCTGACTGGTTGATTTGGCCCAACATAGGTGGTGATAGACATAGGTGGTGATAGACAGATGATTTATCCAATCAGCTAACCAGTATTTTCGCCCCTTCCCAAAAGCAGATGGATATGCCGAGCAAATGCGAAGCAATCCATCTGGCGGAGTCAGGTTAGCAAAATCAGGCATTTTGGGCAGCAAAAATCTCAAAAAAAGGCCAAAATCCTGGAGGGACTGATTTACAAACAAGATATGTTCAAATCTATAAAGACCTATGAACATTTTAAAGGACCAGAAAGAAATCACCTAAATTATATTCCTACATTTGTCAACAACCTGGTCTCTCACCAGTGAAGTTCCATCTTATCTTCCTGTTGAACAGAGCTTCATTTTCTCCATATTAATGCTGCCGGTGTTTGCAGACTCATCCACCCTCTGTCCGTGCATGTAGGGACTTGGTTTCCCAGACTTGTGGGTGAATGTTGGCTTGTGGAGCCCTAAATCCTCCCAGTTTGTGTAGGTATCTTCCATAATGTCTCTGCAGCCTGTAACCTTGGCAATACCCACTTTGGGTTGGAAGACTTTGCTACTGTATCCCTCTGGGTGATATGAGAGACACTCTTCCTCGCCACTTTCATTTTCACCAAATTGGGCATCTTCATCATCATCATCATCGCTGTTGCCTATGATCACCAGCTCAGCTTGGATGTCTTCTTCGTCCTCGTCCTCAGCGTTCTCATAGCCCATGAAGATCATGGTGACGGGATCTGATTCCAGCTCCTCTGGCAAGGCGTTGACGAGGTTCGGAGAGGCGATACTCTCTGCACAGAAGGGTGATTGTCTGTTAAAATCACCGGAGCTCTCTATCAAGGCGTCAGGATCAACGTCATACTTGTGGCTGGCTTGTGAAGGACTGCGGCTATCAACAATCCTGTAGGACGGCTGTATGGGTGCTGGCATTCCTTCAGACCTGGCTTTGACTGAGACAAGAGTTGCAAAGAGTGGACTGCCCGCATCCATCTTGCTGTTGCTAAATCCTTGTGGAGTTTTAGCACCCAAAAGAGGCTGTGTAATCCGATGCCCGTCACCCGTCGATTGTCCTGGAATGTGGCAGTAGGGCAGTTTGGTTTCTTCCCTAGGTCTTTGGACTCTTGACTCAGAGTCTTGTTGGATGAGGCTTGGGCTGGGTGTTTTACTTGGGGTTTTCCATCCCTCCAGGTCTTGGCTGCACTGGCTTTCCTCTCTGAGGATTTGAGCTCTGGGGCTGGGTGTTGGGGTTTGCCTCGGTGTTTTATTTGGTGTCCTGGGTGTTGAAGGTGTGCTGCTCCCTGTGTAGGGTACGGAGTATACAGGCTGATGGTACTGCACCTCAGTGGGCACGCTCTTATCTGTGGCCTGATGCAGCAGCTCTTCTACCTCTGTGGATGACATCTCTCCAACTGCTCCATTGTGCATTTTGCCTCCGTCTGGGTGCAGTGCATATACCGACTTGCGGCCATCATCATACACCTTTAACCCCCTTTCCTGCATGGTTTCTGGGGTGATGGTTGCTGTAGAGACCACCTGGCTTTTGCCTGTTCTCTTATCATGCTCCACACTAATCTCCATAGCAAATGTAGCTGGAATGGAGAAAAGACTTAGATGAAGGTCTCTGGAGAAAAAAGACTAGAAGGTACATTTAGTTCAATGACATGTCTTGATACATTGAACATTTCTTGATGTTATATTCTCATTTTCATAAAAAGGTAAAAACAAGGCATGCTTGTAAAACTGGCATAATGCTGTTTTACATAAAATACTTGCTTATACATTGTTTTTTAATTTAATTTCAAAGAGAAAAAGTGCTGGATCACAGTGATGATTTGCAGGTTGCAAATGGTGCAAACAGACTCATGTTTTGACACTACGTTTTCTCCATCAGATTCAAATATACAAATGTAGTCAACCCAAGAATAGGTATACATTTGTAATTGGCTCAGAGGCTGAACAGAATTTTAAATCTATAGGACATGTGATACTCTTTTTAACTATACTGGCCTTGCTGGAGAACTTTCCTCTAATTGATGATACTAGTGCAATGCCCGTTTGGAGTGGATGCCTGTTTGGAACCGGCCGATTTCTTGGATTCCCAGTATTTTTCTTTCCACAACTTTATCTAACTATACGAGCAATTCAATCAGGCGGCACTCGGCTGCGGCTCATCTAGCGATACGGTGTGTCCCCTTTTTTTCCGTCTAGCCGTCACACATCCAGGTAGTGATGTGGCCCGGGGAAGCGGGGTGCCCATCTCAGCTGGGGAAGCTGTTAGAGCGCGCAGCAGCTTGACCGCGGCGCTGTAACATTACAGAGTATGATGACCAAAAATCCGTGGGTAAGAGTTATTTATTTATTTATTTATTTGATTAGGAGGATGCAAATTAATCAACATTTCTGTAAATACGCCAGTGTTAGCCAGATGGCTAGTTTTCAACTGTAGTCCTAGTTACCAGCATGCATGTCTTTTATGGTGGAAGGAAACCAGAGCACGTGGAGGAAACTCACGCATACATGGGGAGAACATGCCCAAACTCCACACAGAAAGGCCCTGCCCCGACCGGGGTTTTAACTCTGCAGTGCCAACTTGCTGTGAGGCAGAAGTGCTAACCACTGAGCCATTGTGCTGCCTGTGTAAGGAGGCAGGTTGGGGTGGTGGATGAGTCAAACCACACAGGACTTTCACCCAGGAAACTGGGTTTTGTTGCAGAGTTGTTGGATATCTATTTAATGCGAGACTAGCACTTCTTGTTCTCATTTTAATTCAACTTCAACCCACTCTTGAATCCATCACCAAATAGATTTGAAATCCCGTTCAACCTCTTGTATGACAAATTCTAGGTTGTCCTACTGACAAAGACACAGTGGCGTCAAAACGTAACTCTGTTTTCACTATTTAGGGCTGCAACTCAGTCAGTGTGTTCCAGTCTTTTTTTTTTTTTTCCCTGTGATGAAAACATTGCTGTCTCTGATGATTGAATTCAGCAAAGTTCCAAAATGGCATGCATGGATTTAATGTTCAGTTCTCTTCACAGTAGAATCTAATTTGCATCCTGGTGAAATGTAAAATTACAGCTTTTAAAAGCAGCCAGTCTTAACCAGACAGCTGTGCCTAAAGAGCACACAATGTTTTTTTCTATCCCATCATGTACCACTTGTCTCATCATATTTTCAACAGATAACAGGGTTTTCCCCAGAAAAGTTGTTAGGCCTGGTGACAAGTGTCTTTTTGACGAGGTCCCGGCTGGGGCCAGTAACAATGTAGCATCAATGTAGAGCCCAATAGTTTCATGGATGGAATCGTGAAATTGAGGATTTAAAGAGCTATGAGACAGATTCCATAGGGGCCATACATTAAATCAGTGCTAAAAGCTAACTAGAGATGTGAAAATATAACTAGGTCTAAGTTTCCTACGAGCCGCCCCACTGTAACTACGTCTTAAAAATACATTCAAAAATTTCCCCCCTGCGGCTTAGGCCTGGTGGGGGGAACCTTAGGCCCGGTGGGCCACCAGGCTTGCAATACACTGGTAGGAAACACTGAATACTCCTGACAGTCGATCAATCAGCAAAGCAGAAACAGATTTCAGCATATGCAGTAGTAATACCATGCCTGTCTACCTATACCTTTCTTTGGTTCTTCACTGGCAGGCTGATGTAAAGGAGGCTTTTTTGTTGGTGTCAGCGGGATGAATGATGGGATACCTGGGAGTGGTGAGGGGGCATGATGGGTCACATCTGAGGAGACAAATCTGACCAGTGAAGTATAAGAATACACTACAAACACAAAGAGAAGATGTGTTTGCTAAAAGATCATCAGTAACATGTTCTAATAACCAACATTAATACATTTTACATTCATAGTTAATTGAACTTTAGTCAATAGTTGTTTTACTGAAAACAAACAATAAAATGTTATTAAATTAATTGACGTATTATTAGTAATGGTACAACATATGCTATTTTATCATTAGTTTTAGTTATATCAAATATTAGTTTATGAATATACACATTAACACAACAACTCAGCAATCACAACTTTATTTTAAAATGTATTAATCACACATAATTCAAAATGCAGGGGTGGGTTACTTTAGAGGCACAGTTCACTTTAAAAGTATAAACCATGTTTTAAGCAATTGGTAGATTTAAAAAAATATAAATTGCAACTTTATAAAGGCCACCTACATTTACAGATGTACAATGGTATTTATCGATCTAGGAGTGTGTTCTTTGTGACAAGTCAGCCTTCATGGAGCCATTTTTCTCAGTCTTGAGAGAAAGAATCTCGCCAGATTGTTTTCTCCAGATCATTTTAATTGTAATCACAAAATATTGGTTCTAATGTGTTTCAGGATGACAAAATATTCCAATCATTATCTTGGTATAGCAGTCATCAATAAATCCTGATTTGTTATTTCAAGATAATAAAGTCCTGGATTTCAGTTGACTCACAAAAAATACATTATTTAAGTAGATAAAATCATGATCTCAAAATAATGGGCCTTTAAAAATGTGCAACCAGTCATTGCTGCCAGTGTCTGAATGATAACGTATAAGAGCTAAAGGTGAAATAGGTTAGTAGGCTATATCAACGATAAAGTAAACATTATGTCTATGTAAATCACCAACATTCATTGTTGTAGCTTAATAACATGTCAAATAATGCCCAATCTACTGGGTGTTAATACAGCCTAGTCAGAGACGTGAAAAAGGAAATCTGTTACAGAATCACAACACATCAAAATGCTACTAAAGTGTTTACCTGCCTGGAACTCTGCGTTTAGCTCCTACATGTGAAGACAGAGTAGTTGAGGGTCAAAGTGGTGAGAGAAGCAGGAAGTCAACATCAAAGCACTGCTACAGAATAGTGGTGCATCAGCATTTCACAGTTATTTCACTTGTGCTGCGTCTCAAATCGCGCATTTCTGTACTCCCGCTTGCTATTTTGAGTACACAATGCATTCACACTGGCAAAGTGTGGCCAACTGCAGCGCACTACGAGTTCCTGGTTGCTGCACTCAAAATGGTCAAACCGTTGAGTGTGGATCGCTGGACACCAGTCGCACTCTACAGCCGCCGTCTCTGCCACAGAGCGGAAGCTTCTGGACCACCAATGTATTTTAAAACTTGTGAACGTGGCGGGCGAGAAAGCAGCATTGGTCATTACTGAAACGGCAAAAACACAAACTATACAAGTGTAATATAGTATAGACATGTCACTCAATATCACAATACTGCCGTCACAACAATAGATGGCGGTAATGCTCCGCTTGGCTGCAATTTACCATTAAAGCTTTAGTGCATAACGTTTTTACATTAATGAACGTCCGTTACATTTAAACCATTGCCAAAGGAGTTGCTACAAAGCTAATTAAAACTGTCAGCTCCACACAACTCTCTTTGGATTTCTTGGTGTCTTCCGGCGACTTTGGTGCGCAGAAAATCCAGCGAAGAAAATGACCTCTTCTGATCATCCTCTATGGCCACCTTCATTACAGGGAACTATGTGGAGGGGGGCGGTGCGCGATCACGGAAGGGTTGTATCATGTGGATGCGCCGACAGCCGACGTAGTCATGGGGGAGACCCAAACTACGCACTATAGCTTTAAACAGAAGTAGAATGCATAATGGCTGTGTGAGATTTGAGAAAACACTACCCTGTCGAAATGTACGCACTGATGAGTACATAGTGTACTACATGTAAGTGCACTCACGGAAGCATCCGAATTGAGACGCACTATTTGTCTTCCAGTCTAAGTACAGACAGCAACCAGAAAGCAAATTATGCATATTAGTCCTTGTGCACTGCCCGCCCACCATGTGAGAAATCCATTTACCTGCCACCTTATTCACTCAAAGCAGCCTCTTGTGAGCCAAAGCACACCCACACAGTCCTCAGTGAGAGCTTCTTGTTAGAAAATGAGCACAGATTAGAGGAAGAGCCACAGGCAGCAGGCCGTGAGTAGAAAACAATGATGCTTTGGTTTGAATTCAGTTTGGTATATTCACAGAAAGCGCTAGAATATGTTCACCAAGTTGAAAACCCAAATTCTACCTCCTATAACCCACACATGTGATACAACTTTCTAGAACCTCCGAGAATCACGTTACATACCCATTACATACTCATAGGTACACATGCAAACAAATGTTTAGACACACAACAACCCTGCACACACATTAGCACTGACAGATGTAGAATCCTATATTGGAGATTCAAATATGAACAAACTTATATTCCAAAACACTTTGTAATGTAAATACCATTATTTTGCTTTTAGTGTGATCATGGAGTGGAGGATAAAATGATTGAAGTGTCTCAAAGCAGTGCTGTTGTACTTGGACTGTAGTCCGGATTCGAGGCGGGTTTTTTTTTCATCTATTGTCTCGCACTTGTCTTGGACATTCGGACTTGTCTCGGACTCGGCCACTGGACTCCTCAAATATTCTATGCTCTTTTTCTAAAGTTACTTCCTCCTTCAAGACAAGTAATAAGTTCAAGAATGGGAAAATATCATTTTTGTAGCGACACCTGTGTTGCTTGTTATTTGTAAATTGTTTTTCATTGGCAGTCCAGAATGTTCTTGTCACACTAGAATAAAAAGACTCAATGTCTAAAATTTAAAGTTGCACGTCAGCTTAATGTGAAATTGCTCTACTTAATGAAAATAATATGGCCTAATTTGATCCTACAGTGTTGTTACAGATATACTGTCTCTCACATGACATCAATTGTGAACAGGTAAGTAAGTGGTCTTAAAGAGGATTTCTTTTTTTTCTGTCTCAGTCTTGACTGTCTCTCATTTGGACTCGGTCTTGCAGAGCTGTAGTATTTGAGTCCAAGTCCGGACTCAAAGCCCTTTTTCTGTTGTCTCGGACTTGTCTTGGATTCATTGGTAGTTGGACTCTGACTTTGGACTCGCCAAATATTCTAATTGGTTCTTCAGGACAAGTAATAAGTTCAAGAATGGGAACATTTCCATTTCATATTTTAAGTTAATAATATGTCCTAATTTGTTCCTATAGTGTGTTACTCTGCACTTGCTTTTTGATTAATACAAATAATAAAGCTAAATTATCTTGAAATAGAAGATATACTGTACTGTCTTTCACATCACATAAATTATGAACAGGAGTCTTGAAGAGGATTATTTTTTTTCTGTCTCAGTCATGCCTGTCTCTCATTTGGACTCGGTCTTGACTTTGACTTAAACCTCTTTGGACTCGGTCTCGACTAGTCCTGGTCCTGGACTTGTCTTGGACTCGACCAAGGCAGACTTGACTACAGCCCTGTCTCAATAAACCACTGTGCAGTATTTTGGCATCTGTTAAAAACCTTCAAACTCTGTTACTCACACTGACAATCCTCGATCACCTTTCCCTGTCTCTGTACCTGAAGCAACATGGCAGCCACCAAAACGGGTTTATCGGTGTTTTAAGCCCCAGACGTCTCAATTGTTATGGTTAGGGTTAGGGTTAGGTGCCTTGAAGTCAATGGTCGCAGCGCTGCCTGGATGGAGACATTGGTGGGTTAAAACACCATCGAGCCCAAAACGGCCACTTGCATTTTTTTAGTTGCAGTGCTTTTTTTCCCCAGTCTAATCGCCCAGTAACACCTACAGAAAGACAACCATTCACTCTCACATTCACACATCTACAGGCAATTTAGAGCTGCCAGTTCACAGTGTGAGGACTATTAATGATTAAAGAGTTCTTCCACAGCTGTTAATTCCTTACAAATGTATATAACTGAATAACAAATGTAATAGCTGAACACAGTGATGCGACTAATATCAGCAAGAGGGAACATATTCATCAGAGAAGCACAAGTTAAACAACCTTTAAGTGCACAGTGTTTTCTGCCTCAGTAACTGTTCACATTCAATTAAGCGAATTTTAGGCAAATGTTGCAAAAAAGAATTAGGTGATTTTCCATCAAATGAAGCATAGCGTAAGTTCTGGCAGGTCACGGAGTCAAGCTCAGCCATTAGCTCATAGCTGACAGTTCCTAAGCCTTGTCTGACTTAATCAATGTTGTGTCTCTGTCATAGATGCTGCTCTGTTCTGTACCCTATGGGGATCCTGCAATGCTGCTCGCTTTCCATATATGTACGTTGAAGGGCAGGGAGGTGTGGTCTCTGCCCCCCCCCATCTATATATAGGCGTGCACTCTACCAGGTGAGCTACCCAGGCGCCCTTGTAGGTCTATTTAATTGCGTCCATTAGTCTGACTATGCCAGGCTAAGGTTACAGTGTATATTGGTCAGAAGTTGACGCTATAGGCTCGGAATGGCTATAATCTAGTGATGGCCAAATGAAGCTTCAAGAACCATTTCCTTTAATTTCTGAGCCCACTAGATGGTACTCTCTCTGTTTAACAAAGGGTTGCAAGCTAAATTGCCATTCCTTGAAGCTTTTTCTTTAAACCAAGAACGCCATCTAGTGGGCTCAGAAAAAAAAATAAAATGGTTCATATGGACATCACTACTATAATCTGCCAGTATACAGAGTAGAAGAAGAGGTTACCTACTGGAAACAAAAGTTTCCTTGGCAATTTTACCACATCTACGAGAGAAAAATGAAAATAGGTCTTCAGGAATTTGGTTCAATTGGGCAATTTTGAATTGGTCTTTCATTCCACCTACTATTGTATAGTCAGGCTGCCTGGAGATGACGACACATTATGCAAATATCCTGGAAGAAGCTGACAGCGGAAACAGCTGATCATGTTCTCTACAACAACTTATTCGAAAAAGGCATTTTCATATAAACACACACCTCCTTTTTATCAGGAAAACACCAAAAAACTGTAGGAGTGCTTGGAGTGGAACATAGATACTAGCTTAATAAACACCTGATTGTTCTGTAAAGTACTTGTAGAGACCATAAAATCTGCAAGTCTGGCAGCAAGACGCTCCGCTTCTGAGACGCTGGCATGGCGGAGAACTTGTGTATTCTCACATCAGCAATCAGCAAATTTTTTTAAAGCTAAAGGATTATTAGATCTCATCATGACTCATTGCCTCGAGATGAGAAGTTGCACATTGCAGCAGAAGTAATCAGCAAGCAGCACAGCAGCAGTGTAAGTGAAGAGTAAAGCGAGTGCAGTATTAAAAGGCAGCCAGTTTACGCGAGCCTTACCTTGATAATGTCCTCGGCCGTCCTCTCCACCTCTTTTAATCGTTTCAGAACGACTTCTTCATGTGCAGAGATGTTGAGCTCCTGGGTTTCCAAGGCCTCAATCTCCTTCTCTATTCTGTACAACAGAGTAATGGACTGTGTTGATTACTGAAACAAGCACTTAGCTGGATAGCATTTTCAGCAGTTCTTAAGTTCAGCATCATGGGTAGTATTGCTGGGTCTGCTTGTAACCTATTTCCAATTTAAAACATGGCTTTGTACACATGAATACAAAAAGGTTCTGCTGTGAAGTGAAGAGTTGCTGTTTCAGCTTAGGTAACCCTGTTGGCATTTACACATCTTAGATTTGGTTTCCTCCATTTTTAATAGCCTATGTTTAGGGATTTCTTTCCTCTGTTTTACACCTGTTTAGAAACTAATTTCAATTTGACAATAGACTTCTTAGAAATTACAAGCCTCTAGATATCTGCAATTCATATTTTTTAAACAGCGGTGATCTGCCTATTTCAGCTCGCCTCAGGGGCTATAAAAGTATCTTACTGCGTTATTATGGACAACACAATAACAAACTGAATTGTAATTGTCATTTGCCAAATTAATGTAAGTGTATATAGATATGTTTTTTTTCTTTTACTTTATTTATTACTTTAACCCCTTTTTAAAAATAAATAAATAAATAAACAACCTCTGCCCTTGTAATAAGAAAAAAAATACAGCTTGTGTGAAGCATTCTATTTTCAATTAGTTGAAATGTATTTGTTTATGATTGAATTTTTACTTTTGTCCATTTCTATGGTGAGATTTCAGGCAAAACAACTCCTGGAACAACAGAAATGGACTCAAATGAGTTGCTCCAAAGTCTGAGTAATTGCTTCTGCAGCAACTGATTTTCTCCACTGGGATCACTGAAGTTTCCCTCAGGCTTTACATGCACCAGTGCACCAGCACCAAAATATAAATGCCTTCACCCACATGACCGGTTAGCTGTGCCAGCTCTCTGCCGGTTTGTGTGTGGGATGTTCTGTGGGATTTACTGCAGTTCTCAGGTTACCTGAGGATGTTGCTCTGCAGGTGATCACTCTGCTGCTGTTCGTCCTGAGCCTGAAGCCTCATGGCCTCCTGTTCCTCCTCCGACTGCTTACTCAGACCATCCATCAGCCATTGCTCCCTCAAGGCTTTCTTCTGTCAATCAAACACACCACCACACAGGCACCGCAGTATTTCAAGTTATTTTATTTTTATTTTCATAAAGGAGTTTATGACATAGTGACAACTGCTGTCTTCCAGACCTTGTCATTCCCCACTAGGGCTGCACGATATGGGGAAAATAACTAATTGCAATTATTTTGACTGATATTGCGATTGCGATATGATTCATATATATAGAGGGAGTGATCATTTTTGTATCATTGTTCTCATTTTCTTTGAAATATGAATATATATATATATATACATACATACATACAACGCTGTCCGCACCGCACTGAACGCAAGAAGCTTGAAACACCTTTTGTACAGTGCTGATAATTTTATATATTCATTTATATTCACTTTCACACAGACACACACATATTCCACAGATCTCCACAGTATGGAGTATGGTCTGGCTACACCTCCTATGTATTCTGGTAGGGGAAAAAACACTGGCTTTTTAGGATTTCTTTAAACCAATCACAACTAGGTGGTGTAAAGTCACATACATCCGGCGTGTGAGGGCCGCATGCTTTATCCTAAACTACATTCGTTAATCCAGACTACTTCCTAAGGGACTCCAGACAGAAAGTTACTGACTATCTGACTATCTTTTCCAGTGTAAGTTGCCACCCACCAGGCCTAAGCCACTGGGAATTATTTTTTGATGTATTTTTTAAGACATTTTTTAAACTACAGTTACAGCGAGTGACTCAGTTGGAAACTTAGACATAGTCATGCTGTATTTTCAAATCTCCAGTTAGCATTTAGCACTGACTTAATTATAGCCCTTATGGAATCTGTCTTATAGCTTTTAAAATTCTCAATTTCATGATTCTGTCCATGATTCTGTTATCACAGAAAATATTGGGCTCTACATTAATACTGCCATCAGTCTGTGACTCCGGGCCCTATAGTTAAAAAAAAAAGACACTTGCCACCGTGCTAAACAACTTTTCTTGGGGAAACTCTGCAGTGTATTAACAAAAGTCCCCACCACACGTTCAGTATCTGCAAAGAGGACATACTCAGTTTGTCAGTAACAGGCCGGCTACAATGCACGCGCAACGTATGCGAGCGGACGGTTCCAACACTACGCTTCCACTATAATCAATGAAACTGGCGACGCCGGGCAGAGAGCAGCGCGTAGTGGTGCGTATGCTCCACGGAGATCCGCTCTACACGTGTAAAAACAGGACAGTCTTGTATTTATATTTTTTATGCGAGTTGTGTGCGGTCCTTTTACACAGAAATGAATCATAAAGTGTCATTATTTCTTTTAAATTAAACTACCGATAGACAGGAAGCGACTTAATGACTCTCAGTGAGCGTGTTGTCAGTTTCATTTTGAGAGTTTCTGTTTTTATTTCAGTTTCCCTCCCCTGCATCCTCTGATAACAGCTGACAGTAAATTGACATTTTCACAGCTCTGTGCCGGCTCCAAGAAACTGAAGAAACAACAACAATCCCAGAGGAAAAGCTCTCCGTCTCGCCTGTGACTCGCACAATCTTACGCTGTGTGTGCGCAGCAGGTGTAGCCGGTTAAAAGATACATTCACATGCACATACGCTCCGCTAATGGTCCGCATACGTTACTCGTTCAATTTCAGACTTGAATAGTTCTATCACAAGAAATATCACAAATGTAACATAAGACAGCAATTTCATTAAAGCTAATGTATTGGACAGGTTATTGATACTGTAGTATATTGTAAGGAGACAACATTGGGTAACACTTTACTTGAAGGTATCGACACAATCGTGTCATAAACATTGTAAACAAGTCATAAACGTTTATGACTTCTGTCATTACGTGTCATTCGGTTTTTTTCGTGACAAGTTGACATTGTTTGGGTTGTCTTGATTATGACAACTTGACATTAATCAAAGTGACGTTACCAGAAGTTGTCTTGGTCATGACAAGATGACATTACATTTGTTTGGGATGTCTTTGTAATGACGACTTGACATTAACCAAGATGATATTACCAGAGGGATGTCTTTGTCATGACAACTTGACATAATGTCATCCTGTTTAATGTCAAGTTGTCTTAATAAGGACACTCCAAAGAAATTTAATGTCTGAATTCTGATTCCAATTCCGATTCTTCCTTTCGATTCCGGTTCTTATCCATTCTCGATTCCGATTCTTTGAGGGGTAGAGTTGAAACGGGTCAAATGCTTATTTCACAAATAAGAGGAAAGTTTTATTTTGATTCAAAGGTGGGTTGCAGTTGCTTTTTCAATGTAAAATAAAGCCACACTAGAGCACCGCTTACTGTGCTCTATGGCTGCAACACAACAAGCGCCTGGCCGCTACGGAAACCAAAACTTGCGCATGTTAAATTTGGAACCCATGATCAGATTTGAAACCAAATCCTCCAAACGATTCCAATAAAGAAACGATTCCGATGGAATCGTAATTTTTGAAATGATTCCAAGTAGGAATCGGTTCTCAATGCCCAACCCTAGATGCAAGGTAACAAAAGAGATTGACTGCCAGTAATAAAGGTGTAGAAAAGGAACAATATTGCAAAGTTATATAATGCTGATGCAGAGAGACTCCAGTTAATACTTGTGAAATGAAGGCCTGGCCTTGCTTCAGGTTGCGTCTGAGTTTGTACAGAAATGACCCAGAGATTGTTGCGGTGTTATTAGCTAACACTAGCTAGTGAATTAAATCACAATAACTTCATTCCAGAGTTCCTCCTGGGAGGTTTTACAGTCTCTGTTCAGTGTCTGCTGGAGACATATTTCTATAATAAGATTTTTAGAACCACATTTCACACATTTGGTGCAGTACTATTTCTCCTGGATATTAAGTTTTCTTGTTGTTGTCTCAGTAAAAAGTACCTTTATGTACTGGAGTTTTAGTTTCTCCTCTTCGATCTGTCTCCTTTTCTTGGCGATGTTCTCCTGGATTCTTCTTTTGTCCTGTGGGGGCAAATCAAACACGTTTGCATCGCATGTACATTTTACAGCATGGAAACTATTCCATCTGTTGTCCTTTCGTGCTGACACTTCAACCATGAGCTGACAGCTGGACAGCCATGAATAGCTAAAACTTTATGTCCTGACCCTACCTGTGTGTGTGTGTGTGTGTGTGTGTGTGTGTGTGTGTCCACCTGTTCTCTACAACCACTAAAACTTTCCCTGCTGATAAACCCATCTATATAAGCACAAAATAGAATTCATCTTATATAAAGTTAGATTGACAGCTGGATATTTAGTCATTGAATAATGGCCACATATTTGTCCTGATTGGATGATCACAGACAAACACACACTGAGGGGGGGTGGGGGGTCACTGCAGGCTAAAAATTAGCCTCTGTGTCTAGGATCAGAGTGGCACTAAGCCCCAGTGAAAGGGGATCTCCCAGATGACGTCTGCTGGTATTTATAGCCCTGTCTCTGTCTGCGTCTGACTGTCAAACTCCTAGAGCCACACAGGTGTGTGCGTGTGTGATAATAAATTAGATGTATAATTATTTTTAGGGCTGGGCGATATGGAGAAAATCAGATATCACCATATTCTTGACCAAATACATCAATGTCGATGAAATTGTAGGGTTGACAATTGTTGCTTTGCCAGAAATATTTTTTTACAATGAGATTTTACATACATAATCATCAATAATGTGGTAAACAGCTTCAAGTGAAATTATAGAGAAAAAAAAATTGTTTATCAGCTATGTACTGACTATGTTTACATGCGTGCACAAAAATAGTGTGATGTTAAAACAAATCTGCAATTCTTCAAATGATATTCCCTCAAAAAATTCCACAACAGATTTCCTGAGAAAATGGAGTTAATACTGTATGTGCTTGTTATCTTTTTAGGCAACGTAATTGTATATTACGATATCTCGATATATGAATTAATCACGATATGATTCCATTGAAAGAAGATAAACTATCATATTTAATTATTACCATGCCCTAATTATTTTATATATAATTTGTAAAATGTACGCTTTAAGCCAGTTTGTTTGTTAAATATCACGGTCCAATCAGCCGCAGCGTCATATGGTGCTGTTTACATTGTTGTATTTGCATGACTCTCTCCAACGTAGTCCCGTTGATGGAGATGGGGTCATATCCTTCACTTTGTCACTTCATTTAGTTCACAATCAAATATATAACTATATGCTTGTTGCTATATTGTTGTAGCGGCCCCAAAGGGCTGTTAGCTAATGGGGAAATGGATTTGGACTGTGGGGCGCAGCAGCTGCAAGACACCGGCAGGCAGTGGATGGAGCGTGCTGCGTGGGCCTGGGGCCTGTCTGGGTCTCCGGGCTGGACCCACCACGAGACTACGGTAGCTTCCAGCTGCCCGGCCCGACTTGCTACTACACTCCGGACCCGGGACCGAATCCCGGTATAGACAATGGACTGCTGATGGAGTAAGTTTTCAGGTGACTCAAAGGTATAATGTTATTTAATGACTAGCTGCACAATTAATTGCAATTTTATCGAAATCGCAATATAGACTAGTGAAATATCCAAATCGCAGGGGGGTACAATATTTGTTAAAGGCAGAATATGTGTCCCACAGACTGAAGAAAAAAATCTGTTTAATAATAATTCATTTTTTTATTTTCATATTTTTCAATGAGAATAATGATATAACAATGATCATTCCCTCCATAATCGTCAAAATAATCGCAATTAGATATTCTCATATGGTGCCGCGCTAGTTATGATTGCTGTTCCTTAGGACCTTAAGTCGCAACAGACTTCCCCAGAGACTGCAGATCAGTTTTTACCTCTGCACAATTGACAGTATTTCACATATTGCTGCACTGTGTGGTATTCCAGCTGCACTGCTGCCGACTAGAAAGACAAGGATTGTTGGTCTCCCCCCTCCCAAACCTGTGTGACATCTACTAAAGCAGTCTCCTCACACGGGCCACAAACATCCAGCAGGAACCCTCACACTCTGGAGACCTTTTCTTCGCCACCCTCCCGTCAGGTGGAAGCTGGCCTCTGGAGGACTTATTTTATTTCTTTGTTCCAACTTCCAAGTGGCCTATAGCTTACGTTAGTCATGAATAAATTATGTTAAAAAAATGTATTCATGACTCATTCTTGGCAAAAGAGCTGTGTGCATGCACACATTTGAATAATGTTGGGCTGTAAATGGGTTTGGGCTTTTAAAAAGCTGTCAATCAAAATGCAGTTGTCTCGCTCGGGCCGAATTCTGTCGGGCTCAGGCCTTGTCGGGCCTAACTTTTAAGGCCCGATTACATCTCTAGTGACAGCACCGTTTGGCTTAGTTATCAATGCCGTTAGCATCGTGGCTAACACTATTGTTACTAGTTTATGACAAATCATTTTGGCTGTGCTTTCTAACGTGATCTCATTGTGCTAACCGAGCACCGTTACTCTTTACAAAAGAGCTGCTTCACTACACTTGTTAGATGATGTTTTATTACAGAGTTCTCTGTTGATTTGTGTCGTTGTGTGCTCGTGGTGAAAAATGAATTTAAACAAAGTGGCGTGTCGGAAATGCAATGCGCCATGATTTAGGTCCCCTTCAAGGCCAGGCTGATGTTGAAAGTCCCTCTAGTGGACAGAACGTTTAACAACAACCACATGCTTACAGTGGCATTGACAATGCATAAGCATGAGTAGTGTCGTACATATTAATAACAGGCTATGAAATTTGAATGGTTTTATAAAGGAAGATTGACAGCTCTAATGCAGACAAAAAACATAGTATTGGTAGGGAATATTTCACTGAGTTAAAAAACTGTTGTTGCTTTAAATAAGTGTTGGAACCAATAGAAACAGAATATGTAATGTTTTTTTGTAGTGAATAGTACAACTATGAGTAGTTAAAGTCAGCAAAGCAGCTCCCAACATGTGACACATGGATTATTATTATCATCCTTACCGTGATGGCCTGGAGCCTCTCCTTCAGCAGGTCGGCCTCCTCCATGATGGCCTGCAGGACAGACACATTACATGACAGTTATTCAACTGCAGGAGAAGGAAGTGAAAGGACAAGGCAAAAAAAGATTTTCACGATCAATTATCACGGCCAGGTCACGGTTATGATATTACCGCCATATCTATAGTCAAATTCTTTTGTTTAGGAAAGGATAATTTACACATTATTCATTACACTCACAATATTTTATTCATTATTTTGGTTGATGCCCAAACAGCACAGATCTACTGACAGTAGGATGGGGTGAGTGTCATGTTATTTTATCACGTGTGGCCTCTGAGAGAACTTTTACGCACACATGCCCAGAGAGGAACACGGCCTTGGATTTGTCATACTTGACTCAGTGCATCATGGGACACATCTTGCCCTGCCATACGCTTCAGCTAGTGTTGCATTGCCAGACCTTCCTCCAAAGCGCTGCGGAGGAGGGTATGGCTAGCCCACACAGCATTCCTGGATGGGAGAAAAATGTGCTCTGGTTTATTGGAATTTCTTTAAACCAATCCCAATCGTCTTGGGCTGCGCTAAGCTCTTGATGGAGCCATGGTGCCTCTAGTGCTGGGTTAGAAATCTGTTTTATCAATTAACTTGAATGCGTAGTTAATGTTGATTTGTTTAAATGAAAATCGGTTTTCTCCTTAACATCCACCAGCGCTCCCCTCTGGGTTTCCCATAGTTCTGAACGGGCTCAAAATTGGCATGAATAATCATAATGGTATACATGTTAAAACTTGTTTTGAACAATTTCTTTGTCATCTGCAGATTGATTTTAAGTAAGGGGAGAAAAAAATCGATTTAAATCTTAAATCGGATTTTTTGTGAAAAAATCAGGGATTTTTTTCTTAGGCCATATTGACCCAGCCCTAGGTGCCTCTTCAAAATGGAACTTGTTTTGGTGGGAATTTTCAAAGGTTGTTTTTAGTCTTGCGAGAGAAAACTCAGATTGGACAGATAGTCTAGCTAGCTGTCTGGATTTACCCTGCAGAGATCTGAGGAGCAGTTAACCATAGTCCTCAGAAATGGTTAGAACGCCAACACAAAGAAAGCGGACTGTGACGGACATCAGGCTGAAAAGAGGGACATTCAGCGAAATTTCCGGCAGCACCGGAGCAATCCCGAAGTGGAACGTCGTGGATATAGACTAGGCTTTGCCTAACAGCTAACGACAACAACTCCTTTTTACGTAATATGGATAAATGGATAAATAATCACAGAAGACATTCATTATTGGATTTATTAATTTAATATGTTTTAGAATATCTCCGGAACACTGCAGTCTGCAACCTTACTTTTGTAGCTTTCCAACGAGCGCTGCACCGTGAACGTATCCCTTTCAGAAGCTTTGCAATGCAGCATGGAACACCAGAACATCAGACTTTTTTTAAAAAACGATGCAAAAAGAAAAGCAAACCCCGAAAAAAGAAGCGATGCAAAAAGAAAAACAACTTCATTAATTTGACAACACATGCGCAGCATTCAGCAAACGCGATGCAAATACAGACAACACAACCAAATACATAAACGCGATGCGAATTAAAAACAATGCAAAAAGAAAAGCACACAAACCCCGAAAACAAATGCAACAAAAAAACGCTGCATCCAGATTCCACAACGGAAGTTCTCCAGACCTCTAGAGGGAACAGCTAATCAGCTGGATTTTCGACCCCTTTTCTGCCTTTTTATTAGAGTCGGGTATGGCTGCATAGTAAAAATAGAACTCCTGTCTCATCCCCTTATTAATAACATAATATCATATATTAGTAATATACAGTCTATGCTCCTTGGTATTATTTCCTATTTGCTTAAATCCTGGATACGGACCTGGTGGTGTTCCAGCGGCACATATCGTTTCCTAATGGTAGATGAAAGTGGTAGGCCACTGTTGGAGCTCAGGCTAGCTCTAATATTTACTTATAAGAAAAGACTTGACCGTTTGTCACCGACGATAGCGTACCACTTCCACCTGCTATTAATTGGTATGTGCCGGTGGAACACAAGCGGCATAACACTCCGACGAATGCACAAGCCTCTGTAGTGAGCGTCATACCCCTAAGGGATCGGCTTATGGCGCTGTACCACTAGCGTCATATCATCAGCCATTTTGTGATCTCGGCGTCACTCCAGGGAGCGGGAGAGAGAGAGTGATGAGACAAGCTTTCAACTTGTTTAAAGGTCCTATGGCATGAAAATTTCATGAGGTTTTTTAACATTAATATGAGTTCCCCCAGCCTGCCTATGGTCCCCCAGTGGCTAGAAATGGCGATAGGTGTAAACTGAGCCCTGGGTATCCTGCTGCCTTTGAGAAAATGAAAGCTCAGATAGGCCAATCTGGAATGTTCCCTTTATGACGTCATAAGGGAAAAGGTTAACTCCCCTTTCTCTGCTTTACCTGCCCAGAGAAAGAGAGAGACTTGCTACCGAGCGAAGCATGGCAGTTGGTCAAGGCCACACCCCCACCCTCCACCTTGCCCCCCCCATCCCTCCTCCTCAATAGCATTTAAAGCTACAGGCACAGAAATGGCACATCCTAAGGAAAAGCTCATTGTGGGACTGACTCTAGTGGCTGTAATTCTGCACCAAGGCTGAATTTCGGAAAAAATACTTCAGATACAGTATTAGGGGACCACTAAGGTCTATATAAAAGAGACTTCAGATACAGTATTAGGGGACCACTAAGGTCTATATAAAAGAGACTTCAGATACAGTATCAGGGAACCACTAAGGTCTATAAAAAAGAGACATCAGATACAGTATTAGGGGACCACTAAGGTCTATATAAAAGAGACTTCAGATACAGTATTAGGGGACCACTAAGGTCTATATAAAAGAGACTTCAGATACAGTATTAGGGGACCACTAAGGTTGCTCTCCTCTCTCTGCAGACGGTCCGTGGCATCTTACCACAGCACACCATATTATACCAACACAGTCATGTTACATTCCCGACAGTCATTGTGCCATTTCTCAGGCCTGGATTACTCATCCACATGACATGTGACACACACATGCTACTTCTCTTCCTGTCAGGGCTGATACACGCTAATCCATATTGTGTGTTATAATGTACTGCAGTAAATCATTGGTGGCAGGCACAGACATTGTTCAGTTGAACTTTCACCACGGTATGTGTGTAACCATTTACAGTGTATTATATAATGTCTGCAAGTAGACATCCAGTCGCATTATAGATTTGTGTAAATTTAAATACTGTGCCGTTGTATAACGATGGAAAAGAATCACAGTGAGTTTTATATTAAAGGGATATGCCACCGTTTGTTGAAATAAAACATGCATTGTTTTAGTCCAGTGAAACACCGGCAACACCACCGCTAGTTAGCTTAGCGTAGTGAATGGAATCCTATGTTGCCAGTTAATATGTTGTGAGTAAAAGTGAGCCAACAAAAGACAAAAAACCAAACCAATTACTTGCAGTGAGACAACACATGCGTTGGCCCACCTATCTACAGCCAGGGTATACCGTGATTAGCACTATTTCAACAAACGGTGGCGTATTCCTTTAACTGTCCACACTTAAAGGATAATGCTTGTGATACTCACAATGAATGTATCCCACTAACAAGTAGTGTGTGTTTATCCAAAGCCTGATATACAGTACAGGCCAAAAGTTTGGACACACCTTCTCATTCAATGCGTTTTCCTTTTTATTTTCATGACTATTTACATTGTAGATTCTCACTGAAGGCATCAAAACTATGAATGAACACATATGGAATTATGTACTTAACAAAAAAGTGTGAAATAACTGAAAACATGTCTTATATTTTAGATTCTTCAAAGTAGCCACCCTTTGCTTTTTTTTATTAATAAGGGAAAAACTTCCGCTAATTAACCCTGACAAAGCACACCTGTGAAGGTAAAACCATTTCAGGTGACTACCTCATGAAGCTGATTGAGAGAACACCAAGGGTTTGCAGCGCTATCAAAAAAGCAAAGGGTGGCTACTTTGAAGAATCTAAAATATAAGACATGTTTTCAGTTATGTCACACTTTTTTGTTAAGTACATAATTCCATATGTGTTCATTCATAGTTTTGATGCCTTCAGTGTGAATCTACAATGTAAATAGTCATGAAAATAAAGAAACACATTGAATGAGAAGGTGTGTCCAAACTTTTGGCCTGTACTGTATCTTCTTCCTCTTTGCCATAGAGCCATTGTCTGAAAACTACTAAACACACATTGAAAGTTCATTCATTCCAATATAAACACACACTGTAGTTAATTTTGACTCAATCCCATATTAAGGGGACGACAATATACCTGTATTTACTTCAACTGTGATATCTAAAAATTCAATATTGGTATCATGTTTATAATACTTATAGAACATGATGTAAAACCTCCAGCACCTCCGAAATCATTTATTTTTCTTTCCAATCTCACTTTGTCTTCCTCCCTCTAAGCCCCACACATTGGATGTTTTGTTTGTCAGTTCATCTGGTTGCCTTTTCACTAAGCGATGACGTATACAACATCACAGTACTTTTTTTAATTGCAGCGGGTTTTATATTTGGTTGTGTTGTGTGTATATGCAGCGTGTTTGCTGATTGCTGCACATGTGGGGGTCAAAGTAATTAAGTTGTTTTCTTAATTTGCTTGTGTTTTGTCTATTTGCATGTGTTTTCTGAAGTTGCAGGGCGTTTGCCCCTGTCTGCGACCGTAAATATCAGCTCCAAATATCGGCTCAAGAAAATCGGCAGCCCATATCAGTCATCGGCTAAGGCTGATGAAGAAAAATTTGGTACCGGCATTGGCACTAAAAAATCCATATCGGTCGATCCCTAAGACACACTGTACAGAGTTTTTGTTTTAATTAGATTTGAACTGATTCCAAACTCTGTCGTTTTCCCCAGCCTGTCTCTTCTCTTAGCCCCTCACCATTTACACTCTGTCTTCATTTTGTAATCTGCGCCGGCAGTCTTCATGGCATGTGTCGCCAGCAGCGTCAGCCCGGTGTGCGACAGTAATAATCATCAGTGCAGAAACACCGTGAGCGATACAACGTTGGTAACATTGATTAAACGAAGCTTCGAGACAAATCATTTTGCATCAAGGTTAATATATAATATTAATCGAATAATTTGATTACTAAAAATAGTAATTAAATTATTCGAGTTACTTGAGGAATCGTTTCAGCCCTAATTTAAAGGCATACATAGGTGATAGAGCAAGCTAGAGAGTGAATGAAGAGAGGTTTTACTGAACCATAACCGCTATCAATCAATCAATCAATCAATCAATCAATCAATCAATACTACATTCTTACACAATCCACACAGCACTTGTGTTTTTCTTTTCTTTCACGAACCTTAACTAAAGTGTTTTAGTTGTCTCAACTTCACCATACTTTGACCTTAGTTATTTTATTTGTCATAATCTTTCCTTAACCTTTACCATACAATAGTTGCCATACAGAAATATTACATATCATGCCAATTAATTACGCAATTCTAGGGTTGTTAGATATTTTACACCATTGTCCTCTTGTCCTTATCCTCTGCCCCATATTTAATAGCTTATATATCGCTTGTGAAATACATTTTACTTATATACATATGTTGTTTTTTTAATGTACGTTTTTATTTTATTGGTATTGATCTGATATTATTATATCTTTATCAGAGGTGGGTAGTAACGAGTTACATTTACTCCGTTACATTTACTTGAGTAAGTTTTTGAAAAAATGATACTTCTAGGAGTAGTTTTAAATCACTATACTTTTTACTTTTACTTGAGTAGATTTGTGAAGAAGAAACTGTACTCTTACTCCGCTACATTAGGCTACAATGAGCTCGTTACTTTTCTTTTTACCTCTTTGGTATTCTACGCGTCATTGTTTTTATCCCCCGCGTACGCCTCATTTTAATGTTTTATTTTGACAGAGAGAGAGACTTCCGCTAAAGCCTCTACCACGTGACTGTGTTTCACCCAATCAAACGTAGTTGTGCAGTCTCGTCACCTTCCTCAAACCTAGCAGCGGGATGGGTTAGCTTTTACAGTCGCAGCAAAACAAAAATGGCAATGTCAGAAACGTCACAGACGAGGAGGAACCGCGCCCTGTACTACGAAGCAAGATCAACATGCCCTGGATTTATTTCAGTTACCCGGCTTCACCTAACCTAACCACCGCGGTCCCGCATAAACTGTGTCATGACGCTGGTTATCAACTAGTTCAGTCAACCCAGGGTTTCCCAATCCAGCGGCGCCTGTTCACATAAAAGAGGTGATGTTTGCACAACATGACCAACAATAGCCACATATTTTACATAAGAAGAGCAAACTATAATTCTACATAAAAATGAACACATACATGGTTTTACAGGCAAAACGCAATACAGTCGCTGCTTCCTAAAACGGGAAGGAAAGCTGGCAAAAAAAAAGAAAAGAAATTGCCGAAAAAAAAAGTGTAAAGGTTTGGAAATTTGTGTTACTTGTGCTTATTTAATTTTTATGTATTATTATTTTATTGATATTATTTTTTAAGTACTTGAATTTACCTGGATTATTTTAATTTAAGCTATTTTATAATTAATTAATTAATTTAAATTAATTTAATTGATTGGATGAACTATAATTTGTCTAAATATGATTATTTTGTATTTTTGTCCGTCTGATTGAATGCTTATGTTAAAAAATAAATCAGACGTTACTCAACAGTTACTCAGTACTTGAGTAGTTTTTTCACCAAGTACTTTTTTACTCTTACTCAAGTAATTATTTGGATGACTACTTTTTACTTTTACTTGAGTCATATTATTCTGAAGTAACAGTACTTTTACTTGAGTACAATGTTTGGCTACTCTACCCACCTCTGATCTTTATAGAGGGATAATATCTCCACCCTGGCCTAGGAATGCCTCGGGATCCCCTGGTTAGAGCTGGTTAATGTGGCTCGGGAAAGGGAAGTTGGGGGTCCCGTGCTGGAGCTGCTGCCCCCGCGACCCCACCCCGGATAAGCGGACGAAGATGGATGGATGGATAGACAGCACTGGTTTGATTAAGATAGGGGCACTGCAACTTTTTATGATTGAAATAATGAGGTGAACTGAGTTTTCTAAAGAGGAAGCTTGTAGATATGTTAATAACATTAATTGTGCCAACATCAGTTGCCTGTGAACCTGTTTATGTGATTTCATGTTTCTAGGCTATAAATAAACCACAGGGGGGAGGGGGGGCTCACTCTTCACTGGCCTGTTAACACCTCGGCAGCTAACATACAGTTTAGCTGTAGCCGGACCGGCCAAGTGAGTGGGTACACACCTCATTTCTCAAGGGTCAGCTTGGTGTGAGTTTCCCCACCAAACACATCAAATACTGTAATAATCTCAGTACAACAAGGTCCAAGCTACAGAAAAGTCTGTATTCAAAAGATCCAATGAAACTGCAGACAGGAAACGTGCTGTGGATATACATATAAACACTGTTTCATATCCCTTCAACTGCTCCGTTACTGTAATCTGATTCTTTCAACAATGTCACCCTGTGCAATGCTGCTGTCTTTTCTTAGATCCACCACACATAATTCCACTTTAATGTCTTTTAATGTCTAATGAAATGGCCAGCTGCTGAAAATACATACTGTCGTACATACCCTCAGTGATAAATAAGCCGCGACATGTTTATTTATGTGGTGCTGGCGTTCATACTGCTAGTAGCACCTGAGCCGGGTGAATGTCATCCTGTCCATGTTCACTACTGTCTGCCTCCTCAGTATACCAGAGGGGATACATGGAGTCATGCTCAGTACAACTAGAAGCTGGTGCTATGTATGGCATTTCCTCATCTCCTTGTCAAGGTAATTGTAATGCATGAAGCTGTGGTGGGAAAATGGCAGCTTCTGTCTCACAGCAGTGGTGTAGTTGGTCGGTATGTACAGACACACTCAGACACACACAAACACAACATGTATTTGTATAAAATAAGATGTGGGAAATCGTTGTCCTATAAAGAACTGTTACAATAATTAAATACAACATTATGACAAAAGTTTCCCGATGAACAAAAGCATTCTTTTTTAATACAAGCCACTGTCAAACTGGCATCGTCCTTTTAACTGCATCCATGTATGCTTCTTTTTTTTGGTTTAGTTTTTTAGTTTGGTAGCCAACCTGGATACATCAGACTTAAGAGCTGCATTTGAACACACCGGAAGTGCAATGAGTTAAACGTGGGGTATACTCGCCGCAGCCGACCTGTTGAGCGCCAGTGTGACATTATGGGAGCGCCGTAACTGTTTATACTGGCGCGTGGTGGTCGTGACACTAGTTGCAGTCTTCTCCTGAACAGAGGTGGCGCTAATGAGGAAAGGCTACCGACTTTGCTATTTCTATGGACTAGAAGAAAAAGAAAAAGGTAAACAACGGCAGAACTGGCAACAGCATTGACGTCACTGCTTCGATTTGATTGGATGACCTACTTCGTTGGATCGAGCCTTTCATTCACCATAAAAGAACTCCTCTTCAACCAATAAGTTTACATGAGAGACTTGCAGTCACTCAGAGTCTTGGCATCCGGTTGATCTCAAGCTCGTTCATGCTTCCTGTTTCCGCTTTGCCCTCTGGGCGCACACTCAAAATCCTGGTGCGCCAGCGAGACCTACGTCATTTTGATGTCACATTGGCACGCGCGAGCTCGGCTGCGGCGACTGTAAAACGGCCCTTACACTTGCACATAATATGTGCCATCCTACTTCCAAAAATGCACCTATAATCAAAACACAGAAGCGACTGAGTGAACTCACTCCTCAACAAGTTGTCTTTTCACAAGTTGGTGGCGGCTCTCGGCAGACCTCAGCTGCTCTGCTCCGCGGGGAGCTCTGTGCAGTGGTGCCGCAAAGGGAAGCCAAATACTGTTCATCTAAACCAAGAGGCAACCGACAGTGCTGTAAAATGAAGGCAATGGAAAGGGCCAAAAACTGCAGTTTATCTAGTGGCCACTTGAGGCTGGCTCCCAAAAGGGAGTCAATCCACATAGAACCCCATGTTCACTTTAACTTTCCAGCAGAATGTTTACAGCCTGGCTCAAAAAAATGGTTTTGAGTGACAAGCGGGAAGCCTTCACAGGAGGCGAGCATAGACTGTAGGCCTCAATCAGCCTGCCTGGGCGTTCATTTCCACGCTCCACCTCAGGCACTAATTAATTGAAAGTGGTTTGTCACTCAAAAACCAGTCCAGCCCATTTTAGGCAATGGTGATGGTTAAAGAACAACAACGACGACTCTGAGTAGGAAACAGGAAACAAACAGTGATCTCTTTTGTCCATGTCACATACTTTGTTGACCACATTGGAATAAGATGCATTTTGGCCAATCCAAAGTATAAACAATAACTTTACTTATTCAGATATGAAATCTATTGATTCAGTTTACTGCTTAAAGAGTAACTACTGTTTTTTCTGATTGGAACAACATTGGTCCAGAATTAAGATCGCTGCAGTCGGCAGCCGTGAAACAAGCTACAATATAAGTTAATAGGACAATTGTCCAGCTTGTATTTACCTTCATAAAAGTGCTTGTTTTGCCACTGACAGACTCGGATTAATATTCCAAGTGTCTGATAACATTATGGAAAGGATTTCTAAGGAGGTCCACCTTTCTGTTAAAGAGTAAGATCCTTTTTTTAAATATAAAAAACCATCCACGATATTGTGTTCGCTAAAGCCACCAGACTCCTTGTAAATAAACAATAATTTTAGCATCGTATAATAAACTTCATTCAAAGTCGACAGAAACTAAATAAAACGGTGAAAAGACATTTTGGGTCGTCTTTCCACTTTACTGACAATCACAACTCTAGTTTTAGTTGAAATAAATACATAGTTTACCGATTTACATGTGAAAATATGTTGGCTCTATACACGCTAAAACTATTGTTTTTTAAAATGGAGTCTGGTGGGTTTATCGCTAGCGACCTCAGAGCTGTTTCTGGTTAAACAGAAAGGTCTTAAAGAGGTTTTTAAAAGGCCTATCTCTGTAGGGATTTTTTCCATAATGTTGTCAGACACTTATTACATATTAATCTGAGCCGTTCAGTGGCAAAAATAGCACTTCTGGTGGACTAAATTGATGATGCCCCATAGGTTTACATTGCAGCCCTGTCTAGGGCTGCCTGTTACAACCGGACCAATTTCAAAGATTGTTGTTCCTATCAGTTTCCTACACACAAACGCATAGGAATGGGGTCCAGGTTGAAAACAACGAAATTACCCTTAAGCGTAAAGGAAATAACTACTATACTGCGAACACATGCAGACAGGATTAATGCAAATGTCCTTGACAGTCCACACTGTGTCCACACTGTTGTCAGCTGAGAGGGGACGGATGCCATGAACTCCAGTCATGACAGTACAAGTCTGTTCTAAATACCATATTGTATGCGCTTATATTTTTACACATTCATGCTCAGCCCCCTCACACACCCACACACATACCAACTAAAATCAGCCTTTCACCCATACATGGCCCAGGCACAGCAATCATGTCACACAGGGAAGACAGTATGCATTTGTCAGAAAATACTTCTCAAATACAACTGCAGGGAATTATGTAATTCATATATACTACTTTAAAATACATAATCAAATACAATAATCACGGCATTTTTGGTCACATCTAAAACACCAGTAACACTAATGTTCATCATTGTGTGATTCTGCACCATCACAAACTTTGATGAACCAACCATCCACCCTGACCCCCTTCATTAAGAGGTTTTGTGGTGCTATAATAACGCCACGCTACAGTATGTCCGCCTTTGCTACTGACAGAAAATAGATGTAATTCTCCTTGTCTGGGAAACAATCAGGTATTTAAACAATCAACCAATGCTGTCTTCCTTAACCCATTAGCTGTTCCTGGACTGAAATTAATTTTCTGCATTTTCTGCACAGAAACAAATATGCCATAAGTAGGCTACATATGCTATGCTATTTATAGTATGAAGATGCAGTGCCTGGAGATGCTTGACAGTTTAAAATTAAATCCCAAAACGTCAAGTCTATTTACCCTCAAAATAGGCATGAAACCTGAAAAAACAGCTCACACACACAAAGGATCAATTTGATATGAAATCAACATCTAAATTGTCACTGTCCTATTGATTGAGTGTGACAGAAATTATTCTCACTTGTAGTTGCTTTCAGTTGCACAAAGAAACAGAGGAAGGAGGAATGCTGAGATTGGAAAGAAACATGAACAACTGTCAACATCTTTCCTATTAAATCATCCAAGTCATCAACCGCCTGGAATTCACACGCACATCAAACAAGATTTTTTGCAAATGGAAAATGACAGCATGAGTCGTTTATTCAAATGTACAGGCACGGTGGAATGTAACACTTGCACTTGAGTATTTCCATGTGATGCAACTTTAAATCTTTACCCTTTACTTCATCTGACAGGCAGATGTACTTTTTACTATTTACTTGTCTGGCAGCTATAGTGCCTAGTTACTTTTTTCAGATTGTAATTTTCCATAGCCTTCCTGTCCATTGGAAACCATGTATCTCCAAATTACGTGATTTTAAATGTAAATTTCTCCTGATAAACCTGACGGATGAAGTTTAGTTTCTTGTACAAGCAGCGAACCGATATAATCAGGATATGATAGCATGTCTCGTAGTTTGTTAGTTTGGATGAACCACTCAACCTTGGCTCCCCCAATAACACCGAGGTAAACAGTACAACCTTAATATTTCGTTACAATTTAGATGGCGTAACATTATTCATCATGTAATATAGCTAAATTTAGTATAGCAGCACCCTCTCCCCTACAAAATATGTTAAGCTTGCCAGCGAACGTTAGCTAGATACAGTAAATTTTGCTGTTAGATATTTGCTGCTCAATATATCACGTTACGTTACTTTCTATATTACGGTTATTTTGAAATATTAAGCGATAGCAATGTGCTTTCCTCTGCTGTGACAAGAGTGTGTGGATGAAGCATTAAGCTGTGGAATTTGACTTATTTAGTGGCTGGCTAGTTAGCTAGCTAACTTGCTAATTACCCCATGCTTTCATGCTAGAGTGGTTATTGAAACAGGACATTTGCTGATCTGCCTGAGTCACGTCTGATAGATTTATATGGGCAATAAAGACTACAAGTCATGATCCCACGCTACTTCACAACGTTATCAAGGTCTATTGTTTAGAGACCCCTAGCGGAGGGGGCCATGGCCTGGAGCTCTGCAGTGGGCCTCTATTGGATTTGAGTGACAGAGGGAAGAAGGGAGGAGGAGAGGTCTGTCCACCTGTTGACACTATGGAGGCCTGATCCCACACTGCTGAAAATAGAGAGGCTGCCTGGCTCACAGCTGGACCAACCTGACACTGTGTGCATCAGCGAGTCTGCGTGTGTGTTTGCAGCAGGTGACACATTGCTCCTCAAAAATTAGCTGATGGTGGGAAGAAAACCCTCAACACTTGTCAATCATCGGATAAACTAGTGGTCCGACATGCACACCTTGAATATATAATGCCAGGTGTGTCAAACACAACTGGATTTAGACATAATCTGGATGTGTTTGGAGGTGTGTTATCAGTCAGAGTCAACTGGCGAGGACTAAAGAAGGTGCAGTCCAGTTTATTTAATGCCAGAAAACCTGGAAAGCTCTACCTAGACTGATGCAATGCCCGGACCGAGCAAGAACACCCAGGAGAAAAGAGCCAATAATAAACGCTATTGTGCACACGCTGGAGGACAAAGCCAAGGAAGCCAACACCAGTCTGTCGGTGCCTTTACAGCACTGGTAGTTAACGTAGACTAATTGCAGTGCTCTAGTAAGCCAAAAGTACAGTCACTGGCATGCACAAACTGTTTGAGCAGTTTCCAAAGCTTTTTGGCTAGTAGACTTTCACTTCTCACCCTCCCCTTGAAAAGCTACCTCTCATTAGATTAAAAATACAAATCGGGGACTTTAATTTTTGGAAATTCTCCAAATTGAAACAGTAAAAATGCTGGCCGTTAGACAGAATGCAGGTTTAAGGCACTTTTGCATTAGCTTCACTTTTCTGACACGGAGGTTGCCGCTTGATCCTGGGTGGTTTGAATGCATTTACCATAAAGGTCAGAATACTGGTGCACTCCAACTTTAGTGGCAGCTGGTTTGACCACGGAGATGCGAGAGACGGCTCGCTTGACCGCAGTCTTTTTACTCTGTCGGCTGCCTGTGCTTCTCTGGTGGTCTAGAGGCAGCGTCCAGAACGGCCTCGACCGCCAAGTTGATGGTGTTTGTCTCTTTCAAAGAACTTGAATATGTTTGACGGCATGCTTTGTTTTTTTGTCAGACTGTGTACAGTTCTTGGAAGTGTGCCATGCCATATATCCATATGCTCCCACTAATGTGAATAATGTGGCGTCTTTGAAAGACAATCAACTATATGAAAACATAAACAATCTAATTAAATAATAAAACCACAACATTCAGAAACACAATACTTGAACTAGAGATGCACCGATAGACCGACCGGTGACCGGAATTGGCCGTTTTTCACATGCTCGGCCATGACCGGTGACCGGCAGGTCAGTCTGACATAATTATGCCGATTCCATGCCGGTCAACCCTACAATTAACTGCCAACATAAGTTATATGAGTTACAGTTCTCAAGGACGCATGCACACACGGACGCGACAGCACAGTCTCTTTTTCCTTTCTCTAAACTTTCCCGCCGTGTGTCGCGCGTACCCGCTCGCGGTGTGAAATGCGTGTCAGCGCTATTCTCGCACCCGTAGGGAACCTCGTGAATTAACCTGCAACATGTCAGCTGTTTGGAAATTCTTCAGCATGTGTGCAGAAGATAACACATTTGCAATATGCAACACCTGCAAGGAAAAAGTAGGCGTGGATGGATGACAACAAACACCAAAATCACATTTTTTTTTTTTGGATATTGGATGTGAAAAGAAGGAAATGGTTCTAACATTGCACTTTAGATGTGTGTGAATTTCCCACACCAGGAGTCACTTAAAAATGTTCTATGTTCTGTGCAAAATGTTCTATTAAATGTGCTGTAAAGTTGTTAGAATTTTTTTTTATCGGAATCAGCTAAAATCGGAATCGTGAAAATAATGTAACCCACATTTAAAGGCTTGCTTATTCATAGTACTCGTGTTACGTCTTCTTCTGCATTTAGAGGTCTGTCCATGATCCATGCCAGACTCCAGTCCCAATGACCTGACCCCAATATCTGTCTGGCTTTTCAGCCGAGGTCCTCCTGACTTCTAATCCCTGCTTCTCCTTCCTTAATCTGATCTCCGATGGATTAACAGCACACAGGCTAACAGCAGATGCCTTCACTAGCCTACAGCATGGTCTGCTAAACACCAATTTATCCAGGTGATATGGACCTTTGAATAACACTCAGATGTGGTCCATTTAGTGTTATGGACTTTAGATAGATATCTGGTTCTTTCTTGTCATCCTAACAAAGATAGTAATGAATGTCCGTTACATTCAAGCCATTACCAAATGAGTTGCTACAAAAGTAATTAAGTATTAACTCCACACAACTCTCTCTGGATTTCTCAGTATGACTATGGTCAGAAGATTGTGTCCTCCGGTGACTTTCCCGTGCAGAAACTAGAGTGAAGATAATGACCTCTTCTGAAGAGTCCATCATGTTTTTTTAATCCTCCGTGTCCTGCTTGGCTACTAGCAACTGTGTGGAGGAGGGGGTGGGGGGTGGTGCGCAGTCACGGAAGGCTTGTATCATGTGGACACGCCGACAGTGTTGTTGTCATTACTTCTATATAACTTTCGAATTATATGAGAAAGTGTATGCTGATCACTGTTGAACAGTTGCCTATTTAGATATCCAGCAGACACATAGCAACATTATCATTCATTTGGAGTTATGTGTTTGTTTTCCTGAGAAAATGATCTGGCTCTTTAGCTGCTAAATGTTGGAGCCTAGAAATAGTTCCAGCACTACCCATAAAACCTTAAACTGATATTTTTACATTTGTGTCTATGTGCCAATTGAACAAATACATGTTTTAGAGGTGTTATATTTATATATTTGGAATTTTGGATGAAGCCAGGCTAGCTGTTTCCCCCTGATTCTAGTCTTTATGCTAAGCTAGGCTAACCATGTCCTGACTCCAGCTCTGTTCTTAACAGACAGACATGAGATTGATATCCAACTGAACATCTTACTCACAGAAAGAAAGCAAATGTGCATATTTCCCAAAATGTTACCTATTCCTCAAGGAACTCCTGAAGTATGCTATTAAATCTCTGAAGCAAAAATGAATCACGTTCTGTATTTAATCCGTTTATTCTGCATGTATTTCATATGAAGATAACAGCAGTGTGATTTCATTTCCTGACAGAGGTGTGAAAATGAGCTCTCTACTTCATTAGCGTCCTCGCTCTGCTCTGCCACATGTGCTGGAATGTTGAAATTACTGGGCCGAGTGGGAGGGAAAGGGCACGAGGTGACCGGTTTCCTACAGGCAGCCCAGAACAACAGCATGTATGTGGGAGTGCATAAATGTGTGGCTGTGTGGCATACATTAATTATGCCCAAAAAACTTTCAATTTTCAGCGTGCTGACAGCTTGTCAGTTTGACGAGATGTCACGTAGATACTTTATTGACTACTCGACTGCTGTTTGCCTGTGTGTTCATCTGTGAGTGAAAGTCTTGTCATTTGAAGCCGGACCCCTGCTGGGAGGCTGCAAGCGGCCGACAGCTTAAAGGAGTTAAAAGATTATAGAATCAAAAGACCCCTCGTGGCTAATTTTAGCTCCCGTAACAACAAGTTACCTCAGGATAACTGACTTCTGGTAGAAAACTATGTACAGAGAGTTGACAACACATTGGTAATCTCTGTACATAGTAATCTCTCGGAGCTGACAAGAGCATCTAACCCCTTGAAAGCCCTCAGCTTCAAATAGATGCACTACTGTACTTTAGTGTGGCAGAGGCAAATGCAAACAGGAACAGTGAAATACAGAGGTCTACTCACCGGGTGTGTGCTGTGTGTGTGTCGCCGAGCAGGTGATCGCAGAGCGTGTGAGGAAGGTAGAGCTCACTCTCGCAGCGTATTCAACATTACTGAGCCCGGGGTTGTGTCGGGAGATTGTGTAGGCAGAGAGAGATTCAGACTGACTGCAAGACTTCCCCCCCCTCTCTCTCTCTCTCTCTCTCTCTCTCTCTCTCTCTCTCTGTCTCTCCATCTCTCTCTCTGTCTCTATCTGTCTCTCTCTCTCTCTCTCTGTCTCTCTCTCTCTTTATCTGCTCCTTGGGAGTATGTCATAGAGCCCAACCATGCGCCTAAAATACCTCTAACAATTGCTTGACAAATGTGCATACACACACACACATACACACACACACACACACACACACTTACATGTATATGTACATACATAAATGCTGCAATACACATGATTACAAATCTACCAAAAAAATGCATTCACAGTAACTTTTTTTACACATCAGTATTCACAATGTGCATGCCATATTAACCATTCCACTTTGAGGGTTGGTGGGGGTTCTATAAGAGCATAGATTTTGCACTCAGGTTTTACTCTGGTAAAATGGCGGTCAGTAAATTTCTAAATTTTTTAATTTTGGACCATTATTATTACCATATCCGTGTCTAAATCGTTGGGAAGAGATAGAACAAATAATAAATATAACACTCAAAAAGCTTACAGACAAAACTTTGTAATTTAGATACATCCATTTGGCTTAGGTGGTGCCCCAAATTGCTTGGGTGCTGCACCTAAGTCTTATAATGGTAAACCCTGCAACTATGTTAGTTTTAAAATTAAATGAACTCAATAATGGCGCCAATTCATTTGAATGACAGTTGCTCACCAAGCGGATAAGCCTCCCTCTCCTGGTTTGCTATCCACTGCACATCGGTATGAAAGTCTCTCCCCCTGGTCCCACCTGCTTCGTCCCGCTCGGCCCACAGACTTAAGATTGTGATGTGTAGCTCTCTTAATAATACTTGTAGGATGGTGTGTGTGTGTGTGTGTGTGTGTGTGTGTGTGTGTGTGTGTGTGTGTGTGTGTGTGGGGTGGGGGGGAGCACTGAGTCACAATAAACTACAGTATGTGTGTTCATGGTAATGAAAGAACATGTCACCCAGAGCAACAGAGTGACTCACTTATGTGTTTCTAATAGTTTTTGGACAACAATGGAACTCTATGGCACAGAGGGAGATCAGGCTTTGATACACACATATGTTACTTGTGAGTTGATACATTCATTGTTGGTTTTGCATATTATTTGTTGGCCATACAGGCCAAGTTTATCCGGTGATGACTAGTATTTGTCTCTGTTCTCTGTTTCCAGGAAGCAACAAATTCTCTGAAGAGCCTATCCGAGGGTCCGTTTGGTGGTTATAAAACATGCATGCACGATTCAAACCAAACAGGGTAAAAACACTCACAAAAACATTGCTCCACAGCCTTACACATCATCAAAATCGGGCTACCTTTAAGTTAGCTTGAAACGGCCAGTACATAGGCTACTGTATATCTCTTGTTTTAACTGTTGGGAAAAACAGTGTTTTAGGATGGTATCTTTTCCTTATTTTGGTGGGTGAAAAAAATAGACCAAAGGGTATTGGTACTTACTTTTTAGACTATTAAAATACAGTTTGAACTGCAGCACCTGGCAAATCTCAATCTGAGTATAGGTGTGTGTGGTCAGCTGTCCATGGCCATGATGGACGTGCACAGACATCAGTGCTGACATACAATTAGTGTACCACTCCTCCATATTTAGCTTCAAAGAATGTGAGCATGTCCTTTTCTTTGGGACTCAAGTCCACCTATCACAGGCCAACAGTACAGCCAAAACTGCTGCTACTCTAACAATATAGTTAGGTTGTCAGATGGCTGTACAGCATTTGTTATGCAGAAGCTATGAGTCTATCTGAGAGAACTTCATTGTTAGAAAATGGTGGTTTATTCTTGAAGTCCTTTTTGAAATACTGCTCTACCTAAAAGCTTTAATTGGAGAGGTTGCTGTTGCCATAGCAACATTACCCACTCCAAATTTGTACATGGTTGGTAGACAGACCAGAGAAAAGGAATGCCTACCATAGATCTGCCTTTCAGGCAGTGTTTCTTCAGAATAGCAGAACGACTATATACGTTTATCAGTCTTTACTGTCACTGTTGAAAACTGTGTAGTAAAGATCACATCCTTGGTTTCTAGTTTGTCCCTTTGGGGCTTTCTGAAATAGGGTTAAATGCACCATGTATACAATTAAATATATTTGATTAGCTTTTTATCAGAGAACAACATTCATTGAGCTGCAGGTAGGGCTGGGCAATATATCAAATACAAATCAATATCGTAATATCGAAATATTGTCTTAGATTTTGGATATCGTAATATGACATAAGTGTTGTCTTTTCCTGGTTTTACAGGCTGCATTACAGTAAAGTGATGTCATTTTCTAAAATTTTCAGACTTTTCTCACAGTTCTATTATTTGCCTTTACCCAATTAGTCAGTATATCAACATTACTGATCATTATTTATCACACATCTCATTGTGTAAATATTTTGCGAAAGGACCAATTGTCAACCCTACATATCGTCGCAATATCGTTATCGAGGTATTTGGTAAAAAATATTGTGATATTTGATTTTCTCCATAGCACCCAGCCCTAACTGTAGGACACTGTAGACCTGTAGTATTGCAGATGGCCAGCGGGTCAGGTAGTAACAAATCTCCCTCACTAATTTGAATGGAGTCACTCAGATGATGCAGCAGAGGTGCCAATTCGAAAGGCTCTGGCAAAGAAAACTCAGCTGGCAAAAAGTTGCGTTGGCTACAGGAATGCCAGCTTGTGTGTACAAGCTGGCATTCCTCTAGATTACTTACTACAGAGTATTTCTACTGTTAACCATACAATTGTTGCACCAAAAGAAAAATAATTACAGTGACAACCTCCAGAGTTGTAAAATCCAGTCTTATAAATATTATTATCCTCTGTGCAGTGGTTTGGCATGTGATTAGCCTTTAATCTCATTAATCTTTTACTCAAACTGGAACGCCCTAATCCTCACTCATCCATCCATCATCTCATCAGTAATAAACCACACGCCCCCACCAGTGCAGCTCCTTGTGTTGTCTAAACCAAGCAGTATCAATCCACTGTAGTCAATCAACTGTAGTTCCTCGAATGGCCCCTAGTTCAGGTTCAGATGGCCGGAGAGCAAAGGCATACGCATCATTGACAATCTGGCAAAGAATGCGTGGGGTGGAAATGGGCTGATAAATATACTGGCAGGCTGATTAGGGAAATGGGAAGCAGGTGAGAATGCGGGCGAGGAAGGTCAGGTGATGGAAACGTCACTGGGGTTACTGCAGGGCAGGAGGGACTGGCCTGTATCGGAAACGACGAGGGACTGTGACAGGTGGGGAAGTCTGAGGGCATCTGTTGGATGGATGGAGAATGGTAATACAGGGGGGCACGGGACGTGAGCGTGTGGCTGAAGAGAGAGTCTCAGAAAATAAAGAAAATGTTTCATTTGGCCATCACTAACAAATGCCTATTTTCATTCCTTGATGACATCAATGAAAGACTTGTGCCAGGTGAGGAAAGGGGGGAAGGGAGGCAGAATTCAGAACGTTTTCTAATTGTATGTGATGATGTGTAGTTTCAGCGTTCTCTGGGGATCGTGTCCTGCGTGGTGCGTTTCCATAACCCAACTATAACCATCCCGTTCTTCTTTTCCTAAACCCAACCCGTCCCGTTGTTGTCCTGCGTGTCATGGAAACGTAAGCCCACCCACTACCATTTTTTTCTCCTATCTAATTTATGTTACGACAGGATGCCTAGGGGTTATGCGGACGCAACATAACAGGTGCCCCCCCCCACTCTTCCCACTTCCAAACATGGCCAGGACAAAGAAGTTCAAAGTAGCAGTTATCATTTATTTTGGAGAAGAGGCCCCAACACAACAAAGAAAACAATTCTAAAGGCAAAGACGAAGCTCTAACCTAACCTTCTAATCACAAAACAGGAGAAAAAGAGAACAAACAAAAAAAGGACTCCTCCCTCCTACCAGGCTGCTACTAACAACATAAGACAAAGAAAAGTGTTCCCAACTAAAACAAAAATGGCTGAAGGATAATAACTCAACAAACTCAAAACAACCATCTTTACTCAAAGCTACTAACAGTACTCACAATAATTTGGAACACAACATACAGGTTACACATGCACATGGTGGAAAATGGCAGGGTGAAGAGAGGGGGCGGAGCTCCTGTCTGATGAGGCTTAAGATGGTTGCTGTCCTCCCAGCGACCAACCAGGAGACAGCAATAAGCTCTGCTGGCCCAATCCGTTGCTCACACCTGCTCCACACCACATGTGCACCCTCAGGAGAAAAACTGACAGTGCAGGGCAAAACAAATTACAAAATATGACCTCAGGGTCATAACACCTCCCCACCCAAGATCAAACATTTTCCTCAAGAAAATGTTTGACTCAAAACTGAGATAGAGCATGGGAACAAGAGGGGGAACGAAAGGGAACGCGAAAGGGAACGAAAAAGAACTTGAAGGGGATTGAAAGGGAACTCGAACGGGAACAAAAGGGAACGAAAAGGAACTCGAAGGGGAACGAAAAGGAACTCGAAGGGCAACGAAAAGGAACTCGAGGGGAAAGAAAAGGAACGCATTCGTCCGCAACCGGATGTTCAATGACCTCGGGAGACGGAAAAACTTTACCACCAGCCAAATCATTCCCGAGGATTAAGTCTACCCCAGCTATCGGTAACTGAGGACGCTTGGCGATACTAAAGTTGCCCGACACAAATCTGGATGACAACTGAATGGAGTGCAACGGCGCCCGCACTGCACACATGTTAACACCCAATGCCCACACATCTGTGATAGTCATCGGATTTCACACACTTTTGCGTCACCACATACACGCAGATTTTCTCCCCCAAAACGCTCGACTAAACGTGGAATAAAAGTGAGAACGCAACGCCACTTTATCGTTTTCTCTTCAGATCGTATCAGTCTAAACATAGCCTAAAGCCAGCTACACATGATCTGCGGTAAAACCGCGAGGTAAGGCGCAGAGCAGAGAGGCAATGCACATCGCAGGTATACGTCATCATGAGTGAGAAAACTGTTTTGGAAGATGTGGGTATTGCATGCATTTTGTGGAAAAGTATTGCTCATTTATGTTCTATTTATACTGCTTTGCATGGCTGATGTGCTCACTGTATCTCTGCATCAATGTTGTTTCTCCGTTTTGTTCTTCATGTCTACTGTCTTGTGGACGCTGATTATGTTGCTTTTATTGTAAGTTTGCCTCGTTTGTAGTTTATTGTCACTTCATTGGTTTTTGCCAATGGAATGCAGTTGAACATGATCCATCTGGCTAACACTGTAGCATTTATAGACAGGTTAATTATTGTGTGTTTTCCTTATAAATAAAGAAATAAAATGAATTTTCCCTAATGTTGTTTTTTCACTTCATTTGCAGACTTCCATATACAATTGAGCTTTTGTCTTGACCTTGTAAACAGCAGTTTGCGATACAAACCACAAGGTTCACTCAGTAACTAGCTTTTAAGTACATCATGAAAAGATGTTGTCTATGAGAATGTGTTGGCTTAAAGATTGGGATTGGAAGCTTTCTGGTCCTGATATGCTTAAAATGATCTTCTTGTGAACATGATCAACACAAACCAATCTAAAGGCACAATCAGCTCCCATAATGCAAATAGATAGGTTATCCTCCTTCACCCATTCAGTCATTCATAGCATAGCATTCATAGTCCTTTTCATCATGTCATCATTATGCCGTTCTCATCATCAACTACTCAAGTGCAGTTAGGCTGCACTCCCGTTTCCATGACAACCACTGAAGTGATGTTGGAGTGTCTTAGCTGCTCCAGTCTAAAGATAGAGCCCTTATAAACACACCATTTGGGCAGCCCAAACTCCGTGATCATTTCTTTTTAACAAAGACGGGGAAAGAGTGGCTCCACCAGAGAATGAATGTGGCACACACTGGGCGATACTCCATTGAAAAACAAAAATACTTTGTTTTTCACTACTATAATCATCACCATGGGCTGTATGGCAGATGAGAGGGGGGCGATTAACTCAGGCAGGTTACACACTCCATTGTCCAAATTATGTTTTACATGATGATCCATGATCTACCTCTAGTCGTCACCTCACTCGCGGCACAATACATTTGTATTGGCAATATCAAAATGGCTGCAGCATTTTGCTCGCTTTATGTAGACTACTGTACAGGTCGCGTTTTCTAGGATGGTGAAAGGATGTCCCGCCCTACTCTGCCTTTGATTGGGTAGTACTCATTGCCTTTGTTGGTTGGAAGGGTTAGGTTTATGCAACCCAGTCTCACGACAGTTTGTGTAAATCTCCACATTATTCTTTATCTATTGATATGTGTTCACGGAGACGTTTTTCTCGTTTTTTACATGTATATGTCATGTTATTTTCTCGGGGAAAGGACGCCGGGAGGTGGCCGAAAAGGTAACTCCATAAGCCGGGAGGCGCCCGCGAGGCGGCCCGCTGGGGACCCGCTGGATGAGGCGGCAGAAAAGGACGCTCCATAAGCCGGGAGGCAGCCCGCGAGGCGGCCCGCTGGGGACGCACCACAATAACGGGATGGCGGAGGTTGCAGACGCGCCACAGTAACACACGGGACAAAACGCCACACGCAGGGACGCCATCCCCGGGAAACAAAGCGCCACACGCTGGACGCCATCCCCGCTCGCCCGGGTCAAAGTCCTGTGTTGTTTGACCCATACACCACGCCGATCAACCTCCCTACGCGGATTTTCGGCTTTTTATATCACTCCCTACTATTTTCGTGCTGTGGCCACAAAATATGCTTCCCATTGAAATACATTACTTAACATTTTCGTGTTGTCCGCCACGTAAAAACCGACAAAAACGTCTCCGTGAACACGTATCAATAAATAAAAATAACGTCACATTTACACGAACTGCCGTGAGACCTGGCTGGTTTATGTGAGTGAGAGTGGTAAGGGTAAGGGTAAGAATACCAGGGTAGGTTAATTAGAGTTAGGCAGCGTAGGGGGGCACATTCCATCGCCATCCTAGGAACAGATATTCGTGTACAGGTCTTCTGACTGTGGATATGTGCAATCTGGGACCCATCAGACCCTGACTCCATTCAACATTCAGCTTGAGATGAGATGTCCTTTTGTGGTTGCTTACTCTCTGTGTCTGTGTCTTTGTGTTGTTAGGAAAAGATGGTGGCTGAAATTACAAAATGTACATGTAAGTGTCACCCAGGAGAAGAACAAGACACAAACCCCAGTCTCCTGGGTATAAGTCATGTTTTGTTTGACCCATCCACCACCTCAACCTACCTTCATACTACTCGCTACAGTTGTCAATTACTGACCAAGCATCAGTAATTGACGAGTTTGAAGTGAAAAACAGGTTTCTAGTTTTTACAATCACTCTTCATAAAGCTACGCTAGAAGTCAAACAATAAATAAATGTCTTTAATGACTTGAGTCACATATCAACAACTCAAAATTCCATATCAATTTGGCCAGACCACAGGTTTCCAAAGCAAAGACATCTCAACTCAGCCACAAACTTCTGCTATTCAGCTAAGAACACTGAATCTGGTCACATCAAAAATAGCCAAAACCGATGATACTTAGACTTAGTTTTAGGAGTTTTATAGAAAATAATTTGGATTCTTCATTTGTATTTATTCAGAACCACTAATGTACTATGAGCACAGTAAAATCCCCAGAAATGTAGAACAGGAAGAGATTACTTCATCCACCGACTGCAACTCCACTGCAACATAACCACACCACATTCTCCACTGTGTCTCTAATGATAGAAATGTATGGAGCATCTGCACTGGCGTCGGTGGGCATAATGTAAGGCAGAGGCCTTCATAACACATCGACAGCCTCCCACCCACTCACATTCTGTCCTGGAGAGGAATTGTGTGCAGTTATGAACAACAACAAAGCAGAGAGGATATCACATGAGAGATACACACAGAGCATGGCCAGTGAAAATGAATTATTATACTTTGAAAGAAGGATACTCCGTAGTTGAGGACACCGGCTCAACGTGTTTGTTTGTAACACCTGTTAATGTGAATACAAATCTATCTATAGACTTACAGGTATGTAAGATGATGTAAAACAAACAATTATTTCCTGATCCTTTCTATTGTGAATACAGATTGATGTTTCACAAAACAATCACAAGGTCAACCTACACTTCTTCTGGAGTTCCAGCTAAGTCTGTAAAATCAGCAGTGCAATATTCATATATTGAATCCCAGTTAGTCTCTGTCTTTACACATTTTAATAATGTGTCTCTTTGAAATATTGTCTAAGCTTTTATTGACCTGTGTGTGTGTATATATATATATATATATATATATATATATATATACATATATATATATATATACACACATATATAAAAAATACAAATTGAATTGACATTGCCTGATCTACAACAAACGTGTACGTACGGTGCTGTTTTTCAGCCCCACTGCTGAATAGTTACTGAACTATATTTTGAGTGTCTTGTGTTCAAGAACACAATGTGTCACTGTTGCACATAGTCTAGTTTGATAGATGGTGTAGCTGGTCCAGGCCTGTCACAGTTATTAGCTACAGCCAATCTCGCCTCAGTGTCATTTTTGGCTTCTTACTTCCAGAGCCTCGTGCCACTGACTGCAGTCTCATCGCCAGTCAGTTAGCATCAGCTGACAGAAATAGCTGTGGTGTCATACATTCTATCCGGTGAGCACACATGTCCTGCTGGTAATAAAGTGGTATGGTTGGAGATCACAGCTTCAAATTAGGGGTGGAAATGCTGTACACACACTTCCATTTTAGTGTCCGGTTTCAGCAATGATTAAACACTTCCCAGAGAAGAGAGTTGGAAGGTGCAGCTAAATAGCTGCACCTTCACAACAACCTGGCTCATATTTCACCTCACGTACAGTTTAAATTTGGAGCCATGCGAACTGAGTGGCTGTATGGATGGAAGTGATGGTTCGTCCACAACTTTGGTCCAGACTGAAATGTCTCAACAACTATTGGATAGATTGTCATGAAATTTTGTCCAGACAGTCATACTGACTTTGATGATTCCCTGACCTTTTTTTCCTCAAGCATTAATTTGAGTCAATGCAGTTTCCACATTTACTTCATCACAGCAACCAGTATGGATAACTTAAAATGATGTCCTTATGGAATAATAATGCTAGGTGACAGGTGGAGAAGAGAGCCTTTTCTATATAAGACTACACACTGTTACCATAGAGTGTGTATTTTTGTGTTTTTAATTATATGATACATTATCTAATAAACTAACTGCACTGTAATATATTATTCTCTAACACGCTTCCATACGGTACAAACATCTCCTCCAGGCAGTGGGCACATGCTCTCTGTATTCTCATACCAGCACAACAGGTCAGCTTGTAGACCATCCATGGGGGGGGGGAGGGGTGGGGGGGGTAGATGGAGATAAATGAAAGAGTAGCAGATGGATGATCTGTGCTCTAGCAGCACATAGCAACAGGACAGCTGAACACAAAGCTGAGTAACAGGCTGCTGCTGGCCCCACACAAGCTCCGTCGTGTCATAAGAAGGCTAGAGCTGACATTGATTTAATAATCGACTAGAAGGGCACTCTGAGAGTGCAAACCTGCGCCAAGCAGTGGGAATATTCACAGTCAGGAACTCATTTTTTCTGATTATTATGACACCACATGAATGCAGCACAAATGCCCTATTTCGCAATGTTAACAACATGAAAAATAATTTGTGCATCCGCCTGGTGATTCGGATATGCTCCAAAATGTAATGGGTTCTTCCTTGGCCCATGCTACATCCTTTCACCAAGACTCGGGCCAGTAGATCTTTTCGCAATTCTGCTAGCAAACAAACCAACCAACCAACCAACAAACAAACCGACACACCTAGCCGAAAACATAACTTCATTGGCGGAGCTAGTTATACTTTACATTATCAGGTTTCAGGTTATTCATTGTCCCATCTTAATTGAATTATGTTTTATTAACCTTTATTGAACAGAGAGCAAGGTGGGGGCCTTGTGCCTTGCTTAAGGTGAACTGGCATCAGCTACCTGTCAACATTCCATACCGATTCAGGGACCCTCTGGTTCCCAAGCCTAGTCCCCACAGAGTGAGCTACTGCCGCCAAATGTAACAAAATATGAATCCATTCATCCACCCACGTTTGCATATATAAGGGCCCTCATTGCATCCCACAGCCCTCCTGCTGTCACACAGCCACTTAATCCCACACCGGCAGTATATTCATGTGACGTGAAGACATTTCAAACTGTGCTTGCATGAACATAAACAGTACAGTAGTGTAGTAGCTGTTGTAGAAGTGCCACAAATGCATGTTGAATTGCTGTGAGACTTGTAATCCATTCCATTCTGTTAAAAAAAAAAATTGTAGGACATGTCATAAAGGGTCACTCTGACGCCATTATGAATTTTAACAGAGACCCAAAACTAATCATAATGTTGTATAAGGAATCTTTTGAATGTGCGTCAATGCAAGTAAATCACTGCTTAAAGGCTTTAAATTCATTTTTTTTTTTATCACAACATTAATATAGAATTTTTCTTTTAAAATTTAATATATAGTATCGGCTTACAGAGAAATCAAAGCACTCTTCTACTGTGATACATACTATATATTGCAGATTCATTATTTATGTTTATTTATGTTGGTATTGGTACAAGCTGAAACTGCTACTGTTTTATACCTATAATGTGAATACAGACAGATACTGTCTGCAGTTAACTATTACTTGAAGACAAACAGTGCCCTCTATTGGCTCAGATGTTATCTGACACACACATACACACACACACACACACACACACACACACACCCAGAGGTTCCCTGATTTATTAGAGAGATAGTCCAATACATTTGTTGCAATTGTAATTATATAAGTAAGTAAATATAGACATGCTATACTATGGCTTTTTTCACTTTATTCGATATACTATGACTTTTGTATCGCTTTTTTTCGATATACTATACTATGGCTTTTTTTGACATACAATACTTTTTTATTTACTATTATTGACATACTATACTATGGCTTTTCATCACTTTATCGACATATTATACTATGACATTTTTATAACTTTTTTCGACATATTACACAATGGCTTTTTTATATTCCGAGCCTTAACGAAATGATAAACTATGACCTTTTTCGATACACCTTATCCTTCTCTAAACTGACGAGGTGGCCAAGTGGTTAAGGCGATGGCCTGCTAATCCATTGTGCTCTGCACGTGTGGGTTTGATTCCCATCCTCGTTGATCCTGTATGTGTATTCTGCAGCAATTAAATCTTAAGAATGTAACTGTTTGCATTCAAACAATATTCTTAAAAAACGTTCTTATCAAAATAGTCATATAGTACTGAAGTCACTGGCACATTCTTTTCTATACTCTGGCATTTAACAACACACTATATATTGACTTTTTTTAAACGCACTAGGTTTTTTATTTCTATTATTGACATACTATACTATGACTATTTTATCACTTTTTTCGACATACTATACCATGTCTTTTTTATCACTTTCTTCGACATACTATACTATGTCTTTTTTATCACTTTTTTCGACATACTATATGATGTCTTTTTCACTTTATTCGACATACTATGACTTTTTTATCACTTTTGACATACTATACTATGTCGTTTTTTTTACTTTTTTTCGACATGCTATACTATGGCTTTTTCACTTTATTTGATGTACTATGACTTTGGTATCGCTTTTTCTCGATATACTATACTATATCTTTTTTCGACATACAATACTATGGCTTTTTTATTACTATTACTGACATAATATGCCATGGCTTTTTCACTTTTTTCTATGTACTATGACTTTTTTATCACTTTTAACATACTATACTATGGCATTTTTATAACTATTATTGACATACTATACTTTTGCTTTTCATCACTTTATCGACATATTATACTATGACATTTTTATAACTTTTTTCAACATATTATACAATGGCTTTCTATATTCCTAGCCTTTTAACGAAATGATAAACTATGACCTTTTTCGATACACCTTACTGTTATCTAAACAGACGAGGTGACCGTACCCGCCGGCAGTAGGACTGCCAAACACATCCTAACGCTCTCCTAACAAGTCCTAACAATTCCTAACATATCCGAACAAGGTCCTAATAGTCGGGGAGCCAAAGTCACAAAAATGGGTTGAACCTGACATGGTCTGCCATACTTTTTATTTGTGTTTTTTCTGTTAACTTTGACCCTAAGAACCAATAATTGGAGGGTCTGCTCTGCCGGAAATATCGCGAAAAAAAATTGTGGCCATTTTAGTGTATGCAACCTTTATTTTTTATCAGAAAAATGTGAAAAAAGATTTTTTTCCTCAAATCCTCAGTGGGTTGGGTAGGCTGGCAATAAATGCATTCCACATACACAGAACACATTTGCTGACAACATCCACTGAAGAAATAACTCTTAAAACACATTTCTACATGATTTTTGCTCAATCTAATGCAAAAAAATAGGCGTTTTCTCACTTTTTTCCAATATTTTCATCTTTACTTCAATGGCAATCAAGTATTCCCCCAAGTTATGACATCAATCAATATGCCATTCTTTTCACCAAACAGTACACTCATTCCACAGAAGAAATTATAAAAATCCAACCAAAATCAATGGATCTGAGATGATTTCACTACTAGTTGGCGATCAACAGGCTCAGAACCTCAATAGAATTTTAGACTTTTCTCAAAATTCTGAAAAACATACTGGATATTTAAAGGTCCCATGGCACGAAGATTTCACTTTGAGGTTTTTTAACATTAACATGCGTTCCCCCAGCCTGCCTTTGGTCCCCCTAGTGGCTAGAAATGGTAATAGGTATAAACCGAGCCCTGGGTATCCTGAGGTCATAAGGAGCAAGGTTGCCTCCCCTTTCTCTGCTTTGCCCGCCCAGAGAATTTGGCCCCCCCATCAGAGAGAGAGACATCATGGCTTTCAAACGAGCAAAGTGGCAGTTGGTCAAGACCACACCCCCCCCCCAACCCTCCACCTTGCCCCCCCCTCCTCAATAGCTACAGACACAGAAATGGCACATCCTAAGGAAAGCTCATTGTGGGACTGGCTCTAGTGGCTGTAATTCTGCACCAAGGCTGAATTTCGGGAAAGAGACTTCAGATACAGTATTAGGGGACCACTAAGGTCTATATAAAAGAGACTTCAGATACAGTATTAGGGGACCACTAAGGTCTATATAAAAGAGACTTCAGATACAGTATTAGGGGGACCACTAAGGTCTATATAAAAGAGACTTCAGATACAGTATTAGGGGGACCACTAAGGCCTATATAAAAAACATCCAAAGAGCACCATGTCATGGGACCTTTAACATCATGGCACACTTACACACACACACACACACACACACACACACACACACACACACGATCTTAGTAATTTTAATGAGTTTGGAACAACCAACGTTTACCAACGGACTTCGAAGCTGCTCATCATTGTCTGTGGCAAGTGACACTGCCCCAGCGTTTTGGAAAAAGAATGGTAATATGGATATTGTAATGGTAACTGAAAGGATCACGCCAGTCTTCAAACAAGTATATTTCTGATGATTCCTCATCCCAAACATATCCCTGTAGCAGCAGCATTCATTCTCTAATAGTTTACTTAGCTAGCTTTAGCCGTTTTAGCTAATTTCGGTGGTTTCTTTAAAGTGCCCATATTATGAAAAAATGTCCCTATCTGGGATGTGGGGTGTTATTTTGTGTCTCTGGTACTTCCACATGCATACAAACTTGGAGTAAAAAACCCATCCATGCTATTTTGACTGAGATACGGTTTCTGAATGTGTCCTGCCTTCAGTCTCTGGGTGAGCTGGTCAAAATCTGCACAGCTTTCTACTTCACTAGCCATAGCCCATCAAACACAAGGAAGAGTGCTTCATTTGTGGAAGAGCACGCACGACCAGGGGGAATAGATCCCTCATTTTGATCGTCACTTATGACAGACAGAATGCAGTATGGGAAAAAGCAAATAAACTTGAAGATGAAGAGATGCTACACAAGATTCGTGGTCCTGATGGAAACAAGTGTACTGATATGAATGCTGAGGACTTCCGGTACCACAAGGAATGCATGACCAACTACCTGACAAAGCGTCTTTGTTCACAGGAAAAGACTAGTACTGCCACCACTCCATATGATGCTCCACTGAATCAACTCATATCTAGGATAGATGAGCCCCTTTTCAAAGAGAATGCCATATACTTTGTTACAGCTTCGTAAATACTTGGAAAGCCATGGAGTTCACAATGTTACCTCATACAGATCTCAGTCCTTGATTGCCCGCCTTAGAAGGCACTATGAAGTAGGTGGCAATTGTAAAATAATGGTTGTGCCACAGAAAGGATGTTCTAGCCTGATTTGCTCAGCAGAAATGAATGTTGGCTGCATGCTCTCAAAGTTGAAGGAACTTAAGGAGAAAACTGAAGAGGCAGAGAATGAAGAAGTAAGGGATGATGAGTTGACACCAAATGACACCATAGTCTCCTACAATACTGCAAAGAGAATACGGAAGGAGCTCTAGGACCAACGTAAGCAGGCCCTGAAGGAAGCAAGAGAAGCCAAAATGGCTCAAGCCAGTGGAAGTTACCAGATGCATGGAAGTATGACTGAAGACCCTTCACTGCAGTTAGAGATATCATGCTTGGAGGCATCCCGAAGAGTGAGCTCTAACCTGTATAACCACCTGGCATGGATGATAATAGATGCATCTCCAGAGTTAGGTGAGGACGGCCGGGTGAAAGTCAGTCCTAAGCAGCAAGAACAAGTTCCCAACCTTGCCCAGGATGTCTGCCAGGCAGTTGCCAAAATCCCAACACCAAAAATAATTGTCAGCCCTGGAATCTTCTCAGCCTTTTCAAGCCAAGGAAAGACACTTCAGTCTAAAAGATCACCAAAAGAGTTACTCCCTGGTTGGAGTTGAAACAGAGCCTAAGCTTCTTTGTGTCTAGCAGAACTTCTTGACCACCTGAGCATCTTCTGGCATTTGGTGCATAGCTTCCCTACTGTACTATTGGAGGACCTGAAACCAAGTTGCGCTGCTCCAGTTCTTTCCAAGCATTTCTCATCCCAGAGACCACCCCTGCAATTGTGATCATGGTCCCTTCTTCCCCAAGTCACCAACAAACCCAGATGTGGTTGAACACATGGAACACAATGGTCTGTTCAGTACTGCATGGGGAAAACATGGTCAAGATTATGCCATCATCACATGTGACCAAGCAATATATGAGGTGGTTCTGTAAAAGAAGAACAAAGAGAAGTATACCAAACGTATTATTGCGCATGGGTGGCTTCCATATGGACCAAACACCATGAGGATAAGGACAGCCAAGGTGTAAAGGAGGCAGAAGGTGTAAGGAAAATAACAGATGTCATCAACAACCAGATGATCAATCCTTTCACATGTGAAGAACAGGAGCAGGCCCGCCAAATCTCCATGTTTAGATTCTGGAGTTGGTGTCCTGCAGGGATCTATCCTTGGGCCAATTCCATTCTCACTTTTTATCAATAACTTACCAAATTCATGTCCAAACGTCTTCTCGCAGATGTATGCGGATGAAGCAGTGATTTACACTCAAGCAAAAACGGTCTAACAAGCAGCTGCTGATCTTACAGATGCCCTATTTTATGTGCAGGACTGGCTCAAGGATTCATGCCTCAAGTTGAACACCAGAAAAACTGTTTGCATGTACTTCTCAAAACGCCAGGTCGAAGTAACCAGATCCAATGTCTTTATGACTGGAGTGGACTTGACGTGGTCTCAGAATTTAAATACCTTGGGGTAGTCCTTGATCCAACACTTTGTTTCAAAAGTCATGTAAAATAAGTAGCACAGGTACTCAAATTTAATCTTCAAAATTTTCGACATATTCGAAATAATTTAACCATGGATGTTGCTAAAACATATTTTTTATTCAATGATTATTTCTCATTTTGACTATTGCTTGATAACCTGGTCTCTTGCTTGCCCCACAACACTTGCAACCATGGAAAGTCTCTATAAAAAGGCATTAAAAACACTTGATAAAAAAACGCTATCCTACCACTATTGTCATGTTATAAAAAAACATAGACTATTGGATTTTCGAAATATGATCAATTTGAAAATGGCCTGTTTGATAAACAAGGTTCTACACTCCCTCGCTCCTCCACCATTGAAGGATTTTATCAAATCTAAAGAAAATTTGCAGAGGACCACTCGAGCCTCTACTAGAGGAGACCTGATAATACCCCACAGGCGTACCACCTTCGGTCAGATGGTTCTGTCTGTCCGAGGTGGGAACCTGTGGAACAGTCTTCCTCTAACATTGAGAGAATGTCTATAAAGACTGTACCTACCTGTACCTAGATATTCTAACATGACTGGAAGCCATTAAAATGACAATAATCCAATAGTAACCACATTATTCAAAATCACTGACTGGACAATTAGGTTGTTATGCTAGCTTTGAATAACTAGTCTAACTGCTATATGTCTGCTGTTAGCTGGCAGATTATTTGGCTTCATACCTATGGTTCATACACATACAGCTAGCAAGAAACGTTGACAAAAGCACTCTTCTAATCATTACGTTATACTGGGTATCTAAGTTAGTTAATGCAACTTTTGATATAGGAACACCAACTCCAAATATTTTACTATAATAAGCAATTATTATGGAGATATAAACATAATCGAAGTACTTACAGGATTTTCATTAGGGATTTCACTCTTTGTGAGGCTTCGTTTTTGCCGCGTTCAACATACGTGTCTGCGCCATAGACTGTACTGCAGGGGTCGTCAACTACATTTTTTCAAGGGCCAGAATTTTTCTAAGCAGACACTCTGGGGGCCGGAGTTTCAAATAAAGAAAATAAAATTAATTAATACCTATATGCCTATTCTTGTTCGAAATTTCCACTTTCTTACTGAATTAATGCTAGATTTGTTTTACATGTATTAGTGTGAGCAAACTCATACATACTGATAACTGGCTCTTTAACAGGGGAAATGATCTCAGACTAGGACGCAGTTCACTGAGGAGTGATGGTTAAAGTCTGTGGTTATGGAAACATTGTAGTATGCAGCGTCCTGATTGGTGGAAAATGCTTGCAGAAAGAAATGGCTGCTGTCGGGTAAATATGTCACTGTCAAAGACGTGGAAAAGCCCAGCTTTAATGATGAATGACTGATAAGCAGGCTCATTTACAATGAAAGATGCTGTTGCAAAATAATACAACCAGCATCATCAAGAATGAAGAACTCGAACATAGCCTAACGATCGTCATTCACATGCATATTAAGTAGGCCTATCTGTTGTATTTGTCCACATGTATCTGTTTTGGTCTTATAATAGCCTCTAGCGGAGAGTTTGGTTTGTTCAGCCAGCAGTGAGGTTTACGAGACTTTGTCAAAATTTCCAGATTCCCGGCAACCTAAGATAAACAGTTAGACTAAACACCGACAGCTTTTGTTTTAGCTTGTTTGTAAAAATTGCAGAGTAGAGCTGTGTTTGCGTAAAACAGCGCGGTGGACAAGAGTGGACTGAGCAGATTGAAATATCGCTTTCTACATATTTATGCCGGTCTACACAGGTGAGTGCATTGATAAGTATTGACTTTCTACTCACGAAGGTTTTATTGTAGCCTATTTACCAGCGAGTTCATCTGCCCCAGCGGCCGTTGGTAACTCTGTATCGTTCCCAGTCAGGTGCTGCGTGTTTTAACGCACACACATCTCGGCTCAGCCGTGTGTGTGGAGGAATCCCGGCATGTGAATAGAGATGTAAATACAGGGGGCTGGGTTTTTGCTCTAAATGCTTGAAATGATAAATAACAGAACACATTTTTTCCTCTTTACATTTTGTGAATTCATGATTATTCTGCGGGCCAGACTAAAAGCTTTGGCGGGCCGGATGTGGCCCGCGGGCCGCCAGTTGACGTTCACTGCAGTGTACTGTATGCGCCGGAGGACCACAACAACAATCTGTGATGCTATTAGCTGCCCTGATTGCTGCCCAATCGCGCTAGGAAATAAATTAATTATTGTTATAAATATAAAACGTCACTAAAGACCTATAATTTTCACAATCATTTTTAATGTTAAAAAATATTTGTCGGGGACCCCCCAAAATCTAAAAATAAATTCTTATAGGGGGTCCCTAATGACTTATGGGGGGTCCGGGACCCCCCCAGACCCCCCTCATTTCGAACCCTGATATTATAATGATATCGTGATATCAGACTGGATATTGTAATATCGTGATATGACACAATTGTTGTCTTTTTCTGGTTTTAATGGATGCATTACAGTAAAGTGATGTCATTTTTTTAACTTACCAGACTGTTCTAGCTTTTCTATTATTTGCCTTTACCCACTTAGTTATTATATACACATTAACCCCTTGATGCCTGAATTTATTCACCATTATATAAACAAAATATTATGTGTATTTCTGGCTCCAAGCTGATGCTAAATTAAGTTGAGATTTTTAATTTGTCTATAGCATATGGAATAGATATAGATTTAGGTATGATGCAAATTAGCGACAACAGGCATTATGGTAAAATTCTTTACATAATGGTAAAATTAATAAAACACATAGTAGATTTCATTCATGTCACAAAGTTGTTAGAACTTCCAAACTGTAATTGACAAATACATGGATCTTGACAACGGCAAGAAAGAAAACACTCTCCTACTCCCTAACATTGACAGTAGTTTCTTTAGGGTTAGGGGTAGGGTTAGGTGTAGGGGTAGGGTTAGGGGTAGGGTTAATTTTTCTTCCGTGAACCGGATGTATCTCCCACTCCGACCGGTCCTACGAGAAACCAGTGCATGCAAAAGGTTCTGAGGTATGTATCGCATGTAAACAAACCGGCATTAGGGGGAATACACACGCTATCTCGCCTGCAGTCGGAATGGAAGGGGTTTGATGCAAATTAGCGACAGTCGGCGTTAAGGGATTAATGATGATTATTTATCAAAAATCTCATTGTGTAAATATTTTTTTGTAAGCACCAATTGTCAACCCTACAATATCGCCGCAATATCGATATCGAGGTATTTAGGTAGATTTTTTCCATATCGCCCAGCTCTAGTCTGTCCCCAGAGCAGTATCTGCAGTGTCCCACCCTCCTGATTATTTCACCTCACAGGGACCTGCACCTAGTTAAGTAAGTTATGTTAAATTATTTTGTTCCGTTAAAGTTGTAATAGTTGTCATCTGAGGCTATAAAATAATGAGTCATTTTGCTGTATTATATTTCTTGTGTGACACATTTCCATTGGGAGAACAGGGTTATGTTGAAATTAAAAATATGCCTAGGCCATGATGTTTAATAATGTGGACATTAGCAACCATGTTAAAAATCCAGTATGTCTTTGGGAATTTTGAGAGTAGCCTAAAATTCTATTGAGGTTCTGAGCCCGTTGATCGCCAACTAGTAGTGAAATCATCACAGATCCATTGATTTTGGTTGGATTTTTATATTTCTTTCTGTAGAATGAGTGTACTGTTTGGTGAAAAGAATGGCATATTGATTGATGTCATAACTTGGGGAAATAGTTGATTGCCAATGAAGTAAAGATGAAAATATTGGAAAAAAATGAGAAAACGCCTACGTTTTTTGCATTAAATTGAGCAAAAATCATGTAGAAATGTGTTTTAAGAGTTATTTCTTCAGTGGATGTTGTCAGCAAATGTGTTCTGTGTATGTGGAATGCATTTATTGCCAGCCTACCCAACCCACTGAGGATTTGAGGAAAAAAATCTTTTTTCACATTTTTCTGATAAAAAATGAAGGTCGCATACACTAAAATGGCCAAACATTTTTTTCGCGATATTTCCGGCAGAGCAGACCCTCCAATTATTTGTTCTTAGGGTCAAAGTTAACAGAAAAAACACAAATAAAAAGTATGGCAGACCATGTCAGGTTCAACCCATTTTATAAAGCTTTTGAGACTTTGGCTCCCCGACTATAACATGGGGTAAAACAGCGAATCAGTTCCTAAGAAACGATGTTGCGACGCATCCAATCATCAACAACTGCTGCCTTGACGCACGGTTGTCAGATTGGTGAGGGACCTTAGCATCATACAGCGTAAGGTTGTCATGCAAATCTCGTCGCTGATTGGATGGCCACCGTTTAGTGACAGGTTACAAACTTTACAGCTTACAAACTTTACAACCTATCTCGACGCTCAGGTATGTTATGATAATAATAGACTTTAGGGTGAATGTTTAAAGTCTATGAGACGGTAGGTTTTTGCTAGCTCCTTTAGATTAACGTGGGAAACGATATTGAAAGGGTTACGTAACGACTGAGGTAGCTAACGTTAACGTTGGCCCCATACGTTAAAATGACCCGCCGTTGTGAACTTTTCTAAATCAACTGCGATAGGGCCCTACATTTACATTTAGTCTCTTTCTTTATGTTACATTTACACATTCGGATTGTACTACGACATTTATTGTGTAAGGTTAATTAGACTAGATGTAAACCCTGTTTAGGTAGTGTAACGTAAGCTAGCCGTTTGTTTGTTTGTTTGTTTGTTTGTTTGTCTGTTTGGTCAGTTAATGTCGTCGTCGTTTAAGAGATTTTTCTATGATAAGTGGTGCTCATCTTAAACTATGTTTTGTGTCATTGACCTGCCTGATGTGAAAACCGTTAATGCCTGAGGTGTTTTTGTGTGCTTTTTTAATAATCTAGTGACGTCAGCATGATGACCATAGTTGAAGAGTAGACCTATGGATTAACTTTCTGAGTAAAATAAATTGTGAAATGAATTACTGTTACCAATCAACACATTTGTCATATGATAGGGTAGGCTATACTGTTCATTTGATAGACATATATTGCTGAAATATTGAGAAATAAAGCCTTGCTTGTGGTGATCAGTAGTTGAGTAGTATTTCCATCTGTTACGGTTAATGTTTGGAAGATTCCAGCTCTGTCCTGCAGTTGCCACGCCCCCTATACTTTGCCACTCAGTTCCATCTGTAGTTTACCACACCTGCAATCAATCTGCCTCAATCAGCCACAGACTCAAATAGGCAGCACCTGTGCACACAACCCTTCCTTTGTTCAAAGCCACATGGAGGATTTTTGATGCTGGACATGCTGTGTTTCCTGCCTTGTGTGCGTTATTGCTCTATGTAAGTTCCATAGTTTTACTTGTGAAAGAAAGTGCTAATGTCATTTTAACCCTTTAATGCCTGAATTTATTCACAATTATATAAGAACTTTATTATGTGTGTTCCTGGCTCCAAGCTGATGCTAAATTAAGTTGAGATTGTTAATTTGTCTATAGCATATAAAATAGATATAAATTTAGGTATGATGCAAATTAGCGACAACAGGCATTTATGGTAAAATTCTTTACAAAATGGTAAAATTAATAAAACACATTTTCAACTAATTGACAAATAAATGAATCTTGACAACCGCAAGAAAGAAAACACTCTCCTACTCCCTAACATTGACAGTAGTCTTTTTAGGGTTACGGTTACGGGTAGGGTTAGGGTTAATTTTGCTTCCGTGAACTGGATATAATTCCCACTCCGACCAGTCTTACGAGAAACCAGTGTGTGCAAAAGGTTCCTAGGTATGTATTGAATGTAAAAACACTGGCATTGGGGGGAATGCACACGCTATCTTGCCTGCAGTCGGAATGGAAGGGGTTTGATGCAAATTGGTGACAGTCGGCGTTAAGGGGATAAGGCGAGTGCCTCTCCTGTATTCCTGTTTGTGCTGTTTAAAGGTGCTGTATATTGAACAGTTGCATGTAAAATAAGTTTACATTGCTCGTTTGAGTTACCTGAGATATGTGCATTGGAGTAGTTCTATTCATTGTTAGGTTAATAACGGAGCAGATTAAGTATGTATGTATGTTTATTGTGGCCTTGTTTGTGCCTTTGTGATACTAACTATATCCCATATCTTGTTTATTGTGGCCTTGTTTGTGCCTTTGTGATACTAACTATATCCCATATCCTTCCCCCTCAGAAACCACACACCCAAACACGTAACCATACAAACCTGTAACCTGTCTTCTTGATAATGCTTGGAATAAAAGAATTGTGGAATTGAAAGTGATTGGACAAGAACTGTTCTTACCGACACCTCCACTGGTCTCATGCCAGCCACCCACAGCCCTCTACACCTCCTTTTCAGTTAATTTTTGTTGTTTTCCATATCTTGTCCCTAATATCTGCAGAAATTACAAAGACTGGGAAACCAGATGCCTACTGGGCAGGTGTGATGTCCCTGTATGCCCAGGGAAAGTACACTTACAACTGGCAAGAGGCCGGGGTCCAGGAGATGGAGGGCGGTAATGCTGCGGATTGCTGATTGTCCTCTGACCCCCCTGTTCAACGAGCTAATACAGTTATGGAGTTCCAGGAACCAGAAAACCGTGAGGGTGAGGCAGTGATTCGTAAACGTCACTGTGCCAGAGCGGTGTTTCCCACTGGTGCCAGCTCAACCAATGCAGATCAGGACTGGCCGAGAGCACAGCACTGGCCTGGGGATGCTGTCTTCCCTGCTTTGTCGGATGTTGCCTACTGCCAGCAGGGTTATTACAGCGGCCGTGTTTCTTTTTTACAAATGTGTCATAATTCCATATGAAGCTGCTGCTCACTCTATGTAAAGAATACACAATGCGTATTCTCCATTTTAGCATCAGTAAATCTGGGATCGATACCGTGGTCTATTTAAGAAAGCCGTGAACGTGCACTTATCCCAGCTATCTACACCTGGCTTGACATAGCTTCACCTTCTCATCCTGGCTCGGCAAACGTACAACCGATTAAGCCGCAATGAGCAGATCACACTAAGTCAAGCTGCGCTTTTTCACTCATCCTGAATTTCTTAATTCTACTTTTGTGAAACAGCCCCCAGAGGCACATGTAATAGACACATCACAAATTAAAGGCAACGCACCTGTCTCACTGCAGCAGTCTCTGTCCACATATATGGCATCTGGCTGTGGCTCATCAGCATCGCTGTACCTTTTTGACGATGCCTTGACAAAGGTCATAAAGGCCAGCCCCCTCACCAGTGGTCAGCACAGAATTCAGCACTTGCCCAAATTCATTGTGCCATGTGGCTGTGCCCTCAATGCCACCAGCAAGTTTTTCTTTGTGATCTACATAAAAAAAGTCTCAGAAATCATCAGCTATGCTAACAAACTGAATGAAATCAAGTTTACATACAGTAGGTTTACATTTACCTTCTTAGTAGAGTCCAGTTTCAAGATTCTACCAAGCGTTGAAGTGATCACACCCTTCAACTCGTCAAGGTGACTCAGAATGTCATTGGCATGAACCGTCTCAAACCACTGGGCCAGGGGCAGGGGACTGAAGGGTGGTGGCGGCTGATACAGAGCTTCAGACTGGGTGAGGACACAGGACTTTTTGTGGACCTCACAATCAGTGAGGTAGTCGATGGTCCGCCTAGCCTACACCTCACGGTGTATCTCCTGCAAGGCTTGCTGTAAATAGCTGGAGCTGTTCCCTAATGTTCTTGGGAGCAACATCGCAACACACCTCCTGTCCAGTGCCAAATGGGTTGTGAGAACAGCTGGGAATTTGTAATGGTGGGAGGGATTGAGCTGTTTTAAAATGTCAATGCTCCAAGGGCAGACGGGAATCATGCATTTGCTGCACCTTGGATAGTCTCCACCCACCAGGTAATATTTCGAATCAATGTCAATTACCTCCCTGGCTTTAGTGTAAATGCCAGAATGGTGCATCTTCCTATTGCACTGGGTGCATTTCAGAGGGATGCCCCACATCCGCATTGGAGCCCACAGGAACATCCGCTGGCAGAAATAATTATGTGGATCAGGAGGTGAGATGAATTTGGTGGGGCTGGGGGGATGAAACCAGTTCTGACACAGGTTTTGTTTCAGCTGTCCAGTACCGTCATATAAAATGTGGGCGATCCACTTCTGGTCAGCTGGCTGGATGACTGGTGAACTGCTTGGGTAGAAAATTCACCCAGTTTAACTCAGGAGGCTGCAGAGTGAGTGGGTGTCGTGGTGGTGCTAGTGACGTCTCATGGGCTGTGGGAGGAGCAGGAACATCGGGTGGGTTGCTGTGTTGTCTCTTGGGCTATGGGAGTGGTAGGAGCAGCAACATCTGGGAGGTCTGTTGGACAGGTCAAAAGGTGACATTCCTCTATGTGCTGTAACAATCCAAAAGCCCCCCAGGCCTTTGCACCACACTGCTCACACTGCTCCTGGGATGTCGTAGTCTGACAGGTGCTGCGTGTAGTCCTCGCACATCATCTCCTGACTACACAGCGAGCATGTGAGAGACTTCCCCTCGCTCATTCTGCACATAGCAGGAGTTTTCTGAGCTACACCTGTCTGTGGTCCTGGAACTGTAACAGCTTTCCCAGCTGCTGCACTGGCCTGACAACCTGTAGCTGTTGCACCTGCACTGGCCTGTAAACTGTCAGCTGAATTGAGACACAGCTGACCTGCACTGAATGCTGCTTTCCCTGCTGCCTGGGAAAAACCAAACTGGGTTGCAGCACTGGCCTGTGGAGCCCTCAGCTGACCTTGACTCGATGCTGCTGTCCCTGCCTTCTCTGCTGACTGGGAAAAATAAAAGTGGGTTTACATTTAAAGTACATTTCCACTAATCATTACATACTCACACTGTTTACATTTTACATTACATTTTCACCACATCACAGGTTTAATGATTCAATGGCATCGTTTACCTGGTGGTATCCACACTTGCAGGGGATCGTTTTCGTTTTCTTATACCTTATTGTCCCACTAGACAATAAGGTATTAGGAGCTCTTCAAGATATGATATCTAGAAGAGCGCCTTATACCTTTATTGTCCCACTAGAGCACTGCGCTCCCAGAATGCAGAGTTACTTGTGGTAGTCTCTAAAAGTAGAATGGGAGCAAGAGCCTTTAGTTATCAGGCTCCTCTCCTATGGAACTAGCTCCCAATCTGGGTTCGGGGGGCAGAAACTGTCACCTCTTTCAAGAATGAACTTAAAACTCTCCTATTTGATAAAGCTTATAGTTAGGGAGTGAGGAGTTGCAGTGTCCACCTAACTGGCCCACCTGCTTCTCTTCATAATTGGTGTGTGTGTGTGTGTGTGTGTGTGTGTCTGATTGTAGGTGTCTGTGTGTTAATGTTCTCTTTCTGCACCTGCTATTCCCACACAGGCAATGTTTTGCACCAATAATGATCCAAAATCTTGTTTCTATTTTTTACTTTTTTAATAATTGAATTTCCTTTCTCACAAAAAACGAAAATGATCATATGATCATAAATGTGATCTCACAGGGGTAGATGGCAAATATGAACCATACATGATGTATATCATTGGTAATTGAGCTAAATCTGTTAAGTAGTAAGGCTGTGTAACAACAATATGAACACTACACACGGGTTACGGCTTCCAAACAGGATTTTGTTTCAAAGTTCTACCTCTGTTAGGAGCACATTGATCTCACAATCACTGAATCGTGTTTTTCCCCCATATTTCCGTTTCGTGATTGGTTATCAAGGGCTCCTTTCAAGGCTGGAATATTCATTGATTGATTAACATGGACCTTATTAGGAAAAATATGGGAAGACCTTGGGAGGAGCGTGAGGCTCGTGCACGACCGCATAAGGTAACGCACGTCCGTATTTATAACGAGAAGAGTGCGTACCGGTGTGCGCCGCAAGGTGTTATAAATCAGAATATTGTTTTTGCGTACGAAAATTCTGACTTTTTTGCGCACGAAATCTTTCAGAATAGAATCTACGCACAGTTTTATAAATGAGGCCCCTGATGTTTTTTCACCCAGTGTATTTCCTTGGAGAACGTTGGCACCAAGATTCTGGTTGCAGCTGTCGCCGTGGTCCTGCTGCACTCCCTGCTGAGCTCAGCGGTGCTCTGCAATGTCATGCTGCGTCCTGCTGAACCCTGCTGCTTCCTGCTACGTCCATCCATGCTCTGCTGGGCCACGCTACATCCTGTAACGCCCTGCAGCGCCCTGATATGACATGAACTACTACGACTACCATTTGAAGTCACTGTTCCATTATTAATTTGACTATTATCGCCACTGTTCATCATATCCCCAACTGGCCCGTCAGACACCGCCTACCAAGAGCCTGGGTCTGTCCGAGGTTTCTTCCCAAGAGGGAGTTTTTCCTCGCCACTGTCGCACTGCTTGCTCTTGAGGGAATTACTGTAATTGTTGGAATTGTTGGGGCTTTGTAAATTATAGAGTGTGGTCTAGACCTACTCTATCTGTAAAGTGTCTCGAGATAACTCTTGTTATGATTTGATACTATAAATAAAATTGAATTGAATACTATACTATGGCTTTTCATCACTTTATCGAGATATTATACTATGACATTTTTATACCTTTTTTCGACATATTATACAATGGCTTTCTATATTCGGAGCATTTTAACGAAATGATAAACTATGAGCTTTTTCAATACATCGATCATCGAACAGACGAGGTGGCCCAGTGGTTAAGGTGATGGACTGCTAATCCATTGTGTTCTGCACGTGTGGGTTTGAATCCTATCTTTGTCGATCCTGTGTATATATTCTGCAGCAATTAAATCTTAACAATGTAACTGTTTGCATTCAAACAATACTCAACAATTTTCTGCACCATTGTGGAGGAAGGTCTGGCAATGCATGACAAGCAGCTGGGCAGCAGACTGATACTATATCACTCTTTAATCAAATTATGTATTTATAAAGTATCTCTCTACTAGGATTTCAAGCAGTTTAAACAAACACAGCAGGTCGGTGGGGTTGTTGGTTTAAACACAGATATAATCAAACTAAACTGAACATCTTAAATGACGGATGACAAAGCATGTTTTATATCAGTATAGATTTATTTATATTATAACATTGGTTTGGTGGAAAAATAAATTTACAACAGATGTTTACCTTTAATACTTCATTAGGAAATAAGTCATCGTCTGTGTGTGTGTGTGTGTGTGTGTGTGTGTGTCTGTCTGTGTTTCAGCTGCTCCAGGTGAGTCTGAACCCTGAAGGCAGGGTGGTGTAATTGGCTTGGAAAACGACGTAGACGTGATGGGAGGAGGCGGTGAACGGAGCGATGTTGGTTTCCTGAACAAACAACACAGAGAGGAGAAGTCACATTAGGGGGGTTGGAATGAGTCAATGCATGGATGCATCGCGACTCGGACCATTCTGCATCGCTGCAGTGACAGACCATTTTTTAGTTTAGCTGTGTTCAGACTCCACTACATTCAGGAAGTGTCTGTTTTAAAAGCAGGTACAATAAAAAGGGGAGCTCATATACTATATATCTGACTTGAATTACTAGGCCTGTAACAATTATTAAAAAAATAGCTAGATAGATAGATAATTAGATAGATAGATAGATAGATTAGACAGATAGATTAGACAGATAGATAGATAAGTGTATATATATAGATTATTAGATAGATAGATAATTAGATTTATAGATTATTAGATTGATAGATAGTTAGTTAGATAATTATATATAGATAGATAATTAGATAGAAAGTTGATAGATAGACAGATAATTATATATATATAGATAGATAGATGATAGAGAGATAGATGATTAGATATATAGATGATTAGATATATAGATTATTAGATAGCTAGATAGATAATTACATGTATAGATTATTAGATAGATAGATAGATAGATGGTTAAATATATATTATATTAACTCCAAATTGGGAAATGTCTGTTACAGCAGCAAGTTACAAGGACATGCACATAATGATAATGTATAATAACATACATGACAGTAACATAACCAAAAAATGTTTACTAAAAAAGTAATGCATTGTTAAATATTTTTAAAGAGACAATTATATTGTAAACACAATTATTTCTGTATTGTAATAATTGTACAGCAACATTTGGAATACAGCTCTTTGTGTAGCAATATATAATAATACTGAGGAGGTGATATCGAATCGATTTGAATCACTGACAGGATAATCGTAGTGGAGTCGTGAGACCAGTAAAGAGTCACACCCCAAAGTCACATTATAAAGTAACTTCACTGGAGCTCTTCGCTTAGCATCACAGCAACGCAGCAGCCTGTTATTTTCCCCTCAACTTGTTTTTGTGTTCACAGAAATTATATCGTCAGAGGAGTTTATGATCCTTAAAGGTCCCAGGGCATGAACATTTCACTTTTTGAGGTTTTTTAACATTAATATGCGTTTCCCCAGCCTGCCTATGGTCCCCCAGTGTCTAGAAATGGTGATAGGTGTAAACCGAGCCCTGGGTATCCTGCTCTGCCTTTGAGAAAATGAAAGCTCAGATGGGCCAATCTGGAATCTTCTCCTTATGAGGTCATAAGGGAAAAGGTTACCTCCCCTTTCTCTGCTTTGCCCGCCCAGAGAATTTTGCCCTCCCATGAGAGAGAGAGACATCATGGCTTTCTAGGGCTGGACCCGAATATTCGAATATTCGTCCGGTGGGTTGTTATTCGATTTTAAAATTTGACATTCGAATATTCGTTTTTTTTTTATTTTGGTTTATTTATTTTCTGAATTTATCTCTCGTTCACACTCCAGTCCAGTTGGTGGCGGTAATGCACATTTAATTTGGTTTGCCAACCGCCAATAGACTAGAAAGAAGAAGAAGATACTGTCGGTACACGATGACGCCGCGCCCACTTTGAGCATTTAACGAGCTGGGCAGAGAAGCTAGCGGCGATAAGTGCGGAAATGGAAAACTGTTTCGCGTTTTTCCGTTGTGATTCGGCCAGAAACTTCAACATTGTGAGGCGAAGAGATCGTTTTGGAATATAAAGCTTGGATATTACATTTCCTTGGACTCTTGGGGATTTATGAAAATCAAGTTTTGGTCCACTTTGTACCACATTGTTGCTGAAAGGACAACGACAACAGGTATGCATGCACTCTCGGCTGCGCAGATTACGGCTAAATTGTTTTATTTTCTTTTACTTTGTAACAGTTGTGTACATGGCTTTATATTTTAAAGATGTAATGCTTTAAAGTTATAAAAACGCTCATGAGTGGAAGTTTTATCGAGGTTACAGCGACGCCCCCAGTCACAAAGTGTCCCGTTGACAAGACGGTGATCCTTGAGAGGTTAAAAGTTTATTAATTCTGAACGCGTCTGGCCTGTCTATCTATATTGCACCAAATACGACACTGCTGCACTCCCTTGTGAAGTCGTTTGGATGAAATGTTCTCAAAATAATCAAAATGCAAACAAACAGACAGACACATAGAGATTCCTGCCTTTATTAGAGATAATAATATGTTCCGAAGCTTCGAATACTTGATGCTCATTACTACCGAAGCTTCGAAGCTCAAAAAAATTTTATTCGGACCAGCCCTATGGCTTTCAAATGAGCAAAGTGATTCAGATCAGGACAACTAAGGTCTATATAAAAGAGACATCAGATACAGTATAAGGGGACAACTAAGGTCTATATAAAAGAGACTTCAGATACAGTATTAGGGGACCACTAAGGCCTATATAAAAGAGACTTCAGATACAGTATTAGGGGACCACTAAGGTCTATATAAAAGAGACTTCAGATACAGTATTAGGGGACCACTAAGGCCTATATAAAAGAGATTTCAGATACAGTATTAGGGGGACCACTAAGGTCTATATAAAAGAGACTTCAGATACAGTATTAGGGGACCACTAAGGCCTATATAAAAGAGATTTCAGATACAGTATTAGGGGACCACTAAGGTCTATATAAAAGAGACTTCAGATACAGTATTAGGGGACCACTAAGGCCTATATAAAAGAGACTTCAGATACAGTATTAGGGGGACCACTAAGGCCTATATAAAAGAGACTTCAGATACAGTATTAGGGGACCACTAAGGCCTATATAAAAGCATCCAAAGAGCACCATGTCATGGGACCTGTAAGATTTTCATGAGATCAAACCCTCTTTGTGATACTATTCATGGTCAGAAAGGTTGAAGTCAACTTAGTTTTTTTTGTACGTTATAGGGCTGCAAAATATATTGTCTTTTTTATCATCATCAATGTCAAATGGGGCAATAAACATATCACAAAAGGCTGCGATTTGTGTTATTTGAAAGAAAATATCAGCAGAAAACCGCACTTTAAAATGTATCTGTCATTCTTTTTTTTTTAATGGTGCCTTTTACATTCAATTCAAGCAGCAGAAACACAGCGAGTGCCTTGTTGTTGCAGGAAACATTCAGCCATTGCACAAACTCCCGGGCAGTTCAGTGCTTGTTTCCCATTTTTTTTACCCTCATAGTGTGCCCGACGCAGCCTAACGCACTGCCCCTGTTCAAAATGAATGGAAAGGCCTGCGTTTTTGCTGGACCAACGGACAGCCGGCGCAGGCAGTGTGAATGAGGCCTTACAGTTGAAGCAGTAACTGCTTTCTTGGGTTACGTACCACTCCACAGTAAGGTCCAACAGGCAGCGAGGAGGTGTCCGGGCCATCATACAGCTTCAAGAAGTTGTTCTGGCAATCTCCAGGGTCATCAATACTGATCTGGGCAAAGGTGATGGTCACCACACGACCTCTGGGTGCCATGATGCCCCATTCGCAGTGGGTGCCGTTGGGATAGGTGCCTGGGTAGTTGGGACTTGAGAATGAGCCATGGTCTCCATATAGAGTACCACCACAACCTGGTACACAAACATAGTAAACAAAGATGCATCAGCTGAGAGAAAAAACAGGGCAAGCAAACAGTAAGACATTTCTACTGATCCTAGACTGTATTATTACAAGCAGTTATGACCATGGAAAAAGTAGAAAAAGATTCAATATTTCAAAAACAACTACCACATGAGACATATAATTCAGCTCACCGTGAGGGGAGGATGTCCATGTGGCCTCAAAGCCATCACGAGCGCTGGAGAAGTCACTCTTGAAGCGTAAATAGAGCTGGTTGGATTGTGGGAAGATGGGGCTGGGCAAGGTGCTGCCGCAGAACCGACCAATTAGTGGTGAGTCCGCTGTGCTGCCATTACGGACCTGAGAGATAACAGAGAATTCTATAAACATACTGTAACTAATACTACCCACATTATTATAATACAAAGTTTCTGAAAATCGACTCTATTTTTCCATTTGTAATTTGTTTTGACAATATCAAATCATTAAAAGATTTGACCAATTAAATATATTTATTATTCATATTTACAAAGAAAACAGTTCATGAGGTGATCACGTTGGATGTGTGCTCATAACCAGGACGAGACCTTTTCTGATCATATTGCATAAAGTGGAGCAGAGCTCGTTGCCTTTGAACAAAACCTTGATTACAAACTGTATCTAAATATGTCCCTACGTGTGTGCTGGTTGTTTTACCTCCAGATAGTCAAATCCACACTGGCTGTGGCTCTCCAAGTCGAAACTGTCAAAGAAGAAGGAGATGTAGCTGTTCTGGGGCGCTTTCAGGACGATGGTGCAGTCCTGGTTGTGGGGGTAGACGTCGGGCCAGCCCGGACTCTTCAGGTAGCCGTACTCTTGTTCATAGGTCCGGCTACAGCCTGGAAATCACCACCACAGACCCAGTCAGAGCACTGCTCTGGAACCAAGTCCCCTCAGTACCCATCGTGTGCTACTATTTTATAGGGCTGTGCAATTAATCACATTTGAATCGCTAATACAATTTCAGCTCCTAACGATCACAAAAACAATGTAATGGAGGAAAACAGTAATTTTCACATTATGTTTTGCAAGTAAACTCTTTTTTTCTTTTGTTCTGAATGAGAAAAAATGTTCAAACGTGAAAAGATTTCACAGTTCAACTGTTTCAACGTTTTTTTTGTTTTTTATAGTTCAGTAATTGAAACATCTTTCCAAAAGTCAATGAGTACTTGTGTTAAATTATTGTGATTTCAATGTTGACCTAAATAATCATGATCACGATTTTTTTTCCATAGTCGAGCAGCCCTACTATTTCAAAACCCGGTGTGCGGTGTTCATTGGGGCTATTTCTTCGGGAAAAGGAGTCAATGAAAACTGTGACAGTGTGTTCTGTGGATTATCCAGAGAAACATGGACGCCGTTTTTGGAAAAGAGATGTTGACTTTTTTGAAATGCTGTGAGCAGCACAAATAAAATCCCATTAACCTCCATTGTATTGGGTTGAAGGCAAACATCTCAGAGCCAGATATCTCACAACCTGGAAAATGAAACCAAAACTATCTGCATGGATCGACGCCACTTATGGGAAAAGGAAAATTATGTATTTTTTCTGTAATTTGGGAAACCCAACTAAATTGAAATGTAATTTCCTGAGTGTGTCCGTAAAGCGGTGCTGACAGATAGGGAAGCTGTGAATATGCTCTCCATTGGCAGCCAGTTACTGTATAAGTCAATGGTCCCAAAGATTAATTTAAATTCTCTTCTATTTTTTAAAACCAAACTTGCACACATTTAATTAGTTGATATTTATTTCTAGCTTCTCATCCTGCCACAGGTGTACTACAGGTACCTACTGGCGATCTGATAGGTGAACCTCAGGCCATTTCCTGTTATGAAGGTGTCAGATTTGAAGTGCAGGAGGAGTGTTCTGCTGTAGCTGTAGAAGTCTGGAGGATGAGCATCTGATGGACAGAACTTATGTGACTGTCCATTGTCTCCCTGGAAACACAAGAATTCAGGATGGATATAACAGAATGGATATTACAATCAGTGTTTCCCCTAGGTTGACTGCTTTAGCCTGGCGGAGGGGCGGGGGAAAATATGTCACTCTTAAAGCTTGTTCACCTGTTACTCGCGTTATTTCAGCCCAGTCTCATGCCAGGTCGTTATATAGTCACGTTATTGTAATCTATTAAGTCGTGGACAGGTTACGTAAATGCCGTTTTTTTCGTGTGGCGATTACGAAATTGAAAGCAATGCATTTTAATGGGAAGCATATTTCGTGATTCCAGAACGAAAGCGAGTAGCAAGTAGTTGATAAGGCGAAAGTCCGCGTAGGGAGGTTGGTCGGGGTGGTGGATGGGTCATAAAACACAGGACTTTCACGCCGGAGACCGGGGATCGCGCCCCACGTGTGGCAGTACCTTTGTCCCGCGTGTTGCAGTTCCTTTGTCGGCGTGTCCCGTGTGTGACGGTTCCTTCCCCCCCCCGCGTGTGACGATTCCTAACCCCAACCGTCTTGTTATTGTGGCGTTTCATTTCCCGTGTCTTGCGAGTGTCATGTGGCGCCGCATTTCCCCGATTGCGAGTGGCGGCCCGTGCCGTTGTTTTGGCCGGCGTGTGGCGCCTCATTTCCCCGTAGTCGCGTCAGCATTTCCCCGATCGCGAGTGGCGGCCCGTGCCGTTGTTTTGGCCGGCGTGTGGCGCCTCATTTCCCCGTAGTCGCGTCCCCCAGAGCAGGTTCGAAAAGCGTGACCTGTACACGTTCAAAAGTCGTTGCATATACACGAAAAAAACGTCAAAATCGTAACCTGTCCACGACTTAATAGATTACAATAACGTAACTATTACACGACCTGGCGTGAGACCGGGTTAGTTATTTCCTTAGCAGCAGCAAGCAAACTTCACGGAGAACAACGAGGGCAAAACGGAATCACCGATCCGTTTTAACCGAACATTCTCTAGTCTAGCTCAGCTTAAAACACGGAATCCGTCTGTGTGAAGATAGGTCAATGATAGCAATGCAAGACCACCTGTAGGCTTTATAGTTACAGACAAGGTGTAGGGGAAACACTAGTCTCGCTTTGCCAGACCTTCCTCCACAGCGCTGCAGAGGAGGGTCTGGCTAGTCCACACAGCATTCCTGGATGGGAGAAAAACGTGCTCTGGTTTATTGGCATTTTCTTTAAACCAATCACAATCGTCATGGGTGGTGCTAAGCGGCGGATGGAGCAACGGCGCTGCCACTGCAAAATAGCCTCGGGAAGGAACTTGTTTTGGTGGAATATTGTGCATGTTCAAAAGTTGTTTCCAATTCTAATTTAAATAGCTCACGTTACTGTATTGTGTGAACAGTTAACTACAGTTAATACTGTATGTGGCGTTTTCTTTTGCGGGGGTGCAAATGTTCCACCAAAGAAAAGATCCTTCACAAGACTATTCTGCAGAGCCATCATACCTGCGTCGAGAGCTTGGCGCCGCCCAAGACCATTGTGATTGGTTTAAAGAAATGCAAGCAACCCCTGACGTTTATTCTCCTATCCAGGAATGCTGTGTGGACTAGCCAGACCTTCCTCCCTAGCACTGTGGAGATAGAGCTGGCAATGTGAGACTAGATGTTAGGTCAGCTGCTGTCCTTTGTAACTCGGTTCTACCTGGTGACTATTTTTACATGCTCATAATATTCCGTTTTTTGCCGTAATTCCGGAAAATACGTTATTCTGACTGAGCTGTTTACAATATTCCCATTAAATGCAGCCTTTGAGTTATTTTCAAAGTTTTCCACCAGTGGTGGACTTGTTCGACCGTGCGAACACAGCCTCCCTCTTTCATTCCTTTAACCAGGTTCTTCAAAAGGTCTGGTTGGCTGATTGGTTTTGTATACAACAACCATAACAATACACAGAGCTGACGGTTAGCCTTAAACTGTGTTAAAAATCCAGATTGAGACGCATTTTCCGAGTGCCGTGTTTACGTGTCCAAAGAATGCCTCTAAATCCCAAATAATACTGGAATATCCTACGTCTTAATCAGAAAATGCCAAATTGGGAAAGACGCCCTATTGGGAATATCCAAACGGAGTATGCTGTTTACATGACCTGGATCAAATTCAGAATATTGTCGTGTTCGAAATAATGGAAGTTGAATATTGTTATGTAAATGTAGTCAATAAATGCCCAAACTAGGACTGACCTGATCTCGGCCTGAGCCTCCTCATTTATCCACATATAAAGGCCAACATGACACTCACCACAGGCCAGTCCTTTATGTCCAGGTAGTTTGTGGAGCAGCTCTGGCTGGGCTGGAGGACAAAGGTCTCAATTGACACTTTAATGCTTTCCTGGGCTGGAGCATCCAGGATCCAGCGGCAGGACGTGTAAGGAGGATAGGCATTGGGGAAGGAAGGTGAGGTCAGGGTCTGGATGGAGGTGGTGGCATTTAGAGTCCCGCCGCAAAACACTGAGGGGGAGCAGGCATATTGAGACGTTAGGTAAATGCACATAACTGAAAGTATAGCAGCAACACAGACAGTGGAAATCTGGGTGAGAGTAACCTACAGTACATGTAAACTATGACTGGACTCCTTGCCAATGAGGCAGCTCCAGATGGGTTTTTGAACACAGTCATTTTGGGGTAAATATTGGTTTTAAGTGAGCAAGATGGTGTTGTACAGCTTTAAACCTTGTTTAGAGTGTAGTAAGAAGAGTGCAGAGTAGGAAGTGTCTTACATGGCAGAGCTCTGTAGGTAGCGTTGAAGCCTGATTTCTGTACTACGTTATCAGAGACAAAGTGAATCGTCAGGAAGTTTCCACTGGATGTAAAATGAGCAGGGATGGTGTTTCCACAAAATTTCCCAACCAGAGGGAAGTTAGTGTTGTCACCATCATACACCTGATGGAGATACACACACATTGACAAATATAAACAAAAAGTAGCAAAAAGCAGCCATTTTTTGTCATAGTGTTTTTGCCAATGTAGTTTGTCCTACAGTACCATAGTATTACAAGCAGGACAAATCTGACAATGTTTAAGTGTCTCTGATTATTATACTTAGCATCCTGAATTGCAGAAATGCATCAACACAGAAGCACATTTACAACGTAAGTTGAAATAACGTAATACCAATCAAAATGATCATTAGTTAGTAGGGATGTAACGATACACTCAAGTCACGATTTGATACCATTCACGATTTTAAGTTCACGATACAATTTTTTGGGTGGGCTTTTTTCCCTTTATTTCATAGTGGATAGACAGGAAAGGAAGAAGAGAGAGAGGGGATGGCACGCAGTAAAGGGTTGCAGGTCGGATTCAAACCTGGGCCTCTGCAAAGGGACTCAGTCTACATGGGGCGCAATTCTAACAATTTTTTTTAACAGAACAAGCTGCAGAAAAATGACTTTTTCCTTTATTTATATGTATGTATATATAAAACTGTACAACACAACAGATGTGCCCTCTTATCTAAAGTGACACTGAAATTGATCTTTATCTTAAATAACAAAAGATAAATAGAGAAGGCCTTGTTCATTGTGGGCAAATTTTAGTGCCTTTATTCATCAGGACAGATATGCAGAGAGAAGAAAGAGGAATACATGCAGGAAATTGCCAGATTTGAACCCTGGGCCTCTGCGTCGAGGAATAAACCTCTACATCTGGGTGTGCGCTATACCAACTGAGCTACCCGGGCGCCTCCCTGCTGTGCAAAGTTAAGTAATCCTTGGCCAGTTGCTATCTTTCCTGATGCATCGATACACCCCTATTAGTAAGTTATCATTAGTTCACACTAGCAACCTACCAATTAAGCATTATGCAGTCTCTGCTGCCTACAGTTCATTGATGTTGTCACACCATTATCTGATCTTATGATTACAATTTTGTAGTTGGAAATCATTTCTTTTGAATTGTTGCAACAGCATCACACAAAATAGCTATATCTGGTGTTATAGTCAGCTATGATGTTCTAATGACAGATGAGTAATATCTGCCATTAATATTTCGACGGCCGGGGGTTCTTTACGTTGACATAGTCGTAGCGGCAATTAGGGGAGTTCTCAATGTCGAAAGAAGTGAAGGTCAGGTTGATGGCCTTGTTGACCGGCATCTCAATGGTCCACAGGCAGTCCATCCTGGGCTCGTAGCGCCCATCCAGGTCTGGATCCGGAGAACCAAACATGCCCATGGGCATGGACAGGTAGCCACCACATCCCTGTGCTGGACCTGCAGGCAATTCAACAAACAAACACCTTTTCAATACACAAACTTCTTTCCACTATAATAATAATCCATATTTCACTGTCCAATAGTGATGGCCAAATAAAGCCTCATGAAACGTTGTGAAACATTTTTATTTTCTGACCCCAATAGATGGCACTCTTGGTTAAAAAAAGGCAAACATAAGCACAAGGAATGGCAATTAAGTGTGCTTACAACAGTGTTGTATAAAGTATTAGAAAGCAATACTTGAGTAAAAGTACAAGTATCGTACTAGAAAAAGACTTCGGTAGAAGTGAAAGTTACCTTTTAGAATATTACTTAAGTAAAAGTCTTAAAGTATCTGATATATACTGTACTTAAGTATCAAAAGTAATTTTCTGATATTTAATGTACTTAAGTATCAAAAGTAAAAGTAAAAGTTGTTTTTTTTCCCAGGGGCCAGTAGATCAGAGTTTTGCTGGCCCCTTCTACATTTTTACAGGCCCTGAAAGAAATATCATAGGTGTGATTGGAAAAGGACAAAAAAGCAGGAAAAAAGCTAGCCACTGCCACTGGATGTTGTGCCATTAGCAGCAAAGCTAGACCAGGGGTCATCAACTACATTCAAATAAAGAAAATAAAAATATACCTAAAACGCATCATCTTGTCATCTTGATATTTTCACTTTCTTGCTAAATTAATGCTATATTTTTTACATTAGTAAGCAAACATGGAAAATCCTTAATGATAACTAGATAGGCTACTTAACTAGAAAATGATCTCAGATTAGTCCTGTATGCCTAATTTGAAATAAGACGATTCTGTTGCTAAATAATACAACTGGCAACATCGTCAACAATGAAGAACGCGTCATTCACGTGCATATTAAGTAGCCACGTGTATTTGTTTTGGTCTAAAAATACATCCATAGGTTTACCGCTCCAGCAAGAGGATGGCTCGTTTAGAAATCAGCTACGTTTACAAGAGTTTGTCCAAAGTTCAAGATTGGTTGCAAATTAAGACAAACAGTTAGACTACAAACTGACATCTTTCATTTTAGCTCGTTTGTAAAATCGCTGTTTGCAGAGTAGAGCTGTGTTTGCACAGCGCGGTGGACGAGAGTGGACAGCCAGACAGATCAGACTGAGATATGGGTTTCTACGTGTTTCTGCCTGTAGAACAGGTACGTGGGTTATTGATAAGTATTGACTCTTTAATCATGGAGGTTCTATTGTAGGCTACCTACTTACAGTAACGAGTGTAGCGTTAGTTCATCTGCGCCATAGCCGGTAAATAATCCTCGGTAAGGTTTCCAGTCAGTAGGCTACATGTGCTGCGTGAAGTAACGCACACACTAGTGACTGTGGCTGCAACCAGCCCGACATACGTATTTACTGGCCCCGGGCGGGCCATCGGGCCATTGCTTATGTCGAGCCTGGTGGTCTACGATAACAGGAGGTCCTCCAGTAGGTTCATGCTTCCATGGCGGTTTGCAGCAAACAAGCGCTGAAATAGAGCGCGCGGTGTGCGGAGCGTGCGTAATGCAATCTAGGAGCAGTGATTCGCCAAACGTCCCTTATTGCAGTAGCACACATTTCTTCTAATTTTATTTTTTAGTAACGAGTAACGAAGATGCTTAGTGGAAATATAACGGAGTAAAAGTATACATTTTATCTAGGAAATGTAGTGGAGTAAAAGTGAAAGTTGACATAAATTTAAATAGCGAAGTAAAGTACAGATACGTGAAATTTCTACTTAAGTACAGTAACGAAGTATTTGTACTCCGTTACATTACAACACTGGCTTACAACCCTTTGTTGAACAGAGAGCGCATTCTAGTGGGCTCAGAAAATAAATAAAATGGTCCACGAAGCTTCGTTTGGCCATCACTACTGTCCATCCATTTGTTAAGTATGTTCCAAATAATCTGAAATGTGTGTCTTGTATTAAATTCAGATGTGATTTAATACACTTAACCATATACAGTACATGCGTCTCCATGGCCAGATCACACTGATTGCAAACCGTTTTGGCTTTCCCGATCTACATGTAAATCAAGGTTCTTAGAATCTCTAGAATGGTGGAGGTGGTACCTACTAGTGATGTCCAACTGAAGCTTCAAGAACCATTGGTTGTATTTGTTGACCCCACTAGATGACACTCTTGGTTTAAAGAAAAAGGCTCAAGGAATTGTAATTCAGCATGCTTTCAAACCTTTGTTGAACAGAGAGAGCCATCTAGTGGGCTCAGAAAATAAAGAAAATGCTTTATGAAGCTTTATTTGGACATCACTGGCAACTACTATCCATAAATTAACACATGGATAGATTGTATTTAACCACCTCTGGAGGCGATTAGAACAATTGGAATTCAATCTATCTCAAATGGGTCTTGAATGCTTTTTTAGCGGAGCTATCAGACAGTCAACTGGATAGGTCCGCGCCTTCAAAAGAGCAATATCAAATGAAATCATGAATGCCTCATGGATCGTCCTGCTTGTATATCTGTCTTATAGCAGGGTCCTGTGTCAAAATCCACATGATACGTCAGTGAGTGCCCACAGCTCATTTTGCAGTGTAAGTTTATTGTATGTTTTTTTGCATGCATGAGCTGCTAACAAGTGGAAATAGCTAATCCATCCTTAACTGCCATCACAAATTCAGTAACATTGACCTACCGAGTGTCTCACTGTAAGTAGCCCTCCAGCCAATCCCATTCACTGAGGCATCTGTCCTGAAGACGATGAACAACTGGTTGGTGGAGGAGCGCAGATCGGGTGGGAGCACTGCACCGCAGAACTGCCCCAGCAAGGGCGCCAAGGTGTCCTGTCCGTCATACACTGCCACATAGTCATAGCGACAGGAAGAAGATGCCTCCAAGTGGAAGGTGTTAAACCTAGGGAGAGAGAAAGGATCAAATTTTTTTAAAAACTACATTCTTAGGTCAAAAAACAAAAAACAAAACAAGAACTACATTTGATAAGTGATTAAGCACTTACATTGCTGTGGAAGGTATTTTTCAAAATAGAGCATATATCTCTCGAGATTTTAAAGTTCCTTTGCACAAAAAAGCCTGATACCCAAGTCCAGCCACCAGTTTATACTGTGGCCACAAAGAGCCTGTCCAGTACAACCTTGATCCAGCCTAATGCTGTGTTCGCACCACCTGCGTTTCGTGCAAAAGTCAATGCAAAGATGCAAATACCAAACCAATGACCCGATAGCTGCGAACACATGAAATTTGATGAACGTTCTGCATAGTCCTCCTATAACAATAGTTATGTACTGACTGTCCACTGGCCCACTGTTTACAGCTTACACTGTTAACTGGCTATTTTAGCCCATATTCACAACCCCTCCCTTTATCCTTGCACTATTGGACTTATTTGCACTACCACCATGACACACTCTCATAGGGCACCTTACCTCAGAGCACCTTATGCACAATATAATTGCCGTCGCTGCAAGCGTCTCATGCTTATACATCCCTTAGTACATTCATGTGTATTTTTTATTTAGTTTATTTAGTATCTTTTCTTTTATTGTCCATATTATTCATGTGTTTATGTTGTAAGTTGTATCTTTTGGTTCAAAAAAGAAAAAAAATTGTTAATCACAAAAAAGTAGGTATGTCTAAAAATACACTTTCAGTCCTTTACTCAAGTAATGCAGTTGGTGCACTCAGCGCAGTCTTACTTGAGATCAATGACTCGGTCTGCACGGACCATGATATGGTAGGTACAGTTGATGTTGTGGTGGTAGTTGGTCATGGAGAGCGCTGGACTGCTCACTGTACCTGCAGTGCTGTTGAAGAAACCACCACATGCTGCAAACACACACACACACACACACACACACACACACACACACACACACACACACACACACACACACACACACACACACACACACACACAGTCATGTTTCCATGACTTTAGAGGAAATTACATTGACTTAAATTAATTTCCTAGACACTGAACCTAACCATAACCGCTACTTGCCTAATTCTAACCACCTTACCTTACCTCAAACCAAATCTTCACCTTAAAATGTAATAATTTACGTTATGGGGACTTGCATTTTGTCCCCAAAAGGAAGGGAGTACCCACAATGTAACTGTGTAAACAGGTTTATGTCCTCAAAATATAAGTAATACACACACTGTACCCCTAACTTTGTTACTGTGACTTGTTTTGGATAAATACTGCATAGCATTGCATAGTGCAATGGTTTACCCATGACCTGAACCTCACTATAAGTCATCGCAGTGACCCTCCTGTAGGGTCATACCCGGGACTAGCCGCAGTTGTGAAATTCCATGAATCAATCCAACTTTAACAACTTACATTTGACTGATAACTTTGTCCAAAGTCCTTACATTCTCACCTGGTTTTTGTTCACTACAACTGCCAATAGCTTTATTTCATTATTAGAATATAGCAAATATTTCTCCTCTTCATTACTTACGAATGGCACTGTATTCTGCCATGAAGCCACGGTCCTCGATCACGGAGTCAGAGTAGAAGTGGAGTAACATGGGGCCAAAGCTGAAGAAGGGCCCTGGGATGCTGGTACCACACACAGTGGCAATAGCAGAGCCACTAGTAGCCAGGCTGTAGATCTTCAGCCCATCAAACAGACAGGTGGAGTGTGCTATACAACAAAAAAACAGACCGTATACTCAACACATAACTAGCAGTTTATCAAACAACAAAGAGTACAAAACATTAAAAAATAAAAGGGAGATGAGAGTTCTGCAGATGATTTGTTGTACATATGCTACACTTGCCTTCTACTTGGAAGACCTTAAAGGTGAGGACGACCACAGTCTGTGGTCCAGCGTCTATGGTGTAGTTGCAGTTGGAGTAGTCAGGGTAGTCAGCTGGATAATTTGGAGAAACTACACGGCCGCTGGGAGCTGAGAAGTTTGCACCGCACCCTGATGAACAGAAGACATCACACTTGCTTTGCATTTTGTTGGGTCTGGCCACATCATACCTCACTGCAACACTGATCACCATCTAAGGCACGTGTGTCAAAATCAAGGCCCGCGGGCTAAATCCGGCCCCTCTCAGATTTTTACCCGGCCAGCATATCAGTTTAGGTTCACAATACTTTAGTAACTTTTTTGGGAAGTTTTTGTCACTCTCTCCAAATTTTTAGTCACTTTTTACGACGTGGTTGTCACTTTTTACGAAATTTTGGTAACTTTTTACGACGTTTTGGTAAATTTCCAGTGTTTCCAATTTCCAATGTTTTTGGCACTTTTGCCGAAGTTTTTGGGTGCTTTTTCTGTGCAATAGAAGATGGCTGAGGAAAAATAGAAGATGGCTGAGGAAAAATTACTTTTTTAAGGCTTTATGTCGACCAACCTGTAAGTGAGAAGACTATATGAGACATGAATGGTGACATTAAAGAACGGCTTGTTTATTGCTAAGGCCATACGGTCAAAATTAAAGGATGTATTAATATTGTAATAACAATAACTTTAAACAAAAACTTTATTCACCAGTAAATTGCTGGTAAATGACAAAAACAACCAACAGATGAGAAAATGGTATTTTACAATAACATTGAGTGGACCACAAGGCTTATGCTACCAGTTTCAGTGAACCTGTGCTGTTTTTCTGACAGCGGCAGCTGCATACTGTTGGAATCTGCTACAGTGAAATACAGTCACACTTTACACCGTTTAATGTTAAGCTGTCAGCATTTTAATCTTGTTTAATCCAGCTGCATGTGTCATGTCATGTTAACAAGCTTCACATGCAGTGATGCTTCTGTTGCCTCTAATGTCCGTTTCGGCGCAGCACAGACATTTAAGTAGCACCGAAATGAGGCACCAAAATCCACGTTGCTATTCTGTCTGGGAGGTACCGGTCATTTAGGCACCGTTGCCATAATAGCACCGGGTTTCGGTACCCAACCCTACTGCCTGGTTCTTACTGGTGCTGAAGGAGGCTGAGAAACCTCTGCCAGTGGCTCCAGTGCCCTGGAACCGGCTTGTGATGATGTTATATGGAGCAATGACGGGGCCCGGCGCCACCGAGCCACAGCCTGTTGACAGCAGAGCCTGGGTATTTTGGGTCTGACCTGACCACACCTGCAGGAAAATACATACTGATTCAGTAACGGTTGTCAAATGGAACATTGCTTTAAAGATACTGTACACATCTGTACACTTAGATTTACTTGGCAACTTTTGCACATTGCCATTTTCAAAATACAGTTGGAGGCAACTTTTTTTAGAATCTGTGAAAGAAATCCTGTTCTTCTTCTGCCTCCCCCTAGTGATCCTTATGGCACTAGGTTTCCCAGTGCCCCAAAGGAAAACAACCAATCAGAGCCAAGGAGTCTTTAACGCAGGGTCAATGACTGCTTGTGAACTGTTATCAAACTGTCAATCTAGGCAGCGCTGATCAAATATGAATCAAGATTATGTTACTGCATTGCCTATTTCTTACCTCAAGCACTGTTCACTGGCCGGAACAAACTCTGATTTTTCACCAAGTCCTGGCCATCGATTCTATCGGTTATGATAACCTTGACCTACTCGCCAAAAGTAATTGCTCTACTGAGAACTCAGAACACAGCAACATAATTTAAAAAAAGGTCCAACTGGGCAAGCTAATACATTATTATCTTAAGCTAATGTTAGCTTAACTGCAGTCACAGTAACAGCAATGTTGCCAGACCTTCCTCCACAGTGCTGCGGAGGAAGGTCTGGCTAGTCGACAGCATTCGGGGTTGGGAGAAAAACATGCTCTGATTTGTTGGCTTTTCTTTAAACCAATCACAATCGTCTTGGGCGCAGCTATGCACTGGCCAGCGCAACATTGTCGCTGCAAAATATCCTCAGGAAGGAACTTGTTTTGGTGGAACATGTGTACGTTGTTTTAGTCTTGCAACAGAAAACTCAGATTGGACAGATAGTCTAGCTAGCTGTCTGGATTGACCCTGCAGAGATCTGAGGAACACTTAACCATAGTCCTCACAAATCCAACAGAGTTTACAACAGTAACCCAAAGAAAGAGGAAAGGGACGGACATCCGGCAGAATTTCCGGTGGCACCGGAGCAATCCCGGAAGTGGAACAACGTGGATAAAGACTAGTTTCTTTATCCATGTGACCATCATAAAGAAAGTGCAGTGTGTATTCCCTTACTAGTGCCTGAACTAACACATCATTTGAACATGTTTCTGCTTTGGGTCAGTGCTGGCACCTTGATGTAGCTGCTCTGGCAGGTCCCAGTGCTGTCTGGAATCTGGAAATCGCTGTTGAAGCTCATCTCCAGGTGGCTCCCCTCATGGGCAATGATACGCCAGGAACATTCCACATTGGCTGGGAAATTCTGGGGATAGTTTGGAGACTTGATTGTTCCCGTATCAGCATGGATCACCCCTCCACAGCCTGGACAGAGAAAACATATTGACAGTAATTTATAAATGATCATACAAATATTATGACCGAAAGATTGAGAACACTGATACAGTTGGATTGACAGAGCTTTCTTTCACAGGGTTGCTGGTCGGTCTCACCCTGAGTGATTGATAATATCCTGGCTAGTTTGGATGGGCCTACCTCTACTTGCGAACTGAAGGGATTTCCATAACGTAATGCTATCATCAACATGGGATCATCACATTACTTTATCATGGCGGAAACAGGCTGTGTTGAAGGAATAGCTACTGCCGCCTCCAATGACCCATAGGTTCTAGGGTTGTTCCAAACTTCATGTGATGATTACATCCTATGAAACAAGCTATGTTTCGATGGATATGTGTACTCCTCATTGTATGTAATTCTATCAGCTAATCAGATAATTTTGCTTCACTTATACAGTCTATGCATCAACCCACCTGAGGAATCAGTAGACCAGGAGGCTACAAAGCCTCCTCCGGACACACTATGGTCCGCCAGGAAGACTACAGCGAGCTTGTTGGATCCTGACTGGATGGTTCCTGGGGAGGTGGTCCCGCAGTACTGGCCAATAACAGGGGAGCCAGGGGAGCCTCCATTAAAGATGGTGACAGAGTCCCAGCCACATTGAGGGTGGGGCTCAAGGTGGAAGTAGCTGAAGGTTAGCTGCAGTAAGACAGGGGAGTGGAAACCAACGAATTTATTAACAACGTAGGTGGCTACTGAGCAGTAGGTCCTCAGGTTTAACAAAGTGTGATCTCTGCCTCAGCACACTGATTCTTACGTATTTCACTGGAGTTGATCAATGCCGATCCAGCTGAAGGTAATACTGGGAAGTCAACAGTGGTCATGTACAGTATAGCAGTGGTTCCCAAACTTTTTCATGTCAAGGACCGCTAAACTGACCCAAATTAAATCACGGACCCCCATTTAATAAGATTTTGTCCCAAAAAAGAAAGGAAAAAGCCCTAATATTCTAAGAAAAAAGCACGTAATATATTTTTTGTTAACTCCCTCCATTCTTTGAGTTCAGTCAAGGCACCAGGCCATGGTGCCGACTCACCGTAATAGTGTGGCCCACTGGGGCCTCGAGCAGCCAAGCACAACGACTGGGGCTGGGGTAGATGTTGGGGTAGCCAGGACTGGATAACGCCCCTGCATCACCTGTCTGCCAGCCTCCACACTCTGCAGAGAGAGAATGATCCATATAAGGACTTTGCTGCTAACAATATGACAGATGGATTAGACAAAGCTAATGCCATATTTAAGTCTACCCTCTGTCTGTCTTACCAGAGAACAAGTACTTGGCCTTGAAGCCCAGGTCTCCCTGGGAGGTGTCTGTCTTGAAATGGACCCAGAGCTCTGGGGTGAAGACCACAATGGGAAGGCTGGGGGTGGTCTGCCCACAAAACTTGGCCAACAGCTCCCCATCATTGTCACCTAAGGGAGGGGTGGAAAGTTCAATAAAAGCCAAACATGAATACAGATATAATCCATCAATCCATCTATCCATCTATCCATGCATCCATCCATCCATCCATTATCCATTATCCATTATCCATTATCCATTATCCATTATCCATTATCCATCTATCCATCCATCCATATATCCAGGCACTCAACTTAAAAGTACACCAACGCATGTTGGCTGACATGCTTTGGTGTACTTTTAAATGTCTTGCCAAATGAATTAAAGGCCTTTTATTTTATGTAACCAACCTTGAGTGCCTGGATGTGGCTTTATTTATGACTTTTCTTCCTCTCAGTAAACAAACAGACAACTTCAGATATTAAAGCTTAAATAGAAGTGGGATTTGGGAAAAGTCTGATTTAAAGTCTCTGAGCCTGTCACCTGTATCCCCAGTTTAGGTTTGCATACAGTGATTTCCAAGAGGGTGGAGATTGATTAACTCAACTGTCAACTTCAAAACACCAACATTGCATACGCATATATTACACACTACTTATGAAACACTAGAATTACTGAAATTAAATGTATGAGTCTCTGTGCGGCACTCACCTAAGCGGAACTGGAGGTAGTCTGCATCACAAGTCTGGTGGTTCTCCAGGTGCAGGTCCTCTATCAGTACCACGATAGAGGAGTTGACGTGCTGTGGGTTCTGGATCAGCCACTCACAGTTGAGGTTGTTGCTGTAGTTGGACACCAGGTAGCCGGGGGACGTGAAGTTCCCGCCTGCTGGGTTGTTCAGGACTCCACCACACTCTGAGGAAAAGCAACATAGAATGGAGCACAATAAGAGATAAATGACAATTAGGCTAAATATTACAATAGAAACAGTATAACACAATACAATTCAACAGCAGCACACACTGTATCCTGGATAATAAAGTTGAATCAACACTTTTCTTTTAAAGTTTCAACAAAAACTGAACATTTATGAAGGATGTATTGCAGGCTGTTGTATTAGACTGTCTTAGGTAAGATAAGAAAAGATAAGACACTTTATTGATCCCATACTGGGGAAATTCCCTTCTTACAGCGTTAAATAATCAATCCAAGCTATCTCACGCAGATACACATAAAAGCAAGCACGTTAATGAAGTAAATTAAGCTTCTCAATGGCCACGGGGATAAAAGAAGCCCTGCCACGCCTTGTTCTTGTTATGGATAGGCCTGTAACAATTATTACATAATTGTCTAATTGTTAATTTTTTCACATAACCGCGGTGTTTACTAGCTAAGGTCTTAAGGTGTGATTTGGTTCAGATATGCCAAATTGTTGATTTTGTTTAGATATGCCAAAATTTATATAAGTGATTTTTGGTCGGACTATATATTTTTATTTCAATTATCAGTTGTTGGCACTTGACCCTAAACACGTTCATAGCAACACAAATGACAAGGGGGGGGCGGGGGCAGTTAGAAAAACAATGATATGATAATAAAGAGGTGTTGTTTACTTCATAGGCTGTGTATTTTTGTTATTACAAAAGATGTATCCTGGAATTATTTCAAAAATTTAATTTGCAATTATTTCTGAGACAATTAATGGTACGGCAACATTTGGAACTGTTACAGCTCTAGTTATGGATTGAGGTACGGATGACTATGCAGCAGTGTTACAAAACGTGTTTTGATTATTCTAAATATGTATGTACTGTAGCTAGTGGTTCAGTTTGAGTTTTGGTCGCAGGGAGTATCTAACCTGCAGGTTCCTCAGAGGAGTAAGAAGCCGTGAAGCCACCGTTGGAGACAGAAGCGTCAGAGTGGAAGACAACAGTCATGGTGTTGCCGGAGGAGCGCACCTGTGTGCCTGCTGGTACGGTTCCGCAGAGTTTCTGCAGGCGCGGGGCATCGGCCGCCAACCCGTTCAGTATCTACAACACACAGAGGTTATCGTGTAGACATCAGTGTGGGGTACTGGGTCTCTAGGACCAGGTCTTCCTTTGGAGTTATGCTGTAAATGTAGGTGTGAGTGTTCTGAGTGTGGGTTTACACCAAGAGGACTGCACAGAACATTAAGACGTAGTTATAGGTTTAACAGGGATTACAAACAATCACAATAAAGTAAGACACTTTAAAATATACAATTACTAGTGATGTCCAAATGATTCATGAACCATTTTCTTTATTGTCTGAGCCCACTCAGGGCTTTTGTTTTTTAAACCAAGACCACCATCTAGTGGGCTCAGAAAATAAATAAAATGCTTCTCTAAACTTCATGAGGCTTGACTTAGCCACACTCGCAAACTTTAAAACATCAGCAGTTCATTAATCATGGAGATTAGGCCTTGTATTATTGACTTATCTCAAACAATGGCTTCAAATATCTGCATGTCATAATATATTATATATCTGTATATTACCCCATTAAAACATTTTTCCAGTTAAACTGAAAGGTGACTAACCACGTTAATAGTTTGGGTTTTAAAATATTGTTTTTATTCCTTTGAGATATCTGCTGCTGATTCTTCTGTCACCACTAGAGGATGGATACCCGACACGACCCGAGCCCGGCGGGACCCAACGGTACCCGACGGGCGGGCCGGGTTCGGACAGATATTTAGAAATTATGTTAGGGTTCGGGTCGGGCTCGGTCACATCAGCGAGATGTGATTGGGCCTCTTGTGCGCCCCTGTGTTAACGTGCGCTTGTTGCCCCGTGTGCGCTGATGCGCTCATCTGTTGACATTTCCGAATGCCTTCCTACAGTTGCTTAATAAAAGCGGGTTTTCCACACAAACAAACATACATGTGTCATTAGTATGAGAAAAAAATGAGATGTTAACTGTGTCAGGCTCGGGTCGGGCTCGGACATAAATGTCTTAATGCCTGTCGGGTTCGGACAGAAAAATGCGGCCTGATCCGCACTCTAGTCACCACTTAAATACATCTGAAGTAAAGGAATTCATTTGTGGTGTGATAAGCATGAAGAATCAATAAATGACTATGGTTGGGAAAAGAAATCGAAAATCTGTCATGTATGTATTGTGATTTTGTTTGCAATGATTTTTTAAATTTGAATTAGAAATCAATATTTTATAATTTATTCATTTTTTACCAACGATTCACCTAAATATTTTCCATTTCTACGGTACCACTGAAGCCGACTACGTAATACACATTTCCAGCAAAACAAAGTGAATTAAAATGAAATAAATGTCCGACCGACTGACTGACAGGTGACGTGCATTCTTCTTTGAAAAGGCTTTTAGAAATGTCATGATATATTGTCTCTCAAAGTGTTTTATTCAACTTTGTTTGTTGTCAAAGAAGGAAAAGAAAATCCCAATACTCAACACTATCACATCCCAATACTTCTAGAATCACAATAAATAAAAATCCCAATACAAAAACCAATTGGCACCCATGTATCGTAAAAGAATCGAAATAATCGGAAAAAGGCATAACGTCCCAGCTCTAGTAATTCATTACTACTACAAATTAAACTCCTGCAGTGAGCGACTAGGCGAGCTCACCTGGGAAAAGAAAAGTGATGAAACGTCAGGAAATATTGGCAGAGAAGGACTCACCTCAACGTAGTCATATGCACAGGAAGTCCCCGAATCCTCCAGCCGCAGGTCATCGATGCTGAGCGTGACCCGGCGGCCGGGTGTCACCACCAACTCCCAGCGACACACCCGGCTGTGGGGGTACAAGTTGGGATAATTGGGGGAGGAGATAGTTCCTGAGAGAGCATTCAGCTCTCCTCCGCAGACTGAGGAAAAGTAAAACAAAGAGATTTTCAACATGATTAGTCACAAATCTAGGGGCTATTTTTGATCAGGATATATCCTTTAACGCCCATCTAAAACAAACCTCAAGAACAGCCTTTTTCCATCTTCGTAACATTGCCAAAATTAGGAATATCCTGTCTCAAAACGATGCTGAAAAACTAGTCCATGCATTCGTTACTTCCAGGCTGTACTACTGTGATTCCCTACTGTCAGGTTACTCAAATAAGTCCCTTACGACTCTCCAGCTGATCCAGAATGCTGCAGCGCGTGTTCTCACAAGAACTAAGAAAAGAGATCATATTTCTCCTGTATTAGCTTCTCTGCATTGGCTTCCTGTAAAATCCAGGATTGAAATTGAATTTAAAATCCTTCTCCTGACCTACAAAGCTCTAAATGGTCAAGCACCATCATATTTAGAAGAGCTCCTAATACCTTATTGTCCCACTAGAGCACTGCGCTCCCAGAATGCAATCAAGAATAAACTTAAAACTCTCCTCCGTGTAAATATGCAAAAATGTGCAACAAAACAATCCTTTTATAATAATCTCTTGAAAAACGATCGTACCTTCAACGCTGGCTTCAAACGTCAGACTGAAGCCGGGCGCATTGGCGTTGGTGTCGCTGACAAACCTGACGTAGGCAAAGCTGTCAGAGGTGTCAATGGAAGCCGGAAGGTGACTGCCACAGTGTCGGCCGAGGAGGCGTCCTACAAAAAACAGAACAGCTCAGGAAATGCATCTGACAGTGGGGACTTGCGTCTTTGCATCGCGTCACAGCTTTTGTCTCTGCAGTCCCTTCTTCTATTCATTTATTGCCTTTTCATTTCATTCACATAAAGAAATTTAAACTTATGCTGTGAAATAAACACTATGACCAGCGACAACGTGCATGCTACTTCAAAAGCATTGAAGTAAATGTAATAGACATCAAAGAAAAGCCCAATGCACTTGTCTTCAGCCAAAAGTAAAATGCCTTGAATTCATTTAAGAATCTTTTTTATGGGCTTTTCCGCCTTTATTTGATAGGACGGCTAGGTGAGAAAGGGGAGAGAGAGAGGGAAGACATGCAGAAAATCATCACAGGTCGGATTCGAACCCTGAATCTCTGCATCAAGGCATAAACCTCTCAGTATACGTGCGCTTACTCTACTCACTGAGCTTACCCGACCAACTTCAATGCGTTCTTGAAGGCTAGACACCGAAACGCATTGAAGTAGGTTTTAAACTTATTCTGTTGAGAATGTGCCAGATGAATTAAAGGTAATTTAAATGTGTCCTTGGTGTCTATTGGATTTATTCTTTTGTTCACTAACACTACTTAGAAGCTCTCCAGTTCTTCCGTTCTACATTCCTAATTGTTTAGTCGCCACTAACAGACAATGTACTAGTTACACTAACGGAAGCAAGCTAGCAACACACACAGAGGGTGTGTGAGTGAAACATTTTCAATGGATGCATCTTTGTGAAGCAACTCTAAAACTCAGACAATCATGCTTTTATTTTTTTAAGTGTACAGTGATTGTAAGTGATCCTGTTGTTTTCTCACCTGAGGCATTGTACTCTCTGATCTCCACATAGTCGGCAGAGCATCCTGAAGATTCCTGCAGGCTGAAGTTACCATAGCTGAGGGTGAGGTAGTGGCCTGTGGGCCCCTCCAGGTACCACTCACAGCTGGAGCTGTCGGGATAGTCGGATCCTGGGAAGCCAGGGCTGTGGATCGTCCCCCGCTGACCTATGTAGGTGCCTCCACATGTTGCTGCGAGGGGTTGGATATGATATGAATACTAAAACTCATTTTCACTGTATCTCAATAACCATCAGTTTCCTATTTTGTTGAGAGGAAAATGTGTACAACCTAGCCAGGCATTGCCAGATTAATTTGCAAATGTGTATTTTCTCAGTTTATTTTCGATTTCCAAAGGGCATTCAATGGGGCAAACTAAAATGCCTTTGGATGCAATTGAAAAGACCTACAACCAATCGGAGCAATGAAGCAAGTTGGGGCGGTGCTCGGTCCGTTTTGAAGAAGGAGGGTAAGGGTTAGGGTTGACCCATAGTGGCTGGGTCACAAACTTTCTTAAATTACAGCTACACTAAAATGTGTACAAAATCTTGATTGTTCAAGCAATAAGCTCCTTCGTCAGTCATCCGTCTTAAACCCGCCATGTGAGATAAACGGTTGTGATTGGTCCGCCCAGGTTCTATTCGGCTAGAAACCTGTTTGAATGGGAGGGGGGCAGACCATTTTTGATGGCCAATGGAGGCCTTATGAAGCTTGGTGAACCATTCTCTTTATTTTCTGAGCACAATGATGGCACTCTTTGTTCAACAAAGGGTTGGAAGCACGCTGAATTGCCACTGAGCCTTTTCCTTTAAACCAAGAGGACCATCTAGTGGGCTTAGAAAATAAATGAAATGGTTCACAAAGCTTCAAGAGGCTTCATTGGGCCGTCACTACCAGACTTACTGTATGTGCCAGAGCAAATGAAACATGAGATGGTAGATTATACTAAAACCGGTAGTCAAACCTCTGATTTGAAAAGTCTCTCTTGTTTCTCTCTCGTTGACACCACAGTATCACAAAAAGAAATGGTAGCAGCAAACACAACAAAGTCTGAAATTGACATCAAGTTGCTCAAAGTGCATGTTTGTATGTGTCTCGATATTAGAATATGATGTGTGTTAGGTCTGAGCCAACTATGTCATGATAAGAACTGGATCCAAATTCAAAAAACTAAAGCCCTGGATTTGGAAAAATGGTTTTGATTTGCCTACCTATGAAGTACTTTGCCTTGAAGCCTTTGTGCGTGATGCTGCTGTCAGTACGAAACCTAAGCAGCATGGAGGAACCCGTTGAATGCTGGGTAGATGGCCGGTTGTTGCCACAGAGGCGGGAAATGAAGCCAGAGTTGGAGGTCGAGCCATCAAGCAGCTCCAAGTAGTCATAGGCACAGCTGAGAAACACATGATAGGAAACATGAAAACATGTCGTAGGGCGCTTTCACACCTAAAGTTAATGGACTCGATGTGATTCGGGGGTGAAGTTGCAACATTGTTGCATTTTTGTATTCGGTTCAGTTTGCTTTCACACTGCACTTTGTCAAACGCACCGAACGCCGTAAACACACGTCACACGACCGAGACAGTCGCACGTTTATTGGACAAAATATTCGAAACTCGCAGACACTTCTGCTCTCAGAAATAATGGAGGAACACCACATTTTTAACGTCTTGGGTTTTCTGGTTCTGCTTTAGTGTTTCTAATATTTTAGAAGAAGGCGAACAGACGGCTGACAGACGGTGAGTGAAGGAGAGAAAGAGAGAGAGAGAGATGATGTCACACAGACGACCAGTGATGTGTGGTCATAAAAGGTTATGGATCTGAAAGTTATCATCCCTTAAATCATATATAAGTCCATAAAATGTGTGCAAGGTTGAAATTGCAGGTTAGTAAATGCTCTGTTTTTGGTTTACTTCCTGTTTTTGGGTCGGATCGCGTTCTCACCTGAAGTGACCTGAACTCTAGTTTACTTGGACGTGAACAGAGACCCGCCTTTTTAAGCGGACCAGAGTTGGTTTGTTTGATCCGCACCAGAGTTGGGATGAACTTTAAAGGTCCCATGGCATGAAAATTTCACTTTATGATGTTTTTTAACATTAATATGAGTTCTCCCATCCTGCCTATGGTCCCCCAGTAGCTAGAAATGGCGATAGGTGTAAACCGAGTCCTGGGTATCCTTATCTGCCTTTGAGAAAATGAGAGCTTATTCATGCTTAAAGACTTATTTACAAGAAACTTTTGAGCACATATCTGGTAAACACAAGATGATTAATGATTCTTTGTTGAGAAACTCAGTTTTACAGATGGTAAATGGACAGCATTCATATTCTGCGTTTCTAGTCTTAACGACTGCTCAAAGTGCACAGATATGTCGATTAAATCAACTAATCGATTAGTCGACAAAATCATATTATGATAATCAACTAATAATCTCTTCAGCGGAGGAGAGCCCTAGCAAGGGCATAACTTTGGGTTCAACATTGGGCTGTTGAGATCTCCAACTATGTAGGGAGGCCCCAGGACATGTCTGCATGTATTGAGAAAAGCAACAAAAACATCGCCAAAATTGTAGAAAAAAAATCGCAAAAAAAAACCTCGAAAAAAGTGACAAAAACTTTGAAAAATAAACCCTAAAGACGACAGGAACTCTGAAAGAAACAACAAAAACGTCAGAAAAAGCAACTAAAACTTCTGAAAAACCTGGAATGGATTATGGGGGTTTGTAACATCCCCCATACAAACGAATATCACTGACATGGAAGTTTAGAAAAGAAAAGCCAATGAAAAAAGGCAGTTCAGTTTCCGAATACTATACGCGCATGGCACTGAATTAAAGCAAATGAAAGTGTAAAAATAACCAAACAACAGGCTGGAGAGAAAGTAGCAGCTTTACCTGGCTGTGGGTTCAATGTAGAATTCATCCTCAAATTCTATTTGGACAGCCTCTCCATTGGGCACAGTGATGACCCAGATACAGTCAATGTTTTGGGGGTAGTTCTGAGGATAGTTGGGTGAAGTGATGTACCCTGGAGGATCATTATCATTCAGCTCAATGAAGCCTCCGCACGCTGCAGAAAGAGAGAAAGAACAACACTGTGTTCTTGGACCACTTCACAATATACCAGCAGCACTCATTGCATGTCCATAACCTCCCATGCTTGATAGCAAATACAGTACATACACCCATTAGGCCAATTCAATTTTAATGAGTTTATTAGTCACACCGGGATTTTTAAAGTAGTATCATGGTATAGAAACAAATAGTTTCCTAAGTCGGGCAGCACCCAGTGATGCAAAAATGTCATAATCATTTCATTTTACTACATAAATGTAATCAAATTTCAGGTCATGAGGCCATCTGAGGGTGGTCCCCCCTTGAAAATATAATTAAAAACCAAGCTGTGTGTTAATAAATAATGATTGATACTAAAAATGATTGTGTAATTAGTAAAACAATACACAAGCAAACATGGCAAATTGTTTTACTTTAGGAACATTTTAAGTCCCCCCCCCCTGCCTTGCCTCAAAGTTGTTTGGTGCTGCCTGCTTTCCCCCTTCACGTCTCCTTTAGTGACCGTTACAGTTGTGTTTAACTGACAAAAGGTGTATGTATGTGTGTATATATATATATATATATATATATATATATATATATATATATACTACCATGGAGATATATACCATGGAGATATATATATATCTCCATGGTATATGTGTGTATCATATCTGTGTATTCCAATTTGTTCGACTTTGGTTGAGTTATGTTATTACTCAAATTGCGGCAATCAAGCGTTAAGGGTTTTGAATAGGGCTGGGTATTGCCAAGATTTTCCAAAACAATTTGAGGTCCCGATTCGATTACACATCCGACCCAATTCACTATCAATTAGGTTAGGGAAATTTCAGTTATTATACCAATTTTGCTCGGCTATAGCAGAGAATCTCTTAGGCCTGACCGGTGCCTTCAGTGGTGCAGCTTCGCCATTTTTACTATTCTTTACTACTTTTATTATAGCCCACAGCCTAGAATGATCAACAAGATCTCGTTAATGGGGTTAAAGCTTCACGCATCCGTGCGATACCATGCTCCCCAGGAAGTGTGCCGGGCCTTAAAGGCAAATTGAACATAGTGGCCATTGGACAGTGGAATTGAAACTCCCAGCCCTTCACGTGATGCACATATACATCTACATGGCATATATTATAAGATACATTTTCTGGATTTCATTAATCACCGTCACTGCTAGGCCATGAACTACTACAACAACTACTATTTCTAGTCATAGTTCCATTATGTTTACTGTGACCATAACTGCCACTGTTCATCACACCCCCAACCGGCACTGTCAGACAAGAGCCTGGGTCTGCTGAAGTTTTTCCATGAAAGGGAGTTTTTCCTTGCCACTGTCGCACTAACTGCTTGCTCTTGGGGGAAATACTGGACTTGTTGGGTCTTTGTAAATTATAGAGTGTGGTCTAGACCTACTCTATCTGTAAAGTGTATCGAGATAAGTCTTAAGTTATGATGTGATATTATAAATAAAATTGAATTGAATTGAAATGAATTTAATTAAATTGAATTAAATTGAACTGAAAAGCTCAAACAAAGATCGATTTTAATTGGAGAATCGATTGATTTAAGCAAGCCCTGATTTAAAAGTACCTTAAAGCAACACTATATAACTTTTCCCTCTTCGGTACCCCTAAAGGTTGTCTCATTGGAACTACAGCCGCGCAAGTTACATATGTGTTACTTTAACTGCCCACTGTGGGTCAACAGCCCACAGCCAACTCCACTGTGTGTTCTAGTGTCCTCTTTTTAATTACACATCTTGCTCAATTTATGTAGAAGCCCACCAGAAAACCTGCTGGTACTGTAAGTCCACCACACCATTTTCCATTCAACAGCCTTATTTGTAACAATCAACAATAGTTACACTGTTGTCATTCCATGGCCAAAGTCATTAATAACCTAATGGCATAATATGACACTGCTGAATGAACAGCAACCACATTGATGTTGATGACTCCTATTGCTGAAGGAGAACATAGAAAACAGCGTGGTGGTTGTACCCTGACTGTGGGCTTCGAAGGTCAGTTTGAAGCCGCTGGCCTCGTTGGTGGCGTCGGATGCAAAGTGAATGAAGAGGTGGTTGTCAGTAGTCTGGAGGAGGAAGGGCACGCTGGCACCGCAGAGACGCCCCCCCAGTGGTGGAGACGAACCATCTGGACCGTTCCGGAGCTGTGGAAACAGCAGCGAGTCAATAACAACTGTGAGTAATGAAAAAAAAAAAATAATAATTTACCAACGGATCATTAATAGTGCTTCCAAAACCTCACACACAGATAAGTATAGAACAAAGCTATAAGAAAAGAACAAAGTTGTTGAACGTGAGTAGTTTTACAAAAAACTTTTGTTTAGATTTTTTTATTAGCAGAACAAGTTTCCTGATCCACTTTTCATAATCTACTCTTTAAAACCAGGGGTAGATGCATAGACTGTATAAGAGAAGCCAAAACATCTGGATCGCCCCCTGGTGGCTGGCTGCAGTTTAGGTATATATTTGTACACTATGGGCCCAATCTTGCACCCAGCGCAATTGCCTTTGTACACCAACGCATGTATCATTCCTATTTTGCACCCGACGCACAGCGGACCTTTCCCTCCACAGACGCACGCCGGTAAATTAGGGAATGTATTTGCGCTCCCGGGGGCGGTTCAGCGAAAAGAGGAGGCGTGTTCCGGCGCAAACGTTACTTGGTGCTATTTTGCAGTTTCAGAAAACTGGCCATAATGTAGCGTGTGCACAATGCGCATACACTTCTCTCATCTAAACGGACGCAGCAGTTCCCATTTTTGCAAACCATACATAATTACAAGGAAAAATATTACTGAAAATGCGCTTCAGGTGTTTGGATAGGTCAGGAGGCACTTTACAGTACAGTCCTCAAAAAATCGCAGCATTCTTTGTGGCTTGTTGTGATTTACACAACATTTCCATGAATCGTGGATGTGTTGATGACATAAATGGGGAAATATTGGAGGACTTGATGGAAACGTGATGTTGAACTACGGCGGGATCTGGTCCGGGAGTAATGCGCATTGTGCTCCTGGTGGAGCGGGTGGACGGAGATGGTGTGGGGGGAGGAGGAAGGGGCACAACAGGAGCAGGTGGTGCGTTTGGAGGCCCACGCTCCACGGCTGCAGCAATCCTCTCCAGACTTGAGGAGATGCGCCCGAGTGGCCGCAGCAACATCGCCACCCGGCCAAGACAGGCATTTATTACTTTGCCGCATCCCAGACAGCTCCACTGGCGTGCGCCAGGCAAATCTGCCGTCATAATAGCAATCCGCCATGGAACAAGCGCGCCTGCTCTTAAAGGGAATGTGAGATGACGCTCTGATTGGTTTATTGCACGTTACGCCCAAACCACACCTAGATACTTCAGACCAAGCCATTTTAGATTTGCGTCAGATCGTTAAAATAGGGCCTTTGAACTTTGATATAATATACAGATTTCAGATTTTGATTCAAGCTTCTAGATGTTGTTTACCTCCAGGTAGTCTCCTGTGCTGCATCCAGTTCCAAAGCCTTGGATCTGGAAGGGGCTCTGGAAGCTGACAGACACCCTGAAGCCCGGCGTCACCATTACATGCCAGCTACAGTCCAGACCGGGCCTGTAGTTCTGTGGGTAGTGGGGACTGCTCAGCACGCCTCGGTCTACATGCAGGAGGCCGCCACAACCTGGAAAGATAAATAATAGCATTAGTATTATATATATATATATATATATATATATATATATATATATATATATATATATATATATATATATATATATATATATATATGTATGTATATATGTATATATAGTAGGGCTGAACAATGATTGTTTTTAAATCGAAATTGAGATTTGAAAGAATGCGATTAGCTAACTGTGAAGACCGCAATTAATCAAATGTTTGGTTTAACATTTTTTGTTCCTCTTTTTATTATACTTACTTTTTTTATAAGATAAATACTGGAATAATGTTACATATCACAGAATGTTTACAGACATGTTCTATTTACAGTGGATGTTTCAATTAATTGTTTCTTTATTTACATGATGGTAGAAGGTGTAATATGTAGATGCTGCAGGCTGAGGCAGATCAGAAATTTCAGTTTACAGGAAAGTACTGATAGTTTTTTATTGGAAGTGATTTTTATTATTATAACTTTAGCTTTTGTGATAAATGTTCTGCTTATTAAAAGAAATACACTTCATATCTAAATGATGTTCTCATCCTTCCATAAGAATACAGAGCAGTTTGGATGGTGTCTCATGTTATAATGCTCCATGACATGTTTTATCTGATACATAAACAGTGAATTTTGGCTAAACTTTTAAGAAAAAAAATGCAAATTGAATCGCAAACGTATTATCTGACAGAAAAATCGCAATTTGAAATTTTTCCCCAAATCGTTCAGCCCGATTAGTAGCCTGGATAGTAGTGGCAGTAGTAGAGCGTGATAGGAAAAGCGTAGAAAAAGAAAGGGATTGGACCTTGCATATCAAAATGGAAAGGCTAAAACGCTGGATGACCAACAACTTTCTCCAGGTAAAAAAAAGCAGTGTTTCCCCCAGTAAAAAAATATAGTAAAATATAATGAATGCGTTTCAACCCATCCTAATAGGAGCAGTGGACAACTATACATACAGAATACAGAATGATACAGAATGATGATCCTGGGATGGAACCGCCAATGTTGTGGTTGAGGAGCGACCACTCTACTTCTGAACCATCCCACAAAACCTTTGCCCAACATGGGGCTCAAACCCACGATTAAGAGCCTTATGCTCTACCGACTGAGCTAGTCAGGCTTACAGAGAGGCATGCTGTTTCGTTGTATAGTGTAATGCATTTACCGCGTTTCCATGGCACACATGTACACCACTTTCCGTTACCAATCCCAATCCAATCCAATTGCACAGGCACAGTACAAGCCGATCTAAAGCTAAGAGTCACAGCTGCACACTTCAGAAAGCAACTACTGACTTTAACTGACACGAGTAACAAATATATGTTCATTATTATTTTGTTTTTGGTGTCTGACCTCTGGAGTAGGAGGCATTGAAGCCTCGGCCGCCAATGCTGCTGTCTGAGGAGAAGTGGATGAACATGGAGTCCCCTGTTGAGTGGAGAGAAGCTGGAGGTTCCCGCCCACACACAGTGGCCAGCACGGGGGATAAACTGCTCGCACCTGAGAACACACACACACACACACACACACGCAGATAAACACGCAGACACACACACACGGAAATCATAGGATGTCCAGAAGAGCAAACAGACCTAACTCTAAAAATATACTGCCGACTCCATTCAGGTTTGCTTTATGATCTTCAATGGTAATAACATTAATCATCAAAGGCTTTTTTTGGTGACATACTGTAAATTTTACTTCACTCTTATAGCCACACAACCAGATTCGATCAGTTCGCAGTGTCAGCAGCACAGCATACAGGCGAACATATAACATATCTCTAATGTGACTATTATTTGCCACTGTTCATCACACCCCCAACCGGCCCTGTCAGACACCGCCTACCAAGAGTCTGGGTCTGCCAAGGTTTCTTCCTAAAAGGGAGTTTCTCCTCACCACTGTCGCAACAGCCACTGATAATTCTTGCTCTTGAGGGAATTACTGTAATTGTTGGGGTTTTGGAATTTATAGAGTGTGGTCTAGACCTACTCTATCTGTAAAGTGTCTCGAGATAACTCTGTTATGATTTGATACTATAAATAAAATTGAATTGAAAATATGATACAATAAGAAATAATACAAATATTCCTATATCAAAGTATTGTGACAAAAAGCGGTCAAATTAAGCAGAGACAGTGATGTCCTTCCTTTTAGTCTCGAGTAGTAATGTTCCGAAAAACACTGCATACAATTTAAACTAGAACTGCAAGCAGTTATGATGGGGGGGCAAGCCTCCCCGGAGCAAGTTGCCCCCGACCAGCAGAGCCCGCGAAAGCGGAACCCAAAACAGGACGACGGCAAGACAAACGGCAGTAAATATTGCAACGTGTGAGCGGCAAAGTCTGTAGTAAATTTCAAATGCAAAGTTCCCATTTACATTCATTGGGTTATAGGCCAAAACACGTCTACCTCGATTATAGCGCCCCCCTAATCTGGCCAATCTTCACCAGATTTGGTACAGAGCCTCAGAGCTGAATGGAGAACAAGAATCTCAGGGTTGGCGTTGATAGCATTTACTTTGGCCGAGATATTCTAAAGTTCATGGAAAAAATGTGTTTGTTCTGAATTTTCAAATTTTTTAACCGAGCAAATTTATTCAAACATTTAATTTCTCCAAGTCCATAATTCTGATGACATCATCCATCCATTTTTAACTCAGGCCTTAAAAAGCTCCTCCAGGGCCACAAAAGAATTAGACTAGAACTGTCTTCACAGGCTGATTTTGAAGTTGCTCTGTAAATTCCAACAGTGCGAGAGGTCTTGTTATTTTGTTGATTACTGTCTTATCCTGTAGGGTGTCATGGCTTACCGTCTCTGATGACAAGGCTGTCAAAGTAGCAGCTGGGGTAGTCCTCCATGTCCAGAGACAAGAGGTTCAACTCTACGATGGAGCCAGGAGAACGTATCAGCCAGGTACACTCCTGGTTAGGAGGGTAGCTCTCAGGCCAGCCAGGAGAAAAGAGGAAGCCAGGAGTCTCCCCGGCCATTAGCAATCCACCACATGCACCTGAGAGAGAGAGACATACAGACACACACACACACACACACACACACACACACACACACCCACACACATACAGACGCACACATGCACACAGCCATACACAGCCACACACACACACACACCCACACACATGGATGCACGCACGCACACACACACACACACACAAACACAGGCACACCCCCACACACACACATACACACCCCCACACCCACACACACACATACAGACGCATGCACACACACACATGCACAAAGCCATACACAGCCACACACACACACACACACACACACACACATGGATGCACGCAAGCACACACACACATAGCCACACACACACACACACACACACGCATGCACGCACGCAAACACACAGACAGATGCACACACACGTACACACACAGAAAGACAAACGCATACACACACACAGACGCACGCACGCGCGCACGCAGACGCACGCATACACGCAAACACACGCATCCACAGTCAAGCAAACACACACACGCACATACATGCAGACAGTCAAACACATGCACACACACACAGACCCGCACGCACACACACACACACACACACACACACATAGAGTTCTTTCAGATGCTGCACATACTATTCTGAAAATGTATGACCATGCAGATAACATTATTCATTATTCATACAGACATACCTTTGGTGCACAGTGGACTGGTTAGGATATAATTATTTACCGTTCAGTTCATAAATGTCATTTTACTTTTCACTTTCTTTATTCACTCAAAACGTTTTCATAAACATAATCAAAATAAGTACACTTAGCATATATTGCAGTCCTACTCAAACGCCAGAAAAAAACACAGAAACCATGGGCAAATTAAAGGAAAGGCTTAGTGAACTATTTAGGGTTAAAGGATCAGGATGCCAGTGTGTCTGACATTTTGAATTACTGGTCTTTTTGTTTGATTGTGCAGAAGCAGAATGCATGTCCACCACGTTGTGTGCTTTATTTAAAAGAGCTTGCTGTCTGACCTGGTGGGATAGTGGGTGGTGGTCCAGAGTCCTGGACAGCAGTCCATTCGAGGAGGAAACCTCGCCCCCCCACCACTGAATCTGTCTGGAACTGCAGGGTCAGCGTGCTTTCAGAACTTCTAATGGGAGGGGGCAGGGCCAGACCACAGAATGTTCCGATGTGGAAGTAATGAACACTGGGGCCGTCAAATATCTGGAGGGGAAAAAAAAGGATTGAGGGCCGAATGAATGAGGGAGTGAGAGAGTTTAGAAAACCATCACACAGCTAACTTTGTAGAAGGCACAGTTAAAGGGTAACTACTGTTTTTTTAACCCTATTGTCCTATGATTTTGTGTCTAAGTGACCGATGGGAACAACAATCCATGACATTGGTCCAACGAGATCGCTGCAGTCGGCAGCAGAGAAACAAGCTACAATGTAAGTTAATAGGGCAATTCTCCAGCTTGTATTTACCTGTATTCACTGACAGACTCAGATTATTATTCTAAGTGTCTGACAACATTATGGAAAGGATTTCTAAGGAGGTCAACCTTTCTGTTAAAGAGTAAGATCCTTTTTTTAAAACATAAAAACATCCGCGAAATTGCGTTCGCTAAACCCACCAGACTCCATGTAAATAAACAGTAATTTTAGCATCATAAAATACACTTCATTCAAAGTCAACAGAAACAAAATAAATTTTGGGTCATCTTTCCACTTTTCCAACCATCACAACTCTAACCTGACTCCGCCAGATGGATTGCTTCGCATTTGCTCGGCATATCCATCTGGGAACTTACCGTTGGAGAACTTTTGGGAAGGGGCGAAAATACTGGTTAGTTGATTCGATAAACCATTTGTCTATCACCTATGTTAGTGATAGATTGGCCAAATCAGATCCACAAAGCGTATGAAAATACAACCACAAGCCCCTGCTGCTGCAGGCAAAGCATAGCTTGTTAGCTCAGCAAGCAAGAAACATGTCAGTAAAGGATATTTGCCGTTTGTGTAACGAGAATTTAATAATAAAAGGCACCATTTCACTTTCCCGGTCCATATTCCAAAAGAAGGATCCAAGAGAAAAAAGCATTAGCGAGCTAACCAAAAAAACCCGCCTCAAAACCAACGCTGATTGGTCGGTCGTTTGGCGAACGGCTCCAAATTTTCTCTATCTCAAGATGCCAGACTGATCTGCGAGTGGAAAACTGGAGCTCGCGAGATCAGGACGGTCTCACGAGGCTATAACAACTCTAGTTTTGGTTGAAATAAACACATAGTTTACAGATTTACATGTGAAAATATGTTGGCTCTATACACGCTAAAAGTATTGTTTTTGTAAATGGATTTTTCTGATTAAACAGAAAGGTCTCAAAAAGGTTTTAAAGGTCTATCTCTGTAGGGATCCTTAAAACAGCACTTTTAATGGACCAAATAGATGTTGCACATTTGCCCCATAGGGTTACATTGCAGCCCGGTCTGTGGCTGCCAGTCACAGCGTTCATGCTTAATACTGGCTGGACCAATGGCAAAGATTGTTGTTCCTATCAGTCACTTAGACAGAAAAACGGAGGAAAATAGGGTCCAGGTTAAAAAAAAAAAACTTTAATCTGCAATCTGTTATGTGATGCTATTTTAAATCTACTATTGTTGCAATTAAGTTTTATTTGAAACAATACATTGCAAACATTCTGACTGTAATTGTTACAGGTTTAACCAAGGATACAAATGTGATTTCACAGCACGTGCAATCTTACTTTGAGATGGTCGTAGTAGCAGTTTTGCAGGTCCTCTATGTCCATGTCCAAAAAGCGGATCTGGATGTAGCTGTCCCCCTCCACAGTTATGGTCCAGCGGTAGTGGGCATTGTTGGGGTACGTTCTGGGATACAGTGGGGATGCTATCTGACCAAAGTCCCCCACCACATCATTACCATACACTGAGAAACAGAGAGGAAGTCAAAGTTAGATTTCTCATTCTCTGTTTTCTTTTCTTTTTTTAATTGGTCAGACTTAACATAACTCAACAGATGAATAAACAGACCTGTACACAACACAACTTAACGTACATTGAAACAATTACATCGGAAAAGATATTTCTAGGACTAATGCCAATGAGAAGGGGCTAGTGCGTGAGTTAAGAACATGCAATAGAACACAAGACTGTCCTCCCCGGAAAAACGGCCACATAGGTCATGTGTACAAGCAGAGTATTACTAACATTATTAACATTTCAAGATTCAAGATTCAATATGTTATTGCTATGCAACTGGTGCCGACCTTCCACCAAACAACCTTTCAGGCGATTCCGCTGTCTCAGACTAATTTCTAATATCAGAATATAACCCTGAGAGTCTCACTAGAGTCGGGGAGTTCCCGTTGTCTCCATCGTTTCGTGTAAAGTCATAAAACTCAGTCCCAGTCAGTCTTTTTCCCCAATCACGTGAACATTGTCAGCAACCAATGGGTGCGCTCCCTCCAGCACCAAACAGGAAGCAGCAAATGGCTAGAGCCAGTGGTGTTTATTATTTCTATGGCGCTGTGCTAAGCTAAATGCTAAATAGGGTAAGTTGCTGATTTTCAACCCTTCTGAAGCGAGTCATCCTACGGGAGTTTAACCGGCAGATTAACACAGACCTCCAGGTACTGGAGACATTCACCTGCATGTAAAGTAGAACACAAAATCTGAAAACTTTACTTTAAGTTACCAGCTAACGCTAGCGGTAGGTAGCTAGCTTGGTTGTAGTCTTGCAATGTGTGACCCTGTAAGATCCCCAGTCTTTACATGTTATGACAGTCTTTAACGTTAGATGTGAGAGGATTGTCTTTAGATGTGAGATGGTGTCCGACTTTAGTCTTTTCTACAACGCAGACACTCACAGTGTGAGAAGGTGGCTCTGAATCCCTCTCCGCTGATGGCTGAGTCTGAGACAAACTTAACCCACAAGATGTGACCAATCACAGAGGTGTAGTTGGATGGGAGCGAGTTTCCACAGAAGCGACCAACCAGATGGCCGGTGGAGTTGCCTTCTCTGATTTCCAGGTAGTCGTTTTGACAGCCAGAGTCTCCCTGCAGGTGAAAGACACTGAACAAAACACAAGCAGACGGTTACTGATATGGAAAATTCAATTCAATTCAATATAATTTTATTTATAGTATCAAATCATAACAAGAGTTATCTCAAGACGCTTTACAGATAGAGAAGGTCTAGACCACACTCTATAATTTACAACAACCCAACAATTCCAGTAATTCCCCCAAGAGCAAGCATTTAGTGCAACAGTGGTGAGGAAGAACTCCCTTTTAGCGAGAAACCTGGGACAGACCCAGGCTCTTGGTAGACGGTGTCTGACGGTGCCGGTTTTCACCGATTCATCACTAGAGATGTAACTGTAGCAAGCATCTCACTATCACCAGCGTCATCCACATTCATATTTAGACCCAACAAATGATATATTTAGATACAAAAAGCCTGGAAGTCGGAAGTTAGGACGGAAGTGCAAATAGCTGCTATGGAGATGATACACCGTCTCGTCTCGTCCCATCGGTGTAAACTGGCAGCTTTCAGAACGCTGCAGAACCGACGGGTTGCAAGTAGCTGCAAGTATACACTCGTCTCGCTCTCGAATCGTTTGGTCTGAACTGGACTTTAAGGCGCTGAGAAGATTCGACTGCGAGACTGACCATCGAAGCATTGAATATTCCACTAGTCTGGGTCACCCCTAAATCTTTAGCCGTCTAAAAAGCATGTTAGTGTGAATATCAGACGCAACCTTACTAGCCTGACGTCGTCCTACTCAGATTCTAGTCAGAATATGAGTCTGATACCGCTCCATTGGGCTGTGATTATGGGGCGTGTTTCAACCGAACCAGGAAAGATAATGCCTCTGCACTCAACTGGATAGACCTACAACCAATCAGAGCAACGGAGACAGACGTCACAGAAGCTGCAAGTCAAAGGCAGGCTTCGACAGAGCAAAGGCAGAGGCGGCAGTTTCCATGTCGTGCGGACGGGTGTGGCAATGTGTATACATACGTGATCGCAGTTCTCTCTTCCTCTTTTAAAATGAATGCGCTGTCGATATCTTCTATAACAGACGCGATGGAGGAATCTACACATCTCAATTTTTCAGCGGGAGACAAATTCAACCCAAGCACTCTTTGGGGACGTGGTTGATTACATTACTGTTACATCATCTGTCCATCATCGTATAAAGCCTGCCCTGACAATTTGATTGGTCCGAGTGGATCTGGTTCGAGCATAGTTGCTCCACAACGGATCAAGTCCAGACCGAACTTCCCGACCTCAAATGTCGTGGGCGGGGCTAAGTTCGGCTGGCATCCAGGCTACAACCTTACATGAATGAGAGCTGGAGACGGTTCCCTGGCGAGCTTCTGATGGTCCACACACACTCCACATTCGGGGGATAAGCATCCGGATAGTTTGGGCTGTTGAACGCACCGCTCTCCATCACCAGATCTCCTCCACAACCTGAGCAGAATGGGGGGAGAAGAATAAGTTGTTCTTGTCAGTGTCAGTGTGTATGCATGAGATCGTTCTGACTCTGAATTTGCAGTGACCAGGTACTATTACTATAGTGTGTTTAGCTAGACCGGTGAGCAGTACTGCTGTGTCTTACTGGAGGTGGATGCTGAGTACGTGGCTCGGAACCCTTTTTTGGAGACGGACACGTCGGTGACGAAGTTGACCACCATGGAGTTACTGAAGGATGTCACTGGGTGAGGTATTTCATAGCCACAGTAGCGCCCTGACAACATTGGACATCACATGTGAATCTGAAATGAAGGCTACACGTTTCTCTAAGAAGCAGTCGACTTATTACATTCAGTCATCACATACTGTGTGATTGTCAACTTATAGTTGAATGTATTTGATGTATGTTTAAAGGATATTTTTTACCATCGTCTCAGGTAGTGCACCTGAATCTCATTGTATGTAAATGCAATGACATAAAAGAAATCTTATCTTATCTGACTATTTTGAACATAATGTGCCCGGGAGAAAACAATTGAACACAGCACACAGTGCAGGCATACACATCCAGGCTGCTCTCTCACAAACAGCCACCCACCCACCCACCCACACACACACACAAGCACCCGCTCAGAAACATAGTATAACTACCTATAGACGGCGCCTGGTAATTGTCTCCATCCAGGATCTCCACTGCATCATGGGAGCAGTTGGAGTTAATCCTCTCTAACTCAAAGTCGGTGAATGACAGGGTCACATGGTTAACTGGCCACAGAAAGAAGGTCAAAGGTTAAAAGAAGGAAGCTTTTTGTGTACAAGGCCATATGTATACCCGATGACATTGTCAATGATCTCTCCAGGATAAATAAGGTTGAATGAAATACAACAGTACCATTTTCTAGTCTAAGGGCGAATGCAACTTACATGGTTCCTGTGCTCTGATGATCCAACTACAGTTCAGATTGGGTGGGTATTGTCCTGGGTACCGTGGCGACGCAATAGCCCCACCAATATCATCCGCCGTGATGGTTGCACCACAAGCTGTTGGAAACAAACAAACAAAATGACATAGAGAGTGTCTTCCGGCCCCTCAGCCATCACGACATGCAGGACGAGCCGGTTGACTTTAGGGTTGGGTATTAGGAACAGACCAATCATCGGCCTTGGCCGATTTTGGGCATTTTGAAGATGTATCTGTAATCTGTATCGGCGTTTTATTTGCCTGACAACCGATAAAGTTAATGAATTAAAAAGTGTTCTACTTGGATTGGCTACAGCCCTGTGTCTGTCCTAATTACTTAATGTCCTGCCCACAACACTATCTGACTCTCTGTTACTGGGGATTTATTAAATAATTCATTAAAGCATTTAAACAAAGTTTTGTGTTAGAGTTTGTAACATTCCAAAATCTTAATTTTGACTTAAATATTTTCATTTTCACTGTAAATGCACATTGGTTCCAAATATCGGTTTCATTAACTACTAATAATCGGTATCGGCCTTGAAAAACCAGTATCGGTTGATACCTATTAGGTATCTTTTTTTTTTCGATATCGGTGCTAAAACGATACTTTTGAAACGGTGCCAGTGCTAAAAAAGAAAAAAAAAGAAAATAAGAGCACAAAACAACAGCCGGTGACATTAAAGAACTACTTCAAATTCTGGCTTTTTTTCGTGTTCTAACCACTGCCGCTTTGAGCTTGTCTTGCATAAAGCAATGGAATGTTGTACAGCTGTGTCTAGCAGCAGGCTCATGTGCCCAGTCTCTAAATGATGCTATGGAGGTGAGCAGATTGTTATGTAAACTGAGATTTAAATCACTAGAATTCCTTTAAGTTTGTCCAAATCCCTGTGCAATGTTTATGCTTCTTCTTTTGTTTAATACTTAAAGCTTTAGTCCGTAACTTTTTGATATATTAATGAACGTCTGTTACATTCAAGCCATTGCCAAATGAGTTGCTACAAAGCTAAGTAAGACTATCAGCTCCACACAACTCTCTCTGGATTTCTCAGCATGACTATGTTCAGAAGATTGTGGCGTCCGGTGACTTTCCTGCGAAGAAACTCGAGTGAAGATAATGACCTCTTCTGAAGAGTCCATCATGTTTTTTTTAATCCTCTGTGTCCTCCTTGGCTATTAGCAACTGCGTGGAGGAGGGGTGGGGGGCTGAGTAAGCCCTGACCGCAATTGGAGGGGGCTGACAGTTTTGTTGTCATTACTTAGAATTCCCGGGGGAGACAGAAACTACACACTATAGCTTTAAACTGAAAGTGTATGGGACAGTATTGCATCATAGGTGCAATCTGCCCGCACTGACTTCCTGTGTGTTGTAATATTATAATAAAATTGTAATAATTTGCTTCAGTTGTGGAAAGTGGATTCATCTTTTAATCTGTAACACCTTGTCCGATATCAGTTTTGCACTTTGCATGCCCTTACGGTGACATGACAGTCGTCTGAGACAAAATAAAATGTCTTGTGATGTTAGCAGCAGAGCAATTCTGAGATTTTGAAAGTCTAAGTGATAGAAACATAGAGGTTAAAAGAGGCCCACCCTCAGAGAAGCGAGCACTGAAGCCCCGGTGGCTGAGACTGGAGTCGGACCGAAAGCGGACATAGATGGTGTTCTGGGTGGAGGTGATGGGGGGAGGAAGAGTGGTGCCACACACATGGGCGAGCAGAGCAGAAGAGATGCTTGGACCATCATGGATCTACACAGGGACAGACATATGGTTTCAGTAAAGCTATGTGACTTTAAATACTACGCACAAGCACTGCAGCATAAATGGTCATAAATGGTTAACAGCACAACAAATACACAAACAAGTCACTTTACCACTGCCTGTCATTCAAACACACGCACAAACACAAGCATTCACACACACACACACACACAAACACGCACACACACAAACACGCACACACACACTACATACCCAATATACTGTAATAGTAAATGTAGCAACTGTAGGTCATTTCTCGCATAATATGCTTTCAGAAACACATTTCAGTGAATTATGTTCATAAAATAGAGGGGTTTCCAAACGAGCCTCCATGTTGGCCTGTTTTGTAATTATGCTATCAAGCGTCCAATGCTGGGAAGCGGGGCCATCCCACCCATCAAAACAACGCCTGCGTGGACCATAAGACTTTTTCAACTTCCACAGGAATCATGGAGCCTCATGATGATTACAGTTATCCAGGTTATGTAAATAGTAGTGGTAGTACAGAAAGTGACTTGCTATGTAAAAGATATTTCCCCATTCACTGGACAGGCTGCATCAATGAACTCCTCAGTATTTACCCTTCATCACTGATTAAAATGCAATGAAAAAACACAAATAAAATAGGGGCTGGGAGCTCAAACAGGTCAGCGGTAAAACACAATTGCTCTGACACAACACTCTTAAACTACAAATGTTTGTAAATCAGTCACTCACAGCCACATAGTCCCAGGAGCAGTTGCTATGAGGTTCAATATCCAGGTCGGAGAAGTTGAAGAGGACACGGTGGTTGGGATCCACGCTGATGACCCAGGAACAGTCCACGTTGTTGGGATAGCTGCTAGGATATGAAGGAGAATGGATCTCCCCTGATGGAGCGGTGACTGGGCCTCCGCAGCCTGCAGGGGGAAAGGACAGGTGATTTACAGATTACTAAGCCTGCTGGTGAAAAACTGTCCAACTTGTCTCTGGTTGTCTGCCAGGTTTTCTCAAATAATGGCCAGCAGCCAAAAAAAAAAGAAAGAAAAAAGTCGGCCCAAATACAGGCCGAGTGAAAAAAATAAGGGTGGCTGTCAACTAGGCATGGGCCGGTAATCAGTTTCAAGGTATACTTGAAAAAGTCACGGTTTCAAAACTGCTAAAATATTCCGTCATATCGTTCCTGCGGAATGAGCTGTGTTTTTATGAGTTGCCGAGGACGGAAAGTGCAGTTTAGAAATCTGTCTCCCTACCAGTGTGCAGTGTTTAAAAATAAAAAAAAAACATTGTGTTCACTGGAAAGAAAGTTGGGTAACACTTTACTTGAAGGTATATACATAAGAGTGACATGACACTGTTATGAACACATAAACATTAACCCTAACCCCTAACCCTAACTCTGACTATAACCCTAACCATAACTTGTCATGACTGTTAGAATCTCATACCGGCCCCATGCCTACTGTCAACTAAGCCTACACTATGTGGGGCTATGTAAAGCATCTTTGTGGCGTTTGAAATTTCACTTTAATTTATTCTATTCAACAACATAATCTTGCTATTTTCACCCCCTTTGTCATTCCGGATCACTCATCTTAAGTGTTATTGTCAGTAACTGTGGGTGTATGTGTGTTAATATCCCAGCCAAATTGCATCATGTAGTAACGTACACCCACCACCAGATGGCAACAGCAACATTTGAAGTGCTACAAGGAAACAAGTCAAACACATTCCTGCAAATGTTTCACAATTAAAAACTTTGGAAGGGATTATGACCACTGAAACCTCTTAAAGTAGAACTAAAAATCTTTTTTTTTGTTCATCTTACAACAATACACAAATGCCCATTAATATATTACAAGAGTTTTTTTGTCACTGAATTTTCTTCCTCCTGTCCATACTAGCTGGAAAGAGGTCCCTTTTTTAACGTGATTCCAATGTAAGTGATTGGGGGGAAGGGATCCACAGTCTTGGGGGTTAAAGTTACGTTCAGCTGAGGCTTCAGTAAGTTGGAAAAAACTAATTTGAAACTATCAAAGTTTCCAAATTCATAATCTTTCCTACCACCCCACCAAAGAAGTAAGTTGGTACTAAAAAGACTAACTTTGGAAGATACCAACTTTATTGGTCTAATTCAGACTTCTGAGACCTCGTATAAACAGTGGATTGTGTCCACATCAGGACGGAGGAACAATTACAGAGATGAAAAATACTCTTTCAATATACACGTGACAGACATGAAAAGTGAAACTACCTCAATGCACACAGGGTTTCTGCACTCAAAGACAAGTTTGCCAGTTTTTCAGAGTTTCTTGTCAGCTTGATGTTGGCAAACGCAAGTTGCTTCTGATACGACAAGCGTTCTAAGGCCATTGTAGGAAAAAATAATAATGTTACGGACCCAGAAGAGAGGGATATCCCCTGGATTGCTTCACCCCCCCCCGAAATCTACGCCTATGTATTTATTGCTTCTATTCTCTTAACATTGAAAAATTCAATCACATTGTAAAGCTCTTTACTGTGCATTCCCACTGTATTTGTATTTGTAACCCTCATTTTTAAGTGCATTTCTATTGTATTGTGATTGTATCATAGTTTGTTGTATTGTACTGTATTAAAAGGAGTGTTTTATGTTGTAACACCTTAATTTCCCAGCTGGGAATTAATCAATATCTTCTAACAGACTGTTTTTTTGTCTTATTTTATTTGATTGTATAATCTTTTTTATTTCAGTCGGTGTGCTTTTCTTTGCCCTTAACTCTTTTTACTTGACTCAAAGTCTGCACAAGAATCCCTATGCGCCTCGACTGTTTGGTGTATGCACAAATGGCAAATACAAATCTTGAATCTTGAATAGTGGCATATGGGTATGCACTCAGCGTAGTCCACCCACCTCCCTGAACTTCGGCCCAGCTGGCGTTGAAACCCCGGCCGCTGACGTAGGCGTCAGACTTGAAGCGCACTGTGAGCAGGTTGCTGGTGCTGGAGACTTGCATAGGGCTGGATGTGGTGCTGCACAGCTGTGCCAGCCGGGGGGCCAACAGGTCCGGGCCTCCGTACACCTGAGGAGAAGTCAAAAGGTCAAGTCATCTTTATTTATATAGCACATTTAAAAAACTAAAAGTTCTGTTTTTGCCACTGACAGGCTCAGATAATTATTCGATAATAGTGTCTCTTTCAAAATTCTGGAAAAGGAGTAAGATCCTTTTTATTTAACACAAAACAGTTCCAACTTGCGGCCCTTTGCTGCATATTGTTCTGCCTCTCTCTCCCCCTTTCGTCTCTAAGCTGTCCTGTCCAATAAAAGCCTAAAATGCCCCAAAAATGATCTTGTAACATACGGATTGAACAGATAGTCTAGCTAGCTGTCTGGATTTACCCTGCAGAGATCTGAGGAGCAGTTAACCATAGTCCTCAGAAATCCACCAGAGGTTAGAATGCCAACACAAAGGAAGAGGAAGGGGACGGACATCCAGTCGAAATGAGGGACATCCGGCGGAATTTTGAGTGGGACCCGAACAATCCCGGAAGTGGAACGTCAAGGATATACACTAGTGTAGATGTTCTGTTACAGCAAAGCCAGAGGCTGACTGCTGATGGGTCAAGCCTTCAGTGAGCAACGTGCACAGACATGAGGCGCTATTCTGTTTTCTGTGCCAATCGCCATTTCTTCTTCTTTTCAAGCATTAAAGCAACCCCAAAGCACTTTTCCTCTTCGGTCCCCCCTACAGGTTGGAAGCGGAATTGTCCATTACCGCTGTCGTAATGTCTCATTATGTCTCATTCGAACTACAGATCCGCTACCCGATCTGGCAAACTTGCATAGTGCGGTTATAGCCGATAGAGAGCCGCAAAGCGAATGCAGACGTGCCGTTCACCCTGGTACGAGTTGATGAACCACTGAAACCATTTTGGAAACATTATTTTAAGTTGCAAAAGAATCTTTGGTGTTGCTTTAAGTGGCAAACAGCGGCGTGTACTGCCCCCTTGGAAGAATTGCATCCCCCGGTAGCGTCATGTTTTCAGAATTGTGGTACCGACTTGTTACTGAAGTGGCGGTTCTCGTGACATCATATCTTACTTCCAGCACATCGTAGTTGCAGTCTTGGTGGAACTCTACATCGAACTCATGGATAGTGAGGGTGATGCTGCTGCCAGCTGACGTGCTGATATACCAGATGCACTCCCTGTTTTCTGGATACCTGTTGGGGTAGCCGGGGCTATTGAAGGAGCCACTGGGACCAGAGAGGTCCCCACCACAACCTGCAGGGACACACAGCATGTCAGGGGGGTATAAAGAGTCGGCTTCAAATTGTTCTAACCAGGTGTGTAAAAACGTCACCTAAAACCTAGTCTTGCATTGCCAGACCTGTCTCCACAGCACTGTGGAGTATGGTCTGGCTACACCACAGATGCATTCTGGGATAGGAGAAAAAAACACTCTGGGTTTATTTGCATTTCTTTAAACCAATTACAATCATCTTGGCACCAGGGGCGATTTTAGCCCTGTTGATTTAGATTTAGTTGTTTTAGCCCTAACTTGATCCCGGCACCCTTAAAAAATAACTGCTAAAAAGTCTGTGTGAATCTATTGTGAGCTAAGGAGTTCTGCTATAGGAATAAACTCAGAATCTAGACACCGAGATTACTCAGATTACTTCAGAGCCATTTTCAGAAAATAGTGCTTGTCAGCCATTAGTCAAAATCACATAAATCTCTAATGTTCAGTAGTTATTGATACTGCATTTTGGAAATGTCTGCTTTTTTCCACTGATTTCATATGTAATACTACCTCACCTTTGTAGTGATGGCCCTGTGGCTCAGCATTAAAGGAAATTCTCTCAGAATTGTTGGTGTCTTTCTAGTTACATAATTCAGTGTTTCCCATACCATGATGGTCCAAAATGATGTTAAAATGCACAGTCAGCACAGTAGAAAAACGTTTTTAAAAAATCATAACGTTAAAAGGGTTCCAGGCACCCTTAAAGCTCTGATCCTAGAATCGCCCCTGGGCGGCGCTTAGCTCCAGACGCAGCCACTCAAGAATTACTGCTATGCATGTCAAAGTAAAAATCCACAACAATCATGTCCTTCTTACCATTCTGGTACCACATCATCTGGAAGCCCGGCATGGACACAGAGCCGTCTGATCGGAACACGACGGTGAGAGCTGAGCTTGTGGTGGTGTTGGCCGGGGGGGGCGTGGCTCCACAGTAGGTACCAATCAGAGGGGCTTGCGTGTTTGGCCCATTAAAGAGCTAGGACAGTAATATTTGGAGGAAGTGATAAGAGTGCAGAGTGTTATACACAGTAGGGCTGCACGATATGAGAAAAATATGCGATAACGTTGTTGAACATCGCAATAAAGATATTACTTGCGGTAAATGAACAGATATTCAAGTGTTCTCAGTTCTGCTGCTTTCAGTGTCCTGCTAAAATATAACAAACTGCTTGTTGGATTAAATCAAATGAAAGGAAATCATTTACGACTTTCTTTTATTGAACAAATTGAACATTGATTTGAATATAAAAGGCACTTAAAAAAAGAACAATATTTTTAAAGTGCAGTTTTCTGCTGATATTTTCTTTCAACTAACTACTAAGTGTGTGAGTGTATATCGCGATATGTCGCAGCCTTTCGCAATGTATGCGCCAGTTGATATTGCGATGACGGTAAAAAAACAATATATTGTGCAGCCCTAATACATAGTCACAAAAAATGTATCTGTATATTATGGGTTGACAAGAAATAACAGGAACACCTAACAGTTTAATACTATGACAACATTGAACGTGGGACATCTGAGCTAGGGTTTTAAAAATGGAAGATTTTTAAGTTCACTACGGAAAGATGTATTTAATTGTACTGCGGATGTTGCAGGTGTTCCTGTCAGTATGTCTAGCCCCTCTGAACAAAAGTGACAGTGACAACAATCAAGAACCATCAGAACAATATGACGTAGGGCGTGTCAGGTCGACTTCATACATTATTGAAATCTCCCGACACAGTTCCAGGATCAGTCGGGACCTAATGGTAACTAATATTCAGTGTTTCTCTATGGAGCAGAAATTTGGAATAAATCAGCTGTAGGGCTGGGCGATATGGACAAAATCAGATATGCTTATTCTTGTCCAACTACATCGATATCGATATTGCGACGATATTGTGGGGATGATGATTGTTGCTTTCACAAAATATGTTTTTACAATGGGATTAATTAGATACATAATCATCAATAATGTGCTAAACAGCTTCTTGTTTTATAAAATTGGTATCGTTTAGGAACCGGTATCAAAGTCATGGTATCGGTATCGGTACCGGTATCAAACATTTTTTAACGATTTTTTAACCAATGTGGCGCTTCGGGTGTCATACATCAGCAATACACGTGGTGCATACAGCAGTAAATATGTGGATTACATATGGATTACAGTGCATTGCTTTACTGGGCGATATGTATGAATGGTTGATGAGAACAGCCTGAACAGTGTGCATCTGTGTACCTTGATGTAGTCATAGGCACAGGAACTGGAGGTGGTCTCCAGTTGGAAGGAGGTGAAGGTGTAGTTGACGGTGTTTCCACTGCTGGCCTGGATGGTCCAGCTGCACTCTGAGTTGGCTGGGTAGTCGTTGGGAAAGTTCAGTGACTCCACCACTCCTCTGTGTCGGCCTGAGATGAGCACGCCGCGGCAATCTGAGAACAAACACAACCAAAAAGGGTTTTTCCTGGCTCAGAATGTGCCTTTCGGGGGGCGGGACTAGGCACGGATGTTAGCATTACTGGTCTGCGTATAGTAAAGCATGAGTCTGTGTTACCAAATTTTACAGAAATCTTTGCATTTATTTACCTGTTATGTCTGACAATTTGATAAACAAAATGTATATTATGCTTGAGTAAATTAAACCCCAGTTCACTGTGTGTGTGTGTGTGTGTGTGTGTTTCGTACTAGAGGTGTACGATGCCAGGAAGCCTCCTGCGCTGATGCTGATGTCAGTGCGTAGCTTGACATAGAGATGATTGCTGGTAGAGTTGATGGTGCCGGGCAGTTGATTGCCACACAATTTGGCCAGCTCTGGAGAACTGCTGCTGTTACCATCATACACCTGAACCAACACACACACACACACACACACACAAATGCACGCACACGCACACACACACAGTCACACACATGCACGCAAGCACAAACACACACATACACAGTCACACATACATACACAGTCACATACATGCACACAAGCATGCACACACACGCACACATACAGACACACACATACACACACAGTCACACACACACATGCACACAAACACACACACAGTCTCACACACACGCACACACATACACAGTCACACACATACACACACAAACACACACAGAGTCACACACATACACACACACACACACACACACACACACACACACACACACACATAGTCGCAGATTAAGTGTTGCAAGAAGGAAAACAAGAAAAATGACTTTAATGATTGTTCGATTGCATTAGCAAATAGATAAGGAAAATTAAAAGAAGAAAGAAAAACAAAATGCAAAAGACTTTGGAGATTCTGGTGGCTCAGTACATATATAAGGTCATATTTAAAAGTATACTAAAATCAGACAATCAACCTGTAACCTGTTTTTCTTTGCGTGTTAGCGTCACCAACTGTTGGTGGAATGTTGTTGAACCAAAAGGACTGTGTACTTACTGGGTCACCCACATACAGATGTGTGCACATTCAACAAGCACACCCACAGGATCCTGACAAATGTGGCTCGATGTTTTTTTAAGTCCCCAACATCGACTTCAAGGCACCTAACCCTAACCACTGCCTAATCCTAGCGCCTTCCAGGCAGCGCTGCCTGGAAGACGACGTTGGGGGCTTAAAACACCAAACGCCACAAATGTGTGCTCCATAGTGCTACAAGTGGTCAAAACCCTGGTTTTACTGCAAGTTAAAGCTACACTGGTATTTTCTTGATTGCAGGGGACTCACTGCTGTTTTTTTAGTGCTGTTCTTGTTAGAACATCCTTAAAGAGCATTGAGCTGAAATCTAAAGGTGTTTTAACTTCTTGCCACCCTGAATCAAGCCTTTTAGTACTTACATTTGTGCCAGGAATTGCATTTATTAGGGGTGTCACGATTCTCCAAATCCACAATTCCATATGATTTTGGATTAAAACTTTTGTGCAATGCCACAATAAAAGCCACTAGATGGCAGAAGGGTACTTTGCAACGACATTTTGAGTTTCTCAGAGTTTACAAGGTGCACATGAATGCACCGTGAATGCACTGAGATCTAAGGGCATTTTCACATATCTTCTTAAATTTACCTTTTTAGGTTATTTGCATATAACTGATCCCCATGGGTTTCATACTGAAATGTTCAGAACAAACTCAGCTTTCTGTAAGTGACCCCCACATTTTTTCTAGAGCAATGTGTAAAGAGATAATTTGGCGCTAAAGCTGCAATGTTGATGTTAAAAAAAATGTAAACCAAATGTTACACCGAACATTCAATTAACCACGGTCTTCACTATTAGCTAATCACATTTTTTCAAATCACGATTTTGCCCTACTGTGTCAAAGTTTTCTTGATTTAAAAAAAATGTATTAATTAATTTAATTTATAATTGTTTATCACAACAACAAAAACATGCATAGTGCACACCACACACTGTGATGTACAGTACTCACAGCCAGGTAATCAAAAGAGCAGGAGGAGCTGGACTCCAGGTGGAAATCAGAGAAGGAGAGGAGGAGCCGGCTGCCCTGGCTGGTCCTGATGTTCCAGTAGCACTCAGCGTTAGGGTGGTAGGGCAGGGGGTAGTTAGGGGAGGAAAACCCTCCGGACGCAGTTGTCAACATCCCGCCGCAGCCTTGGGAATAGGAATGAAATCAAATGAGTAGGTACAGGGAAAACAAGTAGAGTGCATCCTTAATATAGCTTGGACAAACAGTGGTTTGTTAGAAGTAGAGAACCATGCCTGATTTTGCAATTAATGCCTACCATCCACTAGGAGACTTTGAACAGACTAAAGTGTGACACCATCTCACATCTAAAGACAATCATCTCACATCTAACGTTAAAGACTGTTAGAATATGTAAAGACTGGAGATCTTGCAGGGTCACATTGCAAGACTACAACTAGATAAGTTTTGAAAAATGTTAAAAAAGTTAGCTGGTAACTTAAGGGAAAGTCTGCAGAGTTTCTGTTCTGCCGTACATGCCGATGAATGTCTCCAGTACCTGGAGGTCTGTGTTTATCTGCCAGTTAAACTTCCGTTGGATGACTCGCTTCAGAAGGGTTAAAAATCTTTCCCTCTTTAGCATTTAGCTTAGCGTGGCGCCATTGAAACAATAAACACTGGCTCCAGCCATTTGCTGCTTCCTGTTTGGTGCTGGAGGGAGAGCACCCATTGGTTGTTGACAATGTTCATGTGATTTAATTTCACTACCAAGACTTTAAACTTAGGATAACATCAAACATGTTTGATTTTGTCTGAACGTCCAGACGGGAAGAACACTGACTGGGACTGAGTTTTATGACCTTGAACAATGGAGATTACGGGAGCGCCCTGACTCTAGCAAGACTCTCAGGGTTTCGTTCAGATATTGGAAATTTGTCAGGCAGTGGAATCGCTTGAAAAGTCGTTTGGTGTAAGGTCAGCGTAAGCTATTCAGGTTATCCAGCTGACTTGTGGATTACCTAGCATGCACACTAGAGATGTTCAGATAACATTTTTGCCTTCCTGAGACAGATTCCCATACCTGAACTTGCTGTCAAATGTCATGTCATTTAGCTGACGCTTTTATCCAAAGTGACTTACAGTTGCTATACAATATGAGAGGTTGCAGGCCTCTGGAGCAACTAGGGGTTAAGTGTCTTGCTCATGGACACATTGGTTGATGTATCGCAGTGGGAATCCGGAACCCCCACACCTAAGGCATGTGTCATATCCACTGCGCCATCACCACCCCTAACTTGCGTATTGGCCGATACCAATAACCGATCCGATACGAGTGTGTTAAAAAAAATATGTTTATATTTTATTATGTTTAAACAGTTGTATACTAATATCACTGTATGGAGGGGATATGATTGCGGCCATTCTTGTTAAACTCTTTGTGAAACATAAACAAACACAAACAATGAACACTGTTGAACTTTCTTTTACTATCCACTTTGACAGCGAATCATAACGGAAAAAGAACGTAAATAAACTATGCTGAAGTAGATTTTCTTCAGAGCTAAATTGCGTGGTATCGAATCTGTTCATAAACTCCAGTTCTCGCCGAAACTGATACCAGCATTCTAGGCGGTATCGGGGGCTTTTCCGATACTGGTAGCGGTATCGGAACATCTGTAATATAATGCAAACTGACATTAAACGGTGTACTTTTCCCAGGTGAACGTTTGCTCACCTAGCTTGTTCAGCAAGCCAAGAAGTAACATAAGAAATGTTCATACTTGTAATTTGGAAAGAGATGCTATCGAACATGAAAAAACAGTTCCCACTCACCAGTCTGTGTGCCATCCCAGTGGGCAGTGAATCCACGATACGTGGCGCTGAAATCCGAGCGGAATCTAATCCAAAGACGATTGCTATGGGAGACCAGAACTGGAGGCCCTTGGGAGGCACAGAACCTACCAATCAAGTGAGATGTCTCGTAGCCCCCGTCCCTGCAAAAGACGGTGGAAGTTCAGAATTGAATTGGCCACATTGAATAAAGAAAGACACAACAATCGCTTGATTAAAGTCATTATTTTCTCCCAGTCTGCTTGGTTCCCTGCAACACTAACTCTGCTGTCACTTCAGACATTACCGTTGTCTTTTTGGAGCAGGAAACATGATCACGATTATCACGATTTAGATGTGTGGGGAAACCCAAATGAAAAACTGATTTGCTCTTCCTCCTCAATTCTGTAGCTAGACTCTTTGAAATAAGTCCTTCCCTATACATCAGCACAATCTAATTAAAATGTCTGTGGAGGAACTTTAGTCACATATGAATGGGAAGTAAGCCAAGGACCCCTTAACAGAAAGAGAGACGGAGCAGGGACCATCCAAATACATATATTGTATAAAATGAAGCTGCATATTAAACTGGGCCTACAATAAGGTGTAGGGTGGCCTAAAGCCTTTACACATACCTTTTTTTGCATATGAATACTAAGCTATTAAAATAGCCTAAAAGTTGGTACAGTGAATCCTTAAGATGAACTGTATCTATACCTCAGTGACTACCTTACCTATAGGCCAGTAAGCCTATCAGCAGTGGGGATTTATATCTGCTAATAATATGTTGGATTCATGTTAAGACCTAACAATAATTTGCATTGGCTCTGATGATGCCCTAGTTGAAGATCCCTGCTCTAAAGTGTCGGAGTATGTGCACATACTCACACAGCATATATGTGCACTATGTTACAGTATGGGATATGCTAATCTAAAGCCACTCTAATGCCACACATTTCTTGCTGTGTAATCATCCTGCAAGACACATCTAGCCTGCCAAGTTTGGGTTTGATTTTTAAGCGACAGCCTGCAGGCATTACACTTTTGCCATCTCTGCTGATTCTCTGCTTGGCAGGCTGTCATTTCAGACCAGTGGATGGAAGCCCACTTGTCTGACAGCCTGTTATCCAGAAAACAAACATACTTTGCCCCAAGTCTGGCTTCAAGGTTGGTCACTCAACAGAAACTGCCCTCCTTGCTGTCACTGAGCAGCTTCACATCGCTAAAACAACCTCTCTCTCTTCCATTATCATCCTTCTGGACCTTTCTGCTGCCTTTGACACAGTGAACCACCAGATCCTCATTTCGACACTCCAGAATCTGGGTGTCTCGGGCTCTGCGCTCTCATTGCTCACATCTCACCTGGCAGAACGAACCTACCGTGTAACTTGGAGAGGATCTAGCTCAGAACCTTGCCCACTCAAAACTGGGGTTCCTCAGGGATCAGTCCTGGGTCCCCTCCTCTTTTCTCTGTACACCAACTCTCTCGGGTCTGTCATTCAGTCGCATGGCTTTTCTTATCACAGCTACGGAGATGACACCCAACTAATTCTCTCCTTTCCGGAGTCTGAAACTCAAATAGCAGCATGTATCTCGGCCTGTCTGACTGATATCTCTTTTTGGATGTCCACACACCATCTGAAACTCAACCTTGACAAGACTAAGCTCCTTTTCCTTCCAGGGAAGGCCTCTCCTACCCAAGACCTGACTATAACAATTGACAACTCTGTGGTAGTCACCACCCAGACTGCTAGAAACCTGGGTGTGACACTTGACGACCAACTCTCCTTCACTGCCAACATTGATGCAACTACCCGATTGTGTAGATACGTGCTGCATAACATCAGAAGGATATGTCCCCTTCTAACGCATAAGGTTGCTCAGGTTCTGGTTCAGGCTCTAGTCATCTCACGTCTAGACTACTGCAACTCCCTCCTGATTGGCCTGCCTGAATGTTCTCTCCTGACTGGCCTGCCTGCATGTGCCGTCTGACCCCTGCAGCTCATTCAGAATGCAGCAACTCGGCTTGTCTTCAACCTCCCCAAGTTCTCTCACACTACACCGCTCCTCTGCTCTCTTCACTGGTTACCAATTGCTGCCCGCATCCACTTCAAGACACTAGTACTTACATACAGGGCACCAAATGGATCAGCCCCAGCTTACATCCAGAACATGGTCAAACCATATACCCCAACCCGCTCACTTCGCTCTGCATCAGCCAACCTGCTTGCTGCCCCCTCACAGCGAGGGAGAACTAATCACTCAATGAAATCCCGACTGTTCGCTGTCCTGGCTCCCAAACATTGACATCAGGATGGCTGAAAGCCTACACATCTTCTGCCGAAGGCTAAAAACACATTTCTTCCGACTACACCTCGGATTAACAAAAAAAAATAAAAAATCTTCAACCTGCACTGTCTCTTTGTAGCTTTGCTTATTTAAAGCTAATGTACTTGCACTTACTACTTGTTGCCTGGAGTTTGAACCTTCACAGTTGACGACGGGCTGTTCAGACAAATATACTTTTTCGGTCCAATGGGACATTTTTTTGGACAATCGGAGCTTCGCAATTATGAGCCATGGGAACAGTGGCATAGCATCCCAAAGATAGTCAAATTCTACAACTTTATTTCATCCTTACCTGATCTCGACAAAGTCAAAGCTGCACGAAGGAAGGGAGCCCTCCAGCTGAAAGTCGCTAAAGTTCAGCATGATCTGCATGTTGACTTCCACAATGATCTTGAAGATGCAGTCTCTGTTGTTAGGGTAGTTGGCAGGGAAGTTGGGTGAACTGAAGGACCCTGTAGGGGAGGTGAAAGTCTCACCACAGTCTGATGGGAGAGAAGGAGGGGGGGAGAGAGAGAGAGAGAGAGAGAGAGAGGGAAGTTTAACCCTTGTGTGGTCTTCCTGTCGACCATGCAACTTTTTTTTTTCTTCTGGGTCTAAAAGTAAAAATTAAAACTTTTTTTCAACGTTTTGGTCGTTTTTTTCAACACTTTAGTTGCCTTTCCACTGATGTTTTTTGTCACTTCTGCACCTTTTGACATTTTTGTGTTTTTTCCCCACGTTTTTGAAGCTTTTTCCAACATTTTTGTCATTCTTTTATCTTCTTTTTTTTTTTCAAATGCTATAAAACTCAATAAAACACCCAAATTCAATTAAAGTAGTGGACCGACTTGTGAAGAGTGTTGTACGAAACCATCCAGGTTATTTTTCTTTTTTAAATTTGGTTGAAAGAAACCCCAAAATTTCTGATATAGAAACTTTTTTGAAAATAAGTCAAATTTGACCCGAAGACAACAGGAGGTTTAAGCACAACCTTGTATTCGGAGTACTGCGTTTTCATTTCATCCAAATAAAAAAATACACTGTATGATTTGGAAAACTGCACAAAAACTCTGAGATTGATGAACGTCAAGCTAGAAAAAAAATCAGATGCACCCTCCACGGCTGTACTAAGTGATTTTTCAAAACCTGGGACCCATTAATAAACTATGTGAATAATTAACTATAAACTCATGCATTTATTGGTGATCTGTCCTTCTTGCTTAAACAGACTCAAATTCTTTTCAGTTTTGCTGTATTTAGTCATTTTTTTAAATTTATGTTTTGTGATCTGTCTGTTTCAGATGTTGCTGTCGTTTGGTTTAGTTTTTGTTCTCTACCTTGTATTACTCATCTTCCTGTTTATTTTTTATAACTTGGGGTGATATTTCAGCATACTGTATTGTTTGATAAATGGAAAATTCGCAAAAATAAAGTGTTAAAAAAAAGAAAAAAGTCAGAGATTATGGATAAGAATATGAAAAAGGTTCTTGCATGAGGCCGACTGTATATGCTCATACTACTACAACCCTATCTGTCACACTGCATTACACTTCATGTCAAACTTCATACTCATGTACAGTACATTTTATGGAATCATCAGTTGTTTTTTCTTCCTGGATTATTTATTATTTAGGCCTCAGTGCCAGGTACCTCACTATGTAATGAATGAGAAGGCTGCATATTTTGAGTGTAGTGTTAATGTCAGTCTGAACATTCTCACTGACGAAGAAGTGAGACACACCTTTCAAGTTCAACGTTTAAAGCTTAATTAAATGCTGTTTACATCCGCCTAAATCTCTTCAATTTAAATACCCAATTCAAATGGATGCACACAAGGCTTGGGAGTTTTACTGTGCCACATGTTACATCATTATCTAAATACTCCCCCACCAGTTCCGGGACAGGTGTGGTTTAGCAACTGAATCTTCTGTTTACCTGTGGTGGCATCGATTGAGACATATCTGGCAGAGAATCCCTCGGTGACTAAACTTGAGTCCGACACAAACAGCAGGGTGAGCATGCTGTCAGTGCTGGTGATGGATGGAGGCACTGAACGCCCACAGTACCTGCAAAGAACACAAATCTCGTAACTCACCATAGAAAAATATACATACAGTATATATATGTGTGTGTGTGTGTGTGTGTGTGTGTGTGTGTGTGTGTGTGTGTGTGTGTGTGTCATGTACCTGCCAATCTTGTTTCCCGTCTGCACAGTGCCATTGTCGTACACCTCCAGGTAATCAAAGTTACAGTTGGCGTGGTACTCCAGGTTGAAGGAGTCAAACGACAGGCGAACCAGGTTGCCTGGGGTGACACTGATGTACCAGGTACAGTTGGCACCGTGGGGGTAGTTGTTGGGGTGGCCAGGGCTTGTGATGGTGCCCGAAGGACTGGTCAGGGTATCCCCACAGCCTGGTACAGGACAAACAGGACAACTGGTCAACTTTAGAGATCGCTAGACTTTTGAAAATTGCCAGACAGTGCTACTGGCATGTAGATAAATATTAGTATTTTTTGGAGATTCTTAGCATTAATGGCAAGTAGACCATGGCCCATGGTTTGCATGTTTCAGCACATTTACTATGCATAATTCAATCTCTTTAGTCTATAAAGCAAAACTGCCCACTTGCTGCCTGCCAACACCTTTGTTGCCATTTTTGACGATCATTTTAGTGACAGAATCACTACATCATGGCATGGACTGGGAAATGGAGTGAAACTCCAAAGTGCAAATATAAGGATTTTAATTAAAGTTGGAGGACATACTGTACATTTTATTATTTTAACAAGAAGTTTCTCAAACTTACTGAATGTGTAAAAAAGTTAAATGCAAGGTAAAGGCTGTCATTGCATCTGGAACTGTGAAATAGTGTGTTTGTGCAGTGTGGCTTTTAAAGTGTTAAAGAATATGTATTTTTGCTTGCCTATTTTTTCATTGTCTGATTGAAATGAAAACTAACATCTGCTGAGGAGAAAGACTCTTAAATCTCTTAAATCTCCTAGTATGCTTTGAAAGACAGCACGCAGTAGTGTAAACCCGAGTTACAAGTTAGACCGAGCTACATTTAAAGCAATTTATGTGTTATGTGTTTAAATAACATGTTATGCATATAAAAAAACTCTCAGATCATAAGTCCACTCAGTAAGGGGATGCACATTTGTTTTTGGGTTGCCAGACAGTGCCACTGGCATGTAGATAAATATTAGTATTTTTGTAGATTCTTAGCATTAATGGCAAGTAGAACATGGCCCAGTTTGATAATAAGCTTTCGGTCCAATGGGACATTTTTTGGGACAATGAGCCATGGAAACAGTGGCACAGCATTCCAAAGATAGTCAAATTTTATAATTTTATTTCATCCTTTCCTGATCTTGACAAAGTCAAAGTTGCACAAAGGAGGGGAGCCCTCCAGCCGAAGTTTAAGAGCTTTCCGCCACACCTCATGCTCTTTCTATGGTGAATGGAGCTGACTACAGGGATTTGTCTTTCAGTGGTTATCTTCGGTAAGACTTCATTTGTTTCCTTTTGTGTGCATCTTTGTCCCAGAAATGCTTGTTACTAACCTAGCTCTGGGGAGTTTACTCCCCGGAGTCCTTATGTTTCTTCTTCGTCCAGAATATTGCCTTGGATTAGGGTGGCACCAAGACCTGGGTCTTGGGTGCAGCTGTCGCTGTGGACCTGCTACACCATGCTACGCTCTGCGATTCCCTGCAGTGTCCGGCTGCGTCCTGCTGTGTTCTGCCGCGTCCACTACGCCCACCAATGCTCTGCTGTGCCACGCTACATCCCGTAATGCCCTGCTGTGCCCTGCTATGACATGAACTACTACGACTACCATTGTAGTCACTGTTCCATTATCTTTATTATGACTATTATTGCCACTGTTCATCACACCCCCAACCGGCACCGTCAGACACCGCCTATCAAGAGTCTGGGTTCTGCCGAGGTTTCTTCCTAAAAGGGAGTTTCTCCTCACCACTGTCGCAATAGCCTCTGCTAATGCTTGCTCTTGAGGGAATTACTGGAATTGTTGGGGCTTTGTAAATTATAGAATGTGGTCTAGACCTACTCTATCTGTGAAGTGTCTCAAGATAACTCTTGTTATGATTTGATACTATAAATAAAATTGAATTGAATTGAATTGTTAATATAGATTTTTTTTTAATGCTGTAGGACGCTTGTGCTTCTTGCTGATTGATGTTATACTTGCCACAGTAGGATGTAAAATTTTATCATGACTAAAAGTCATAATGCACAAGAAAGAAGAGAACACATCAACCAGGCACACCTGTAAATATACCAAAACGTATTTCAAATTAAAATGATAAGAATGGAACTAAACAACACCAAAAAATTGAACAAAAACTGAATAAAACCACATAAAAAAAATGTAAAAGCCGAAGGATAAAAGCTGTGTGCTAAAACAGATTGTTACTATTTTTGCTAATAAACGTTATTTGTGGTGAGATAAAGGAGATGTGTTTGTAACCTACAGTAGGAAGGCAATCAGAGGCTTAAATCTTTGCTTAATATTGGTACTTGTCTCACCCTCCAAGGCAGAGTCGTAGGCTGCTTCAAAGCCATTGTTGCTCACAGAGGAGTCTGTCTTGAAGCGGATGTACATAGACCTCTGAGTGGACTGGAGCCGGGGGGGGATCTGAACACCACAAAATGTCCCCAGCAGAGGAGAACTGGACGTGGAGCCATCCCTCACCTGGAGGAAGGAGGAAACATGCACCTTCATAACTGATCATCTCCATCCATTATCCATCCATTCATCCCTCCATCTATATCTCTCTATATGAGGCACAGTTTGGAGTCGGAAATATTGAATATTTTTCATCCACGACAGACCTGTGGTCCAGCCACACTACGGAGCCGTACATAAGTCTCAGTGTGCACTATGTTGTTGTGAAACTATTTTGATGTGTTTTCCCGTAACTTTTGTAATTTTACATATGTTTAAAAATATCAAAATAATCCATCCATCCATCCACTCATTCATCCATCCATTTATATCCATCCATTCATCTCCATGCTTCTCCATCCATCCATTCATCCACCCATCCATCTCCATCCATCCATCTCCATCCATCCATATCCATCCATCTATCCATCCATCCCTCCATCTCCATCCATCTCCATACATCCATCCCTCCATCTCCATCCTTAAAGCTGCTAAATGCTAGCTTTTTTTGTTTCAAATGTATGTGAAAGAGGTCGGTCATGGTGAAAAATCCACAGAAAACACCAAAAATAAACAAATAATAATAATAGAAGAAGAAGAAAACAAAAAAGAAGAATGGTTTGGCTGTTTTTTGTTTACCTCAACTGAGTCAAAACTGCAGGAGCCTCCCTCCACGTCAAATGACAGGAAGTTGAGGGTGACCACATAGCCCTCTGGCTGGTTAATGACCCACTCACAGACCTTGTTGTGGGGATAGGCATTGGGGTGGTAGGGAGAGCGGAACTGCCCAGTCCCAGACAAAGTACCTCCACAACCTGGGGAGAGAAAGGGTTAATAGATGGTCAGTGGTGAATGGAACGAACATAGCTTTGACTTCTTTGTCCATTCAAATCTTTGCCTGGATCTGTGATAATTCCTTTATCATGGTTTAGTGGTGCTTTTTCAGTAACACTGAGCTGTTTCCTGGGGAAAACAAGAGATTAAGACCGCCTTGGCACAGCCATACTGCCAAAGACCTAGCAGTCCCCAACCGCCTTTAGGAGGTTCCATTTACCAGGGAAGAGTCCAACTCTGTTGAGCTGATCAGCTGATCAGTAACCCCATATTATCTGAGCCTCTCATCCCTTTTGGGAATGAGGAAACAATGTGAATATAACCCAGCCCACTGAATGCTCTGCTTCACTTCGCTGATCGCCTTGTTTTTGTCAACTCTAGAGAGTGAAGATCTAGAGTTAGATCTACACTAGAGTTGAACTAGAGTGTAGCTCTAGGGTTAGATCTATGCTAACCCATAACCCTAACCATAACCCTAACCGCCATACCCGGGGTATGAAGGTATTTAGTCCACAACCATCCTCTATTGGTATCTTTATACCACATCCCGAACAGACTTGCCATTTTCTCAAAACATGTATCACAGAACAAGCGACACATAAACATGAAGTCATAGCACACGTGTGTGTAAATGTGTGGAGTCTCACCGACGGTGTAGACAGCCCTGAAACCAGCCCGGCTGATCGAGCCGTCGGACTTGAAACGAATCCACAGGAAGTTGGAAGAGGAGAGAATGGGAGCCGGCAGGGAGCTCCCACAGTACCTCCCTATAAGAGGATCAGTCTCCATTCTGCCATCACGAACCTGGAAAGAAAGGAGCGGAGAAGAAGAGGAAGGAGAGAGGCAGGTAAGAGGCAGTTTTAATGGTGTCAACAAAAACTATCACAAACAATATTTGTTGAATAACTATTTTTCATGATGAAAACAAGACTAAAACTAAATAAAAAGTAACCTGAGTAAATGATAATTATGATGAAATGTATCACATTGTTGGGCAACACATAAAAGCTAAACAATAGAGTCAAAGATGGACGATGCACGATGGACAAATGAATACATTCAAACCAGTTGGACTGGAAGAAAGCATTGCCAGTAAACATAAAGAAGGAAAAAAGTATGTTTTAAAAAACGTATTTGAAAAAGCCAGTTGTGTCTCCATGTTTTTGTAAGATATGGGGTTGCAGTATTTATTTATTTATTTAAAGGTGCTCGAAGCGATGTCACGCGTTTTTTAGGCTAGAACATTTTTTGTCACATACAGCAAACATCTCCTAACTATCCACTAGCTGCCTGTCCCCTGAACACACTGTAAAAAAAATGCGATCTCTGCAGACAGCCCAGGCTCCACAAACGGCAACAAAAACAAACTGCACCAACCTGCACTACGAAACATAACTAACAGTGTTCCAGCCAACAACCGACAGGAAGGGTTTGGGGGTGGGGGTTGGGGGGTTAGTGAGCGGAATGGAGTGGGAGGGGACAAGATGAGGAGGAGGGAGGGGGGAGCTAGCCTCGTTTTGTTTGACAATACTTCGAACGTCAACAAGAAGTAACGTCACCCAACATCGCTTAGAGCACCTTTAAGCAAGAGAAATGAATCAGGATCTATGTTTGTGAGCCATAAACAAGTCGTACCTCCACATAGTCAAAGGTGCAGCTGCTGTGGATCTCCAGGTCCATGTGGGTGAAGTTGAGGGCCACCTTCTCCCCCACTGGCAACCTGATCAGATAGATACACTGGCGGTTGTGGGCATAGTTGTTGGGCCAGTTGGGGGAGATGATGATGCCCTCGCTGTCGGTGAAGGTACCACCACAACCAGGGTCACCTAATACACAACACATCCCTGTGTGAGCAGCTCCTTTACATTTTAAATTACACAAAACATTATCACAGAGTCACATTTACTGCGAATTTTTGGACAGAATAATGGTATTGGCATTCCAGTTTGATGTTTATAAAACTCTGTGTGATAGCCCTTCAAATATTTAACACTTCACACAAGTTGGGTAGGAGTCTTTTAATTTAACTTACGACTGACAGTTACACATCAGATGGAATCTGTCTTTCTCTATTTGGTAGTGATGGCCAGATGAACTTTCAATAACAATTTTCTTTATTCTGTGAGCTCACTAGATGGCTCTCTCTGTTCAACAAAGGGTTGAGAGCACACTGATTTGCCATTTCTTGAAGCTTTTTCTATAAACCAAAAGCACCATCTAGTGGGCTCAACAAATACAATTCATAGTTCATAAAGCTTCATTTGGACATCACTACTGGTTGGACCTTTATCTGTGTTTGACAAATCATCAACTCAACTGTTTTAAAACCCAGTATCTGAACCAGGAAATAAAGACGATACAATATGTGTTTAAAAATAAGTCTTTAAACAACACTTAATGAAATCCCCTTAAAGAGACAATGGCAAGACTACTGACACATTTAAAGTTGACCTGTCCTGTTATTCTGCTCACAAGTTCAGAATAATCTTCCAATAAATGTCCTGTGACACAGTTGCATATGTATAATGTGGAAAAATCATGACATGGTGTGCACAGCTTCTTACTTTGTGATGTTGTGTATGTCATGTGGAAGCCTCGGTCAGAGACAATAAAGTCAGAGTGGAAATGGATCCATGCTGCTGGACCGGTGGTCTGCAGGGGGGGAGGTGATGCAGTACTGCAGTACTTCCCCAGAAGTGGGTCTTCAGGTAGAAGACCGTCCCGGATCTACAATATTTGGCCACACAAGACAATAAATTAAAGGACAATCAATTGCTAGAACTTATACGTAAGGCTATGCTGCATTGTGGGCTTGTTGCATAGAGTGGTATCACTAGTGGCACTGTTATGGAGTATAGCAGAAAATCACCAAAACAGCTTCTAAACCAAAAACTACACAATCAAACGTGTTCCTAAAGGAATGTGATCCATAATTGATGATTAACAACATCTGCAACCAAGAGCCTATGTAAAATATAAACACCGCAGTAATGTCTGCTAACGTCTGGTGTTTAAGCCCAGGTGTTGACGCCTGCGCAGTATACGATCTAGCATCTACCAAGAAATATGGTTAAGAGACGATTTGCAAGTACTGTTTTTATTAGACCCACACAATTTGGCTGTAACAGTTGAACTATGATTGAACGTGATTGTTTTATTGACTGATTGAATCTAATCCGGCATTTCTCACCTCTAGGAAGTCAAAGTTGCAGTCAGGGTGGTGCTCCAGACTGAGAGTCCCGAATGCAAAGGTGATGAGCAAGCCGGGCTCCACCATCACTCTCCAATAGCAGTCTCGGCTAGGTGGGTAGTTTCCAGGGTAACCAGGTGAGTTAATGTTGCCATAGGGGTCAGTTAGTTCGCCTCCACACACTAAGATGAAAAGGAGATTTCAGGGAAAGGATGAACAATTATTTCACACTTTGGCATTTAAAAAAACCTTTGTGAGCTGCACCTGCAGTTGTAGACGTACAGATATTTCACGAAGGAGGAAATCGTTTCATTGTTAACATTGTTAACATTGTTATTATAATGTTTTCAGGGCTTAGTATAGTATGTAGGATTTTCCTAAAAAATAACGAATGGACTAATATAAAAGTTATCCCTCTAAATCATTACTTATTAGAAGTGATGGCCAAATGGAGCCTCATGAAGCTTCATGAACCATTCTTTTTATTTTCTGAGCCCACTAGATTACGCTCTCCATTCAACAAAGGGTTGAAAGCTCACTGAATTGACAGAATGAAGGTCTGAATTCACCCATATTCCAGCAATGTGGCATCTTCCTGCGAAATTCTGGGTGTGTTTATTCATGCTTTAGAACATATGTGCCGCCATGAAAGAAAGACTCAACGCCGCTGCTCTCTTTCTCTCTTTCTCTCTCTCTCTCTCTCTCTCTCTGGTTCATTTAGCAAGGGAAGAGGGGCCATATTGGAAAACTACCAAAATATTGTAGAACACAATAATGCATTTCCACACTGTGTGCATGTGTGTGTGTGTGTGTGTGTGTGTGTGTGTGTGTGTGTGTGTGTGAGAGAGAGAGAGAGAGAGAGAGAGAAGGGGACAGGTGTAGGCTGTATAAAGAGATGTTGATTTGTCTTTTATATGTTTTCTAATTTTTCTGGTTAGTCGCAGTTTGTTGTTTGTCACATGGTGGCATCCACCTCCGCTTTCCATCATTTTCATGAAACCAGACATCTGTTCCCCTCTAAACCAGTCATTGTATGTCACATGTGCGGGTTCAAAAAGTTGAAACATTACTACTTAGTAACCTACTTTTTTTCAAGGATTTCTCATTAACCAAACCAAAACAGATGAATCAGCCCTACCTGGGTTCTGGGACTGCCAAGCAACTGTGAAGCCACCAGCACTGACAGAGTGGTCCGAGCGAAACCAGAAATACAGGGAATTGTGGGAGCTGTAGAGCTCCTGTGGGTTATTGTGGCCACAGTATTTGCCGATCATGTAAGCAGAGGCAGTGTCCCCGTCATGGATCTGAAGGAAGTCAAAGTTGCAGTTGGTGCTGCTCTCCAGCTCAAAGAAAGGAAAGGTAATCCGCAGAATCTGGAGAAGAGAAAACAAGTCATTCACCGGATCCCTGTCAATCTGCTACATTTAAAACACAATCACATCCACTAATGCTAACAATGCCCATTTCTCATTTCTCTCTTTCTTTTTTAGCTCATTGTTTTTGTGTTAGAGCGGGCAAGTATCCTCAGCTGACTAGAAACCAGACCCAGATTTGTTGAATGTGTTTGTAATGTGGCTCCCTGATTGCTAAATGCGTAAGCATTGTTTAACAAGTAAATATAATGTTGCAAGGCCAGCAACAGGAAGGTATTGTCAGCTGAGAAGCTAAAACAAGCCGACTGTATACTACCTGTCAAAGTAAACCAAAGACAGGAATCTCTTTTAACTAAGGTAAGCCCCTTTCACAAATGCACTGCACACCTGTACACAATCTAGACATCGCCCGCAGAAGCTGTATGTGAGAATGCAAATGTCAGAATCAGTTGGAGCAAACATTAAACGGCCTTTAAGCCCTGCCCGCTCCTGAGTACTAAGTCTGTGTAATGTCTGATTGACCCTATTTATTTAGTTTATTGTAGGCAGAATTCACGGCGAGCATTTCTATCATTGTCTTGCATGAAACTGGAAGAAAACAAACAAAGGGTGAAAAAGAGGAAGAAGGGGGATTCACACAAAGACGCCAATGGAAATGTCTAACTACAAATTTCTTTACATCTGTATCAGTTTCTCTGTGTCCCAACCTGCAGCGGCAGATGGCCGCCCACCAAGAGGCTGGTTCTGTCTGACGTTTCTGCCTGTTTAAGGGAAGTTTTTCCTCGCCACGGTCTAGACCTACTCTATCTGTAAAGTGTCCTGAGATAACTCCTGTTGTGATATGACACTATGAATAAAATTGAATTGAATTGATGGTTTGGTAAGAGACTTTGTTGTTTATGACCAAATTACGAAACCAGCTATGTGGCTACAGTGTAATCTGCATCATAGCATGGCTCCTGCATGCTCTACACAGACGCCGTCCATTGCCTAAACCAGAGTGTTTGCCGTAACTGAGAATGTGTCTGACACAGGCAATCTCCTGTTGTGTGCTACATGTAAGAAATGGAAGCCTTTGGTCAGTGTCCAGACCTGATTCGTTGGACACTGCTGAAGGACAAGGAAAAGGTCTTCAGAGAGACTGCAACTGACCTTGTTTGGGTCAACGCGGATCACCCAGGCACAGCTGACCTGGTGATCGTAATCATCATGCCCCGGGGTGTTGGGATAACTGAAGGAACCAGCAGGGCCAGACAGGTAGCCTCCACACACTGGAAACACAAATACATAGATTCTGAAAAAATAGATTACAGTTCATACTCTCAGGGGTCTTCAACGTTCTTTAGGCCAAAGACAGACCAGGGACCCCCTACTACATATATTGTAAAAAATGTAGTTGCATATTAAATTCGGCGGATGGATGAAAATGGATGGATCCATTAATGGCTATCACTTATATAAAGTGATATATATATATAACATATCATCAATGTTGTGTAAATTAAATGTTTTTTGTTTGTTTGTTTTTTACCAATAGGCCGATTCATCTTTGCTAATATTATGTTGGATTCATGTGAATGTATATTTTCAGACATATTATTAGTAGTAATATTAGAGTAAATATTAAAAAAATGTGCGGTCCCTCTGCAGTAACTCTGAGGCCTTCCTTGGTGTCACGGACCCCCTGTTGAAGATCTCTCCTCTATATCATTACAGTATATGAGTGATGATAAAATATGTCATTATAATAACGCCCTTTATCACAGTCCCCAACATCTGCTAACTAGCCCATCCAGTCCTATCATTTTTTGCTGTCTCTGCACATCCACTCTACATTCTCTTTATCTTGCAGTTTCTGCACCTCCTTTTGGCCCTTCCCTCGCTAATTCTTCCCTTCGCCTCCCTTCCTTTGCCGTCCCAGTCCCTCCCTATTGTCCTGCCCATACCTTGCTGTGGGTGTCTGGCAGAGTGGGCCAGTCCACTGGGCGGTGCAAGTACATGTGACTCCATTTATGCCGTCGGTGCAGGTTCCTCCGTTCTGACAGGGGTTGCTTAAGCATTCATTGATGTTCTGGTCACAGTTCCCTCCTTGCCAGCCGGGGTTGCAGTTGCAGATGTAGCCAGGAGACAAGGTGGTGGCCTGAGATAGCAGTAGTGCACTAGTCAGACATCATCAATTTGTTTTTTACGAAGGGATTTGATTCTGGATTTTCTGTTCTTGGAATATCATTAACACAAAAGCAAGGTAGGGTTTTTATACACACACAACACTTAGTTAGTGGGATCAATTCCTTCTTGGTTTTGGGCTTTTCATGGAATTTGTTGACTATAATAAAATATATTAACAGCCTTATCCTTTAAAATGAGTGATTGCAGAAAAAGTTAGAGACTGTGTCATCGGTGTCATAATGGCCACACAGCATCCAACCATGTCCAAACAGCCATACACACACACACACACACACACACACACACACACACACACACACACACACACACACACAAACACGCACACACATGCAGGCACACAAACACACACACACACCATAACACGCATGCATGCATGCTCGCACACACACACACACACACACGCACACCAACACGTACGCACACAAACACACACACACACACACAACATGTACGCACACTCGCACACAAAAACACACACACACACATACACACACACACACACACTTACTCACCACACACTGTCCATGGACACAGGGGTTGTTGGTCTGACAGATGTTGCTGATCTGGGTGCAACCATTGGGTCCATACCCGTTGCCTGTGTAGCCTGGAGGGCAGGTACATGTAGGGAGGCTGTTGCCTGGAGGATGTGGGAGGGTAGAGGGAGAGGAAGAGGGATACATGATCATGTCCCTTGTTACAAAATCATACTTTGGACAATGTACAAATTTCCTTAAACCTCGTAGAGTTAATTATTTTTAATAAAGTTAATGAATTACAGTTTTTTACAATCACTTTGGGTCAAAATCAGCTTGAGTGAAAGCACCTGAGATGGAACCCACACACTGAGTCTCACTCCACCCAGTCTCCAGTACACCCTCCCGGACCAACCAACCAGACGACATCTCTTTTCCATCTCACCCACCATCCAAATCAATTCCTATGCTGTTAACATTCAATATAATCAAGCATTCATTAAAATCTTTAAATGTTGTACATATTGTTGTGGCGTGGTCCTTGCTAGCGAATCAGTCGTTGTATTGAGAAGCGATATATCTTGTATTGTATGTATAAATTGGATAAACAGGAGGACAGTCCAGGTAAAAAATAATAATGAGGAAGAAAGTATTAAAAAGCCTTTATTATAGTGGCTTATGACAGTGTACCTTTGAGGTCTGGTGAGGGGAACTGTGGGAGTCGTTGCTAAAAGTCTTATATAACTGGAGTGAGAGCTGTGTCCGTATCCACATGATGCATTCATGAACGTATTATGTCAACATTTTAAACTGTAAATAGCCGCAAATAAACTCATGCACAATGTCTAACATAGAAACTTTTTTACGCAACTCATCTAATCATTGTTGTACAATCTCAAATGTCCCTTGATTGCTGCAGGGACAGTGTTGTGTTGCAATTATGTATGATTCTCTTTCATCAGTTTAACCACAAATACTATTCCCTGTGCAGATGGTGAAGACAAAATCTTCAATTCTCAGAAGACGTAAAAGTCATAAAACCATGTATATGTTTCATACCTGGGCTGGAGGAGCAAGTGGCCAAAGGGATGACAGCCTCCATTGTTGCTGGTGCAGATATTGGTCTGGGTGCATGTTCTCCCATCCCCCTCATAACCTGCACAGACACAAGATTTGTCTTTAAAAATCAGGCACATTGTGGCTTTTTGTACTGCTTTTTTGTGGCTTTTACTGCTCAGGAGCCAGGGTCCAAGAAGACAGTTTCCAAAAAGTTTGAATCTGATTCAGGGGAGAGGTAGTTCCTACATTCACTCCTTTTCAAAATCGTAAACTAGAATTAACAATGATGTCTTGTAGTTCGCTCAGTAGTTTCTCTCTTCAATTGACCTACAGTATATCACCAGTTTTCTTATACAGTGTACAATGGTCTTGCTTTCTTTTCAAGTATATTAATACATACTTTTTGGGGGGTGATTACTTTTATTTTTGTTCCTGTTTTCTTTTTTCTCCCAATCGCATTCTACTACTGCCCAGCACAGTGCAGTGACCAATTTACACTGCCAAGCTGGAAGACGTGCAGCTGGGGAGTGAACTCTGGGTAACTGTGGAGTACCCAGAGTTACCCAGAGGCACATTACCCATTGCATAGCTCCACCACATTTACAGTCAGGGCTGGGTAATATGCTTGAAATAAATATTATATACCATTATTTGTTCTAATCAATCAATATTAGGGATAGACAGATTATTGGCCCTGGCTGATTATTGGGCCGCTTCTTGGCAGTTTAAAGATGATGTGTACCTGTGTTTTAGTAAAAAGTGTTCTACTTTGGCTCTGCTACAGCTCTGTGTCTGCCCCTCTGCTTTGTTTTATCTCACCACTCTGAGTCTGACTTCATGCCCCCCCCCCCACACAACACTATCTGACTCTCTGTTTCTGGGGATTATGTTTAAAAGTTTAAATAATTGCTGAAAGCATTATTGGTTTCATTAACTCATAATAATCGGCCTTGAAAAAACAGTATTGGTCGATCCCTAAACAAAATTTACTGGATATTCTTTAATAAATAATGTTGCATTGGTAAAAGGTATCGAACTCCTGAGCATGCACATGACGGGCATGTCCAGCTGGGAGGAGGCCTCGAGGAAGACCCAGGACTAGGTGGAGGCATTATATCTCCACCCTGGCCTGGGAACGCCTCGGGATCCCCCAGTCAGACCTGATTAATGTGGCTCGGGAAAGAGAAGTTTGGGGTCCCCTGCTGGAGCTGCTGCCCCCGCGACTCCACCCCGGATAAGCAGATGACGATGTATGATGGATATCCAGATATACCGTCTCTGGCCATCATGCAGAATTCATAGGACTGTAGTTACATTCATAACTCTTGTTTTCTCTCCTCATACCTGGAGGGCAGACACCACAGTGAAAGGAGCCCATTGTGTTCAGACATGGCACCACGGGAGTGGTGGAGCAGCCGCCATTGTTGATCAAACATTCGTCCACATCCTGACAGCTGTAGCCGTTGCCTTGCCAACCTGAGACATATTAGAAGAAATCCACTTATTCAGGCTACCCGTTTAGCCACATTAACATGCACAGCCACACACACACTGCGACAAGTCACAAACTGCAGTATAAGATAGATTTGTTTTCAATTACAGTAGTACAAACGTCATGTGGTATGTCAGATATCAGTTTTAATGTGTGCAATTTGTTGTCCAGGGGTAGAGTACCAGTAATAGCAAAAGGGCTGGAGCATGTAAAGTAGCCGTCTAGCTACTGTTGCTAGGTTGGTTCAATAACTTAATTATTAGTCAGCACTATAACAAAAAAAGGGCAAGATTTTGTCAACCCACCCAAGTTAACTTTTACCAAGGTATTCCATCCTAATGCCGTCCAACTGGGGCCCAAGCTGGCAACATTTCTTGGATAAAAAATGTTTCGCCCCAGATCCAGTTACTTCCAGCATGTGGTCAACCAATCAGGGGCCACCAGGAATACCCAAACATATTACGCACATTCCACCATCGGATGGGGAAATGTACGCACAGACAGCACTTTTTAATTAGTCATCATGTTTTTGTAATAATGTATGATTTATGTGAGTAACAAGTGTAATTTATACACACATAGCACAACAATATAAAAAAACGTTTTTTCACTAAAATATGTATTTCAAAACTGGAATTGTGGTGACCACACGCCACTGGGCATTTCCACGTTCGTGTCCACAGTGCCAGTGCTTGAAATAATCTGAGAAATGTTGATCTAATTAGGCAACAATTCCACATATAATCCCTGTTACATGACAGAAAATAACATCTAGAATTTGAGCTATTGCAAATATTTGGGTTGTGTATAATTGTGCATATAGAATTAGAATTGTATGAAACAAAAATTCAAATATGCACTCAATTTTATTTGAAACTGTCACCAACTGTGACTTCTCTTTTGTTTTTTGGACAACTGCTCATCATTCTAATTGTTCCTGCTCCAACCCTATTTTCTTGATTTTACTTATATTGTGCTCAAAGCTCCATGTGTGGTTCTGGTTTCAAAGTCACAAAAATCCGTTAGGGAACCCCAGCACTTGCAGCCTGTTTAATTTAAAATGTATTCAATTTATTTAAATTAGAGCCGAGTGTGAGTTGTGTTACCAGCAGGACAGGCTCCACAGTAGAAGGAGCCCTGAGTGTTGTAGCAGGGAACAGCAGGGTTGGCGGAGCAGGGTTTGTTGGGTAGGTTACACTCGTTAACATCCGCCACACAGGACGGGTTCCCAGCTGGAGCCTCCCAGCCACCCTCACAGATGCATTGATATTTAGGCTGTTTATTGGAGGGGGGGGAGGGGGGCGGGGATAGTCACAGTGTGAAAACTTTGTCTATTAAAATCTACAGAAAAACAGAAGCAGAAGCATAGCACTTTGAGCTAACTTGGGAAAATTTACATCAATTAAAGAAATTGAAAAAAGTCGCACATGTGCAGTAGCTAGGTAAGGACTACTAGCCAGTCAGAAGCAGAGTATGAGGGCGTGCCCTGACAGTACCTAGGTAAGGACTACTAGCCAGTCAGAAGCAGAGTATGAGGGCGTGTATGAGGGCGTGCCCTGACAGTACCTAGGTAAGGACTACTAGCCAGTCAGAAGCAGAGTATGAGGGCATGCCCTGAAAGTACCTAGGTAAGGACTACTAGCCAGTCAGAAGCAGAGTATGAGGGCGTGCCACACTAGCAGCTAGGCGAAGTGACCCACGTTTGTCTCAGAAGTAAAGGCTGGACTACAATAGAGCTGTTTGGAGCAGTTTGTGAACAGTGTTTTCTGTTGGAGATGGTAAGTCCCTTTGGGGGGGGGGGGGGACTTTGGGCTTTTTCACTTTGTAAACCTATAACATGCACAAAAAGATATACAACACAATAAAGGAAAAAGCCAAAAAGCATAATATGAGCACTTTAAAGTTAAAACTATATTCACAGTAACATATTTTGCTGTAAGGGTAATATCCTTAAAATCTGCTGTTTTTTATACCTTACTTATTAGCCACTTAGCCACTTATTGTGTAAATTACTGAAATCAGATAGCTTGGAATGAAAACTAAACTTTTGGGCCTCCATGGACCATGGCAGAAAACTGTCACTACATGACATCACTAATTCACCTGCTATTCACACACATTCAATCTGGCATGCAGCAGAAGCTTATGTTGTATTCCAATCAAATTTCAAATATGAAGTAAACTCTATACCCTCTCGGTTTCCCTTCAATGATTAAACTGGCAGTGCGTTGCTGTTTCTCCATGAAAAAAACTTTCATTACTGTGCCATATACCTGTGCCATATCCATGTTTAAAGGCCCCATAGCATGCTCATTTTAAGGTACATACTTGTGTTTTGGGTTTCTATTAGAATATGTTTCTATGCTTTAATGTAAAAAAATAGTCATTATTTTTCTCATCCTGTCTGTCTGAATGTACCTGTAGTCACCCTCTGTCTGAAAAGCTCTGTTGGAGCGCCTGTCTCTTTAAAATCTGGGCAGAGAGTAAGAGCTACCTGCAGCATGAATTACATCTATAGTGTTAAATATTGTTTAGTTGATACTGTGGTAAAAAAAAAAAAACTAAACAATATATTCTCTGCTATATATTTTTTGACTGTGTTAAGTAAACTGGTTACCTGTCCAGGTACAACCCGGTCTGCATCGATACATGTGCCATGTACACACAGGTCTTGTCCTGCATTCCTGCAGTCATCATAACGCACCGTACAGAGAGTCCCGGACCATTCTGGAGAACAGTTACACCTGCACAGAAATGTCATTAAAACACCATAATGGTGGCTATTCAAAAAAGATTGTGTATGATAGACAAATAAATTGATCACTATCAAGCAGTGGTGGAAGAAGTATTCCGATCCTTTACTTAAGTAAAAGTACTAATACCACACTGTTACAAGTAAAAGTCCGGCATTGAAAATGTTACTTAAGTAAAAGTATGTGAGTATCATGAGGAAAATGTACTTAAAGCTATAGTGCGTAGTTTCTGTCGCCCCCGTGAGGAATTCTAAGTAATGACAACATCACTGGCGGCGCATCCACATGACACAAGTCTTCCGTGATCACGCACCACCCCCCACCCCTCCTCCACGCAGTTCACTCGAGCTTCTACAGCGAGAGTTGTGTGGAGCTGATAGTCTTAATTAGCTTTTTAGCAACTCATTTGGCGATGGATTGAATGTAACGGACGTTCATTAATATATAAAAAAGTTACGCAATAGAGCTTTAAAGTATTAAAAGTGAAGAAAAATCCTCACATTTTAGAAACTGGAAATGATCCAAACTGTTCTGTGTTTAATCTCTGCCCCACCTCAATAAAATGAAGGTTACTGAAACATGGTCGCCGAAATGAAAATAGCTCCGCTTCACGGCGCTTCAGCGTGCGGTGTGTTACCAGCGTTAAGACAGTTGTTCCTGTGACATTTGCAGCAACTGTTGTGGTGCAATACTGTCAAGCAGTTTATTTAGGAAAAGAGATTTAGCTAATTGAGGTGTGCTCGACAAACTCTATAGAGGCAACTTTTTGCTTTTTTTACTGTTTCAGTTTTTCTACTCTGCGCTGCCTACAGGTGTATAGTCTGTGTGGAGTGGCAGCACAGCTGTATCTTCCGTCTGTTTGTGAGTGTCTGTGTGTCTTTGTATGCTCGTGTGTGTCATTTGGATAACATTAAGAGAGTGTCAATAGAGTATTATGGGAGGCCTAATACATACGTGAACGATCCAGGGGTGTTGACACAGGTTGCTCCATTCTGACAACTCTGAAATGTTCCTGCATATACCTGACACTCATTCACATCCGTTGCACAGTTAGGACCCTGAAACACACACACACACACACACACACACACACACACACACACACACACACACACACACACACACACACACACACACACACACACACACCGTGTCAGCCGGATATATTATTAAGATCTTTGATTGTGCGGTCATTGAACGGGAATAGAACACAGCAAAGTGTTTTATTGACAATAGAACAAAAAGTTGCTTGGCCACACACACATTTTAAAACAATTGAGTGAATACATATGCTGCAGGGATAGACATTTCTCATCTACAATACTGGATTTCAACCGCCGGTCCCGGCCCTGAAAGCCTTATACTCCCATACTCCCGTCATTGGATTTTTGGTTATATGATTAAATGCAAACCTATTTGGAAACGTGCCACTAGAGTTCAATACCAGCTGAAATGATACAGGCCTTAAGGTGGGTCCCACATTGTTACCTAATTTGAAGGCCCTTTCTCAAAGAATTGTGAGTCATATTTTTTACGTTGTGCGCTATCTTTTGATTTATCCCACCAGTGACCAGTGGGATAGTTTAAAGTATCTTTTAGTTTATAGTATATGATAGTTTATATTTAATAGTGTGCTAACTGGGTGTCTTCGTCTAGATAGGCATTTAACCGGATTACAAAAACTCCAATCACTGCAAACTTAACGGAAAATAGCATTGCAGGTAACAGTAGGTTTCTGGGGCTCGGGACAAAATATAATGTAGTCTGCTGTGTGAACTATTTGGAATTTACTTTTGTTTTATGTAGCCAACCTTATGCTTTTTTATTTTTTATTCAGTGCTTACTTGTGTTAAATGTTTAGGACTCTTGTAATTTTAATTACTCATAAATTTGTTTTCCTTCTCTGCCTCAGGTGAGACTCCTTCGAGAAGACCATAGGGATTTCTTAATCTCACCTGCACAATCTTTATATATATATATTTTTTCTTGTGTTACTGTTTTTTTAAACTAATTTTATTGTGCAAAATAAACAAATTAAAAAATTTAAATTTTAAGCAGCACCAGTATTGATATTTAATAATGCCTACAATTAATACATAGAAAACTCTAATAATGTAACAAATAAAAAACCTATAATACACGTGGTACTACTTAACTCAGTATGGGCTACTCAAAAGCACCTTTGCCACTTGACAGAGCAAGATACATTTAAAAAAAATTTAAAACTGAGTCGTATTGGTTCGGATGACTGTTATCCCAGAGTCATCAAACAGTCTGTTGTTATCCCACGTTCATTAAAGCTATGATATTAAAGACTAGTATGTCTTAGCATATTAAATGAATAAATTCCATGTAACTGTCACAGTTTGGACTGTAGCAGCGACGTAAGCGGTATTAACGTTATATTCGGCGATGTGCTGTATCCCACAGGAATCTACTCGCAGAGCAACATGAAGAAGTATAGGTCCCTGGGGGCTCACAATGTTTTCACCGGTGGCTTTGTGGGAGTGGTTTTACATCACAAAATATCATTGTGATGTGAAGCCATCTTGGAGGGTTACTGCCCTAAAAAAGCCCCATCAGACCTGAGTTGCAGAACAGGACAACACCGTCTATTCTGTCTATTCAGCAGTATATAAAACTTAGGATCAGGACTTTGTTTTAGCCTGTTAGAGGCTCAGAACGCCAGACAGCAACTTTTCAGGCATTGTACCAGTCAAAAAAACAATCGTAAATATGACAAAGAGTAAAGATCAACTGCTAACAAGGTCTACGCTCCTTAATTCCAGTGGTTGGTTTTCCCCCACGGCATAAACAGAAATGATCCTTTTAGTGGGCGTTCCCAGTAAATGCCGACCAAGTCTGTGTAACAAACAGTATGGAACTCACAGCCCAGTTGCTGGGACACACACAGTGGTATGCGTTGAGTAAGTTCAGACATGTTCCTCCATTCTGACAGGGATTACTGCTGCAGGACACCTTCTGCACTGTCTGGAGGAGAGAAAGAGGACAAGGAAAGCTAAGAGAAAAACATGACATGTATAGCACATAAAGGTCATCAGGTCTTCAGTTTGAGCCATTACAACAAAGAGTTTTTAAATGTCTTACCAATTCAAGTGCAGTCACTTTATTCTCAAGTGTTGACACCTGGGAAGCATGGGACATATGTTTTGATGCAGTTCAGAATAAGCAATAGTTATTTGGACAGAGGAATTCGAAAAAGCTATTATTATAAACCCACAATAGTCTGTTTGATTGCATCAACTGAAAGCAGAAATTAAAACCAAAATTGGAATTCTTTTATAGAAATAAATCTCGCCTCACCCAAAGTTATAGGAAACAGATTATTCAAGCTACGTTTCTATCAGTTTTGGATTACGGGGATATCATTTATATGCATGCAGCTTCCTCTACATTAAAGCCACTTGATGCAGTATATCACTCTGCCCTTAGAGTTATATCTGGCGATGGATTCAGTACCCACCACTGTCTCCTTTATCAAAATGTAGGCTAGACTTCTTTGGCTCTAAGAAGGGAGCAACACTGCATTCTATGTATTTCCAAAACCTTGCTTAACAAATTGCCTGTATATATAACAAGCTTGCTGAATTTTAAATTGTATCACTATGGCATTCGCACTAGGGATTCCTTGGTCCTAAATATTCCAATTGTTAAGACAGAATTAGGCAAAACTGCATATGAATATTATGCTCCATATAAATGGAATAACATGCAGATTCAAATGAAATTGAACAGCCTGATTCAATTTAATCCCTTTAGGCCATGTTCACACTTGGCCTAAAGACACTCGTTTTTTTAAACGCCACCTCCGACTTCTTTTTTGCAGTTCAGAGCATCTTTTTGAAGTTGAAAAAAATTCAACTTTTCTGAAGAAAAAAAAACGCCCTACGTCAAGCACTTTTTGACAGCCGACCAATGACAAGCGGAGTAGCCATACCTGGCATTTCCATAACAACAAGAAAAAATGGAGTCGGAGCACAGCAAGTTATATGATATGACCGGGTGCTCCCTGTACAGGGAACTCACTTTGTTTTATCTAACGTTAGCACTCTCTCTCTCTATCTCTCTGTTCTTTCTCTAGCTCGCTCCACCGCTTTGTTTTTATCTAACGTTAGCACCACTCTCTCTCTCTCTCTCTCTCTCTCTCTGTTCTTTCTCTAGCTCGCTCCACGACTTTGTTTTATCTAACGTTAGCACCTCTCTCTCTCTCTCTCACTCTCTCTCTCTCTCTGTGTTCTTTCTCTAGCTCGCTCCACGACTTTGTTTTATCTAACGTTAGCACTCTCTCTCTCTCTCTCTCTCTGTCTCTCTCTCTCTCTGTGTTCTTTCTCTAGCTCGCTCCACGACTTTGTTTTATCTAACGTTAGCACCTCTCTCTCTCTCTCTCTCTCTCTCTCTGTGTTCTTTCTCTAGCTCGCTCCACCACTTTGTTTTATCTAATGTTAGCACCGCTCCACATAGTGCTCTAGGATACTGTAGCATTAGCTGTTGTTATAGCAACAAAAGACGCTCTCGGCTGCTTTTTGGAACCAAAACGCTGCCAGCTTTTTTTCTACTACAAAAGCGCCCTAGTCAACTTTATCTTATCAAAAAAGACGCCAAATGTGAACATAGTTTTAAATGTCTTCTTTATGATTCTGCGTATTCGCAATGTACATGTGCACATTGAGTTGTTTAACATTGTGTAAATGTTTAATGTGTGTACTGTGCATTGCAACTGTATATTGTATATTAATTACTATGTTCAGTAATTTTATATGTATTGTAATTTTATATGGCATGTAATCAGATAACATAAAAAGATCACACAAGAACATGCAAATGAGCTAAAAGTGTAAAAGTAAATAAATAAGTATTAAAATAGCTATACAAAAGGAACATGTTTGTGGTGCACAAGGAATTGTTAAAATGTGGTTTACAACTGGATTTGCTTGATTTCTTTTTTTTTTTTAAATGAATCAATGCATATAATATTGTCATCCAACAGGAAGTAGCTGTAATGTCTAATTTCTAACCTTGGTATCAAGCTGGTTCAGTTTGTTGGTGACATCAGGGGGAACTGCACCTCCGTGAGACTTTATGTCATTAATGTCTTCTTTGTTGGTTTTGATCTGAAATCAGACAGTGACAAATACTTCAGTAAGACAAAAGCTGAAGACAAAAATTGTTCCTTGAAGAAAACCTCTACGAACATTAACCATCTGAGCAGGGGCGTAGCACTTTCACATTCTGGGCCCTGTAGAAATCATTCTCTATGGGCCCCTCCCCACATCCACAGCTATTCATTCTAGCATCTTTCTGGGAACTTCGCACATGAAGGTCCTGGGTACTCAGTCCCATTTCCACACCCAGTCCGACACCCCTGCCTCTGAGGACAAAAGAAGAACCTGCAAGTCCAAGCGATGTTTGACAAAACTAAAATTTCATTTTAGACATTTATTTACTATTTTATTCAGATATTACGCTACTTTTGTGAACCCAAGGCTTTTGTCATCTCATTTCAAGCACCAAAACATTGAGTGTAGGAATGTTTTAACAAGAGATTTGAAAAATATTTCCGCTTCAAGGCCAAATTATCTCTTTATAAATTGCTCTGGAACAATTTTGCGCGTCACTAGACGGAAAACTGCGTTAGTTCTGAACATTTTGATATGAAACACACAGGGATCAGGTTATATGCAAAAACCTTTAAAAGGAGAATTCAATAAGATATCTATAAATGCCCTTAGACCTCACAGGGTTGACGAACTTACAACTTAGTACTGTATTTCGTACAGTGTGGTCTGAAAACATACTGTGAATTATTTCTGTTTCATTCCTGGGAATGTACATTTCTCTTTCATGTTTCTTTTATTTTGTATCATTAATGTTGAATCTGACTTAGCACATACATGTTCTTCTTAAATTGCTGTCACTGTTTAATGTGTGTGCAGTTAATTTGAGTACCATACCATTAGCCCAATTTTAGCGCATTGTCTCATGTTTGGCAATCCTCTCAGAAAGATGCTTGAGATTAGAGCTACAAACAATCGATTAATCGATAAGTTGTGAACTATTAAATTAATCGCCAACTATTTTGATAATCGATAAATCGGTTTGACAAAAAATAACATTTGAAGACGTCCTCTTGAGCTTTGGGAAACACTGATGGGGATGGCGTGCGCGATCAGAAGGGTTGTATCATGTGGACGAGCCGACAGTTTTGTTATCATAACTTAGAATTCCTCATGGGAGAGACAGAAACTACACACCATAGCTTTAATGGAGAAAATAATTTGACAATGAAAATAATTGTTAGTTGCAGACCTACTTGAGATTGTTTTTAATTCTTTGACGTCTGAAACGTTTAACCCTTGTGTTGTCTTCACGTCAGCCATGAACTTGTTGTCCTTACAGGTCAAAATGTTTTGGCGCTTTTTCCAATGTTTTTGACACTTTTTCCCCCCACGCTTTTTTAAATTCATGGTAAATAAACCTGATTTAAATGACATTGTATCTCATTTTTGAGTTTAAAAAAAGCAGAAATTATGAATTACTTTGACTCATAGTCTGAGGATGTTGAGTGAATCACAGACTGGTTTATGTCAAAGTTTAGTCTGGATGCTTTTTTTATTTTTATTTTATTCAATATAAGAATTCAATTTCAATGGAAGTAATCATACATTTTACCTGCGAAGAATGTTCTATAGGTAACATACGTTTGTACAACATACTTCCATGCATCATTGTTATTTTTGGGCAATTTGGTTGAAAGAAAAACTGACCCGAGGACAACACCTGGGTTAAAGTTAAACAATAAACAATAAATGTTCATTTTACGTCTGAGCACACGTCACAAGGCTTCAGATGTTTAGTTAAAGGAGTGTGTTTGACTCTAATGCACCTCTAACTCTACGGCTTCTGATCTTTGGCCTTGTCCAAACTGCTGTGTCTGCTTCCTAATTTGTTAATCATTCATAGCCTCATATGAGAAGCAGCGTGCTTTCGGTTGTGTAAAGCTGATAAGAAGTTATAATGAGACAGTTAAGCAGGTGTTTGGATAGGCTAATTAGATTGCTGTTGTGATCATGCTGACGTGCTGGAAGTACAACCAGATCACTTGTTTCAACAGATAAAGCCAAGCCTCACAAACAGGAGCACCTAAGTAATTAAACATATCTGTATTTCTGTATCTCTGCCTCCCAACAGATAGCAGATGGCCGCCCACCCAGAGCCTGGGTCTGTCCAAGGTTTCTGCCTAAAAAGAAGTTTTTTTCTCACCACTCAAGGGTTCTGCCTAAAGCCTTGTGTTGTCTTCCCGTCGACCATGCAACTTTTTGTTTTTCTGGGTCAAAATTAAAAATTAAAACTTGTTTTTCAACATTTTTGTCCAGTGAGGTTAGGGTAACTAGAGGGGCAGTGAGGGAAGACTTCATTATCCCCCGGAGAGAAACTGCTTTTGGTCAAGCAGTCTTCTCCGTAAGAGCAGTTCAGCAGGAACACAGTGCCGACAACCATTAGAGAGTCTTTGTCATTCTTTTCATTCAAAAAGAATGCAAAAAAATGGCTGGTAGAGAGCCAAACTTGTGGGCACTAATGTTTTCTGTTTGTTTTTAAATGTTGTATCAGTATTTTATATGAATTGTATTCTTTAACCACAATGTGTTGCATGTAATTTTATCTTGTGATTTTATACCTATCATTATTTTTAAAGGCTGCCTCTTCTACATCTGGCTGGGGGACTACCGATGAAAATTAGCACTTTGAGCTAACTCGGGAACATTTACATTGTTCTAATGTTGATTAATGTTTAACTGTCCCCAATAAAGAAATTGAAAAAAGTCGCACATGTGCAGTAGCTAGGTAAGGACTACTAGCCAGTCAGAAGCAGAGTATGAGGGCATGCCCTGACAGTACCTAGGTAAGATTTTGAGGTTTTGATTTTTGGTTTCATACAGGTGCAAACCCTGGTCTCCCTGGTCTGTTTGATCCACCCACCACTCCAACCTGCCTCCTTTTGTGGAATTTGGCGTTTTTCTACTTTGTTGCCTCACATTCTCGTTTGCTCCCCTGATAATTACTATGTCCACGACAGGTCGCCACCTAACAGCAAACATTTTTCATTTCATTTCATGTTTATTTGGAACAGATGCTAAGACATAGACATTTCTGCAACCAATCTCCAATGTACAGTGCAGCATCACAGCATTTATAGCTCCTGCTAATATCCAATGCCCGTCCCTAGAAGGGCTTTTAAACATAAAAACAAATATAAAACATTACTACATTAAAATACATAAAGCACATAAACATACAAGGCATATCCATCTGTACCACCCCCCTTACCCCCACCCCACCCTCATATGTGAACAGGTCTGATAATCAATTAAAAACTTCTTAAGTTTAATTTTAAGAAGCTTATGATTTTTTTATTGCTTTTAGCTCAATAGGCAGCTCATTCTTAGGTCCCTTAATTGAGATTGTTGTAAGGAGTTTTTTCTAAAGGATTATAAATATAGGTGGTTATGAGCTGCTTGCAAACTTGACCTATATGGTCGTTTTCTGGGTGAGGACGGTCTGGTTTGATATTATGAACCACTGGACTTTATTCCATCACATGAAAAGGGCAGAGTTTTATTAGTAATGGAAAATGTCTGAGCTTACCTGACTCAAAAGTTGGGTGAGGTCTTCATTATCCACTTTAACCCGGCCTGATGCAGACGTCTGGAAGCGGATCTCTTTATTGTCACCAGTTTTGAAGACAAGGTGACCATTGTCTGACAGCATGCGAGGCCTATGGGTCAAATCAGCCAAATTCCATCAACAGACTGTGCTGATATATTTCGTACAGAGCAGTTGTACTTAGGTCAGTCAAGGTCATGTTCATAGAATAGTATTCAGATAACTTATCATGTTCCCTTATTTCCCTGAAGGTCTATAATCAGTGGAAGCCCTGCAAAAGTAGAATATTCAACCACAATCCAATAATAACATATTTTTCTCCATTAGCTCCTCTTGCGGCATCAAGGCAGAATTCAAACATAAGTAGCATACGTTATATACATGTAAAATACTTGTAACTAGTACACAGATAAAATAATCCAAAAGCTAACATCGCAAAGCATTACATTTGACAATTTATATATAAAAGACTAATTGTTCAACTACTTTTGGCTATTTTCCAAGGACATTATTCTTTGCATAACTTGAAAACTGTAAAATAAAAAAAACATTGAAAGAGAGGGACCGGGCTTAAATATCAGTTTAACTCATTTTATATACCAACCAGCTGATAATAAACTGAAGTGAGTGCTGTTTTAAGTTTTTATATAACAAAGCAATGTAAGATAATTAATACTGGTGTAGTCAGGGTCCAACATTAGCACCATCTACCAAATGCTGGTAAAATACGCAAGTGGCTGGTAGATTTGTCTCACTAACCAGCCCAAAAATAATGATAATCTATTGAGTGGCTGTTAAAATTTGAACATTCACTAGACATTTGGCTGGTGGACACAAAAAGTAAATTTTGGACCCTGGGTGTAGGCCATCATTTATACCCAATCACTATATAAGACGAGAGATGTTCTGATACCATTTCTTCCTTTCCCATACCAATTCCGATACCTGAACTTGCGTATCGGCCGATACAATAACCGATCCAATACAAGTGTGTTAAAAAATACATATATTTTATTATGTTTTAACAGCTTTATACTTCTATCCCTGTATGGATGTGATATGATTGCTACCATTGTTGTTAAACTCTTTGTGAAACATGAATGCCGTAGAACTTTCTTTTATTATCCAGTTTGACCGTAAATAAACTACTTATTCTTAAATAACGTGGTATCAGATTAGTGCATAAACTCCAGTACTGCCAATACTGATACTAGCATTTTAGGTAGTATTGGAGGCTTTTCCGATACTGGTATCGGTATCGGATCACCTCTATATAAGACGTCCCTGTTTGAACACTAGAAACCCCAACTCACTGATCATTGCTGATGTCCCTCTTGTTCCGTCGCGGGGCTGTCTCTTTTAGCTCTCCTTGCAGCCCCACCAGAAGAAAAATTAGCCCGAAGGAAAGCCATGAGAGCCGCAGTGTCCAAGCCATAGAAAAGATGTGCTGCCTGAACACTCTAAACAGCGTTACTAGGGTTTAACGGGCTGCCACACTCTAATGCTCATTTCAAGACTTTGACCTGACACTACAACAATAAAGTACATCTCAATTTACCGAAGCTGGTTAACTTTGTTAATGAGGAAGAATGTCCCTCACATGACTGTAGGAGATGAGTAACCTGCTTCGTGTGACTTAACGTGCGTGTGCACGCAGAAGGGGGTTATCACTGTGACAATGACATCAAATCTTTTTAGTTCAGTCTTAAAAGGTACCATAAGGACATGATAAATAGTATTTATTACAGTCAGATTTTGAACATTTTCAACACGATCAGTAGGTGTAACAATTTGAAATGCTATTTTTTATTTAAATGAATCATCAAAGCGTTTTCTTCTTAGTTATTTAAACAAAATAGAAAATTAACAAAATTGAAAAAAAAAAAAACTTAGTAAATGGTGGAATCTTATCCAAATAATTCTGACTACATTGTGGGAGTAATGTCCACGTGGTGATAGTGTAACAACCACTTGAATTTCACAACTTAAATTAAATGATATAATTAACCAATTAAAATCCATTACATTTTGCATAATAGTCCAGTGTCATCAAAAGGATAAGGCAGTAACGGAGAACCTATAGGAGCCATCTACCATTTAAAAATTTATTTCAGGTTTAACTAAATGAATTCTAATTAAATACAGTAATACCTTAACACGTGCTGTATTTGTTTCTTATGATAGTGTTCCCAGTCATAAATTGGCCAGTTTAAACTGTCGTGCATAATTTAACATCATTATTACTGGTATATTTTCCTTTTATTATGTATTATAAAACTCCTGTGTAGGATACAACATGTTCTCCCCATGCTGAACCATTGCTCCTTCAGGCTTGACCGCTCGTAGTCCAAGGAAATGATCCTGACCAGTTTTACACAACGTACAAAGTGCGTTTTATGCACTTTACTATTCCTTACGAAGGAATATATCAAAATGTTTATGATTTCCTATAACCATATGCATATTATTTACTTGACATTGTCTGAGACACACACACACACACACACACACACACACACACAATGTCATGTGTAACCTCCTGAATCATGTGAGCCAGCCAATAAAGGTAACAGCTTTGCTAAAATTGCGTTGTTTTTATGATGGAAATATCATTGGCACCTTTACAAGGCACTCCAGTAGAGAGTTCACACAGTTATTGACTAAACAGGCTGAGAGACTGAGCTTTCTTTTTCTAATAAAACCATAACTCCATAACCATAACTCATTCACATTTTCATTGAACATTTAAACATTTAAAAAAAAAAGGATCTGTACCAACAAATATTTTTTCTTTAGTCTGTAGGATACGATTTGTAGTTTGACACATATTTTGCCTTTAACAAATATTGTGCCCCTTGCAATTTGGCTGTTGCGCTAGTCCATGTTGCGATAAAATTGCAAGTAATTGTGCAGCCCTAGAAGGGCCACATCCAATTTCTACAGGGGGAAGCAGCACTAGAAGAGGCAGCACAAACACAACTGTTCAAAAAAATATATTGACGCACGAAAAAAAAAGTTCCTTAGTGTTTTAATGCCTTCATGGGAAGATGGAGGATACTAATTAAGATAAATGACACCAGCTTGGAGAAACTGCCACTGACAGAGGATCCAGTCAGGATCCAGATCACCAATTTGAGATCCCAACTGAGGATGCCTCACTAGTGCTTAATGCCTTTGTGCAGCATTTTGCTGCTGCCAGATAAACTGCCAGTCCCTCCAGGATTTCGCAGCCTTTTTTGAGACTGTTGCGTCCCAAAATGCCTGATTTCGCGGGAGCTTTTGTAAAAAAAAAGAATTGCGATAAAAGTTGCAATGTCTTTTGTAGGTTTGTTGCAATGAAGTTGCGGGAGACAGTGAAAGTTGCAAAAAAAGTTGCGCATTTATTGAATGAATCAAATCTGAACATATGTGTCAGTGGCTTGTTGATCTTTGTATTGTTAGTTAATTTCCTATCCTGGCCCGGGACACACATTCATATGGTTTGATAAAGTAACGTTACTTATTGGACTTTATCTTATCATTGCACATCATTGCGTAGCTGTCCTCAATTTAGGTCATCGTGTCGTCTCATCTCCGGTTTTTCCTGCATCCACAGTGTGTGTTTGTGTCTGTGTGTGCGCCTCAGTTGCGGGGGGGAACTGAGCAGACCCGCTCGCTGCAGAGAGCCGACAGGATTGAAACAGCAGCAGCTTTCGGCGACTTTAGAGTTACAGCGTACATTGATGTTAAAATATACACAGGTTGGCAGGACGGTCGGAAATGTTTTGTAGTCACACACGTCTTGTCTTCATCAGAAACAAGGAAATGAACAACCCGTGGCCGTTCTCACTCCAGCTTGGTCATTGGCTCTCAGAGTCACATAGTGACGGCACGTGGGACTGCTGGGATTGGTTGAAGTCGCGGGAAACTTCAGGTTATTGGTCAAATTTGCGTAAAAGTTGCGGTGATTGGTCAAAAGTGCAATTCGCACCAAATTCACGGTGATGAATTGGCGCAATTATGACATCTCGAAATCCTGGAGGGACTGAACTATAGCCTAGCCACTTTCACACTACAATTGATTGATCTGCCATGGAAGAGTGATATGTTGTTATATAAATAAACTCTCGTTACCCAATCTCTCCTCTTCAATGGTCATTCAAAACTACTCCATAATAACACTTTTAGGACAACAATATAGTATGTAATAAGAAAATACCAACCCAATAACAATGTCAAAGGCCAAACTACTTTGCATTTTATTTGGGTACTGTAATTCAACAATCAAATGTTGTAGATACATTGTTCAGAAAAAGTAAACGTGAGTGAATTACACATGAAATGTACTGATACAATAAAATGTTAGGAACAAATTGTTGATACAAGAAGGCTCAAGGGTTGCGGGCATAAAACAGAAGACAGTATAATTTTTTTAACAGGAGGAATGAATTGCACATGATGAAAATCTATTGATATGTTCCGGGGTGCGGGGGGGACAACAACTAGTGAGCATCTATTGGTGAATTAAGACTTGAAATGGTCATTGAATTTCAGATTTTCCTGAAACTAAACCATTACTGACACTTTTTGGGTATATACATGTTATTTTGCATGGCTGCCGGATTCTCGTGATATCACAAGATCATGCGAGAATCCTTCTTGTCAGGCTTGCGTTTGCATGTTTAGACCACCAGCAGTTCGGACCAATCAGCATCCGGTAAAGAGCTACTGTTCGTTCCAAACAACAGTAGCAGATGATAGACAGATACATTCAATCACCTGCGAGCTATTTTTTTAAAAGTGATTGCCGTTTTCCGAGGGCTCCAATGACGGCTTTTCAGATGGTTCTGTTCGACAAACCATCTGGTGCATCAGGTTAGAAAAGGCATGCTTATTTTAGTTCTTAATCATTTAAACATTTTAAACTGTGTATTGTGATTTTTTTTCAATTATGATTTTCTATATTCACATATATACAATAAATCACTATTAATAAAAATGTTTATTTTATTATATTTAGTGTGGCCTAGCATGTGCAGAATTGCAGCATGTGTTAAAGTGTTGGGTTTGTTATTATAGTTTGTGTTTGACACCTACGGTGGTTATGTTATCCGTTTTTGGTTTAAATTAGAATCTTCTTTAGGTAAATTTAGGGGGAGGAGCTGTGTGCGACTAATTGTTTCATGCCATACTAAACATTAGTGATGTCCAAAGGAAGCTTCATGAACCATTACGTGTACTTGTTGACTCCACTAGATGGCAGAGATGTTCACAACTCATTTTTTGGAAGACCAATTTGAGTCTCAAGTCTTTCAGCTCGAGTCCAAGTCAAGTCTCAAGTCTTTGAGGGGCAAGTTCAAGTCAAGTCTCAAGTCTTTTGCCACGAGTCCAAGTCAAGTCTCAAGTCTCTGGGCATCTGATCTGTCCCTAACACTATATTGTTAAATCTTATAAATTCAAAGCATGTCCTGTAGCTATCATCCATACAGTACAGTATAAACATCAGTTGTAGGATGACTTTATGGGGTCTACTGCAATGCAATCTGAAGAAACACAAATTAATTAAGTAAACTGTATTTTTCAACATTTCAACTTATCACGTATGCTTTAATGGAGCTAGCTTAACTTTGTTACATCCAGAACTTACATTGGGTCTCCAACTTAGAACATCGTATAGTCTAATCTTCTGCTACTTAACACATCCCCCTAGCCCTCGGACCTGGTGAAATATTAACCTAAGTCTTTCACATCATATAGATACATCTATAAAGATACAATTTGCTTGTTCCTTGCATTAGCACTTTTAACACTTTGCGATAGTTAGCTTGTTACCTGTGACGATATATGCTAAATGTAATGTCTCTTTCACATCAGCGTGTGAGTGACTGATCTATCTGGGTGCGTTTTGAGATGCCTGATGAAGTTCGACGTCGTTGATCCGGCATCATTTATCTTGGTGCCACACACCTTGCATGTAGCTCTTCGCTTACTGCCGCTGTTTACAAAGTTATTGAAAGCAAAACTAATGACAAAAGGTACAACTCCGGGAGGACTTGGTGTCGCCATCGTCAACGCATTTTTTGATACGTGAGTTTGCGCACATAAGGCATAGCGCATGCGTTACGTTGCACATTATGGCAAAGGGCAGGGGATATGCAGCTCGTCATACATTTCCCCAACGTATATGCGCCAATAAAAGCGCTTTAGATTTAAAAAACAATAACTGCATGAAAAGGGTTGTTGACAAGTCTCGAAGCTTGAGTCCGAGTCAAGTCTGAAGTCTTTTGGGTCGAGTCGCAAGTCAAGTCTGAAGTCGCTGTTTGTGCGACTTAAGTGCAACACGTCTTGGACTCGAGTCCCCATCTCTGCTAGATAGCACTGTTGATTTAAAGAGAAAGACTCAAGGAATGGCAATTCAGTGTGTTTTCAACCCTTTGTTTGACAGAGAGAGTCGTCTAGTGGGCACAGAAAATAAATAAAATGCTTCATGAGGCTTCATCTGGCCATAACTACTGTGTACAAGGAAGGAGGGGGGATTGGTATGGACCACGTGTGAGGCCCTGCTAAGGATCAGTTCTACAAGGGTGCTAAAGCATGCATTACACCCCGTTTAATATTTTGCACTTCCTGTGACTCAAGCTGTTACTCCAGCTGTGACTCCAGCTGTGACCCCACCTCCAGCTGTTAATCCCGATATGACTCCAGATGTGACTCCAGCTGGGCACACAGCTCCTGCTGTGAATCCAAGTTTGACTCCAGCTGTGACTCCAGCTGGGCCCCTAGATCCAGCTGTGAATCCCGATATGACTCCAGCTGTGACTCCACCTGTGACCACTGCTCCTGCTGTGAATCCCGATATAAATCCAGCTGTGACTCCAGCTGTGACTCCAGCTGGGCCCCTAGATCCAGCTGTGAATCCCGATATGACTCCAGCTGTGACTCCACCTGTGACCAATGCTCCTGCTGTGAATCCCGATATAAATCCAGCTGTGACTCCAGCTGTGACTCCAGCTGGGCCCCTAGATCCAGCTGTGAATCCTGATATGACTCCAGCTGTGACTCCACCTGTGACCAATGCTCCTGCTGTGAATCCCGATATAAATCCAGCTGTGACTCTAGCTGGGCCCCTTGATCCAGCTGTGAATCCTGATATGAATCCAGATGTGACTCCAGCTTTGACTCCAGCTTGGCCTCTAGATCCAGCTGTGAATCCCGATATGCCTCCAGCTGTGACTCCAACTGGGCCCCCTGCTCCAGCTGTGAATCCTGATATGACTCTAGCTGCAACTCCAACTGGGACTCCATCTGTGACTCCAGATGTAATGCTGTCTGTGATTGGACAGATGTGAGGTGTTGTTAGTTTTGGTGAAAAGCATGTTATCATATCTGCTTCAGCTTTCAACATTTGTGAGTAAAATAAATAAATTAAAAAATGAATAATAATTAAAGCTGCAAGCAGCAATGAACAGGCCTTCGCCATCCCAGCATGTCCGGGTAATGGCGGGATGCCGGTTGATGCCGCTGTATATTTCCTATCCATCTGACACAGTGCACACGAGTTAGACATTATTGCTAATATTTTTAACCAACACATCTACCCCTGCTGCTCTCTCCTTCACCTCCTCTTTCACCCACACACCCAGACCCACTGGCAGAGGTGGTGGTACAGGCCACCTCATCAGCCCCAAATGGACATTTTCTCTCCCTACATGCTGCCTTAATCCTGTGAACTTAACTCATCGGCTACAAATAAACATTGTTGTTGTCTACCGCCCATTACCTCCTTTGGGGGAGTTCTTGGAGGAACTATATGTCCTCCATTGAAACATCCCTGAAATTGGCTCCACTTGTTCTTCTTGGCGACTTCAAAATCCAGACAGAGAAGCCCTACAGTGTTTCCCACACATGGATTAATTTGTGGCGGTGCACCATACAAACACCGGCCGCCACATATTGCGTTTCGTTATTCTTTTTTTTTTTTTCACTATTTAAAACACGCAGCGTATTCTTTCAGCTGAATTTCTTTTCCCTGCTCTCTCCGTCTCTCTATCACTCACGTGTCTCTCTCACATAGGCCACACACACACACACACACACACACACACACACACACACACACACACACACACACACACACACACACACACACACACACACACACACACACACACTTCCCTCTGTGCACACAGCGTCTGTCTCCATGAAAACGAGAAAGACGCCTGGCGCAATTCACAAGTTCACGAAAGGTTGGTATCTCGTGAACACCTTTAAACAATCACACATCAAAAAGTGCTATAAAAATATTTTATATTCTGAATACAATGTTGTCACCCGACTCTTACCTAACAAGTGATTGCGCCTTCAATCCAGATGAGTATTGAAAAGTATTTTCCGCGACTGAAAAAGGTACGTGTTGAGGATGAGGACCAGCCTGAACCGGAGGTATCAGTCTGAAACAGAGCTGAACAGTCCGACCAGTGGAATTAGTTATGTTATTAATTTGTTTACAATATTTTCAGGCTTCAACCAGTACTGCTCAATCATAAAGACAGGGTCAGGGAGAGAAAGAGATAAATTTGATAGGCATTGAAGAAAAAGTAGGAGAGGAGGACAGCATCCAACAGCGTGTCCTCCTCAGTTTTTGATACTTGATTGATACTTTACGATGGTCCCTCAAGGTTCCATTGTGGGTCCCCTATTCTTTTCTCTGTACACCAACTCTCTCGATTCCGTTATTCACTTACATGACTTTTCCTACGACAGCTAAGCAGACGACACCCAACTGATTCTCTCTTTTCCCCAGTCTGAAACCCAGGTATCAGCATGAATCACTGCCTGTCAGACGTACATCTCTCATTGGATGTCCACACACCACTTGAAACTCAACCTTAACACGAACAAGCTGCTTCTCCCACCCAGGACCTTACTATCTCCATCAATACCTCTGCGGTAGTCTCCAACCAGACTGCTAAGAACCTGGGTGTTTGACGACCAAATCCCTTACTGCCAATATTGCTGTAACAATCCGATTGTGTAGATACACGCTGCACAAGATCAAGAAGATCTGGCCCCTTTCAACCCAGAAGGTGGCTCAAGTTCTGGTTCAGGCTCTTGTAATCTCACGTCTTGACTACTGCAAATTCCTCCTGGCTGGTCTGCCTGTTAGTGCCATCCGACCTCTGCAGCTCATCCAGAATGCAGCAATTTGACTTGACTTCAACCCACGTAGAAAGGCTCAGACCTTATTGCAGTGGCCGCGGGTTTGATTCTGAAACCATGGCCCTTTCATGCATTTTTTTTTTTGGGAGATAATAATAAAACTAAAAAATTAAAAAACAAAAATTTTAAAAAGTTACATCACACACTGCAAATCAAAGGCAACCTGGGTTGACTTACCAAGTTGATAACGACTGTCGTGGGACTCCTTAGCTTGACTGTGTTGTTAGGTTTTGTGAAGCCTGATAACCACAAGATATCCTGGCATGGGTACGTTCAACACGATTCGTCAGCTGATCTGTCCCAGATGACTCTGCCCTCAGGTTCCTGCTGGGAGAGAAGAACAAAAATGTTATGGTCAGTTTGTACCGATGACCCAGAACATCACAACAACAACTACAACTACCATGTGCATACAGTGCCTTGCAAATACGTTCAACTCACCCTGCTAAATCACTCATTTGACTAGATAACAATTAATACATTCATATGTTTGTATATATGATTTTTACAATCATATTTGGCTTGGGGACCGGAGGGTTGCCAGTTCAAGTCCCCGTACCGACCAAGTACAGAGTGTGTACTCGAAGCTTCAGAACCTGAATCGCCAACTATCAATCGGTTAGTCATTATTTATGAAAAATAGTAACAATACTCTGATTCCAGCTTATTAAATGTGAATATTTTTATAGTTTATTCCCTCCTCTGTGACAGTAAACGGAATATCTTTGAGTTGTGGACAAAACAAGACATTTGAGGACGTCATCTTGGGCTTTGGGAAACACTGATCCACATTGTTCTCCATTTTCTGAAATTTTATAGACCAGACAAGTTATCTATTAATTGAGAAAATGATCCCAGATGAATCGACAATGAAGATAACTGTTAGTTGCAGCCCTAGTGCCTGTCCATGGGCAGCCCCCTCGCTCTGAGATCTCTCCATTAGGTAATATGCCTTTTAAATTTGTTGCTGCCTTTAAAAATGGTTATATTTTGTATATTTGTAGTATATATTGTAGATGTTACATTGTTTGGCATTCTGTGGACAGCAAAGGAAGAATTTAATTTTACAGGGAGACATGTTTCCTTACTGTGCATATGGCAATACATTTAATATAGGTCCTGTTTGTGCATGTTTGTGTATTTTGGGCCTGTGTGTGTAATGTGATTACAGAGTGAATTTTGTTTTATTTCCCCTCTGGGATTAATAAAGCATGTCTTCTTCTTTAAAGAGGAAACTGGGTCGTTCACATTGTCAGATATCCATTTAAAACTTGTCAAATCCAACTGAACTTAACTTTTTAAAATGTCAGCATCCCCAACACGTAACAAACTAGAGCACATTTTAATTTGGATCTGTGGCTCTGCGGTGGCATTTAACTGCAGATGTTACTAGGGCTGCTCCCTCTTAGTCGATTAGTCGACTAATCGGTCGTTTTGGTCTTAGTCAACTTAGATTTCTTTAGTCCATTAGTTATGTTTGATGCTTTTTTCATGCTGAATGACTTATTTCCAAGAAATGTACCAGCACATCTCTGGTAAACACAAGAATTAAAGTGGTGCTTTTGCATGACTCTTTGCGGAGAAACTCAGATTTACAGATCTGTCGATTAAATCAACTAATCGATTAGTCGATACAATTGTATGAGTGTTAGTCGACTAAGAATTTCTTCAATCGAGCACAGCCCTAGATGTTACTGTGTGGATCATTGTGATGACTGGTTAAATCACGCATTATAAACGCACAGAAAACACGGAGACTGTCGGATGTTCAACGTCTCCGGTAAAGTGAAGTTAAAGAAGGAGTTGTGCAATCTCTGCACGATTTGTTTGAGCTGCTGTGTTCACATTTCAATGTCATGTGGATTTTGCTTGCTCTGCATGGTTTTATGGGTTGACTGTGAAACTTAAAAACAAATTCAAAGTGCTGCAAAACAATGTTATTCAGTAACCTCCACCCCGCACTCATATTGGTAGGGAGGAGTTTACAAGAGCTGGTCTACTACCCGTACATCTAAGAGTAGAACAACTTAAGCTGAACCATATGTTTAACATTGTTAATGTTCATGCCCCCAAATATTTATGCTAAGGTAACCATGGTCCACACGCAACATAGTCATAACACTATAGTCAGCATCCGCTCTTGCACAGTTCCTAGAGCTAATAATTAGGGGTGTGACGAGACGCTTACTCCACGAGACGAGACACATCACGAGATTGGGTTCACGAGAACGAGACGAGACGAGATTTTTGAAAAATAATTTAAAGAAATCCTCAATGATGAAATATATGAATGGAAAATAGTTTTTTTATTCAACTGAAAAATCACAAAATGCAAAACAATTTAGGTGCATTTTGAAATCAACTATTAATAATGAATGTTATTTAACTTTTTTTTTTACTATTTTAATGAATTATATGCAGTAAAGGATGTGCCAACACTGCAAAATGTTTTGTATAAACTCTACCAACTGGCTTCTACAGTGCGAGTTAAATGCGCGCGTGATGGGATGACGTACCTCGGTTCCAGTGTGTGGAGGAGTCGCCGAAATCCGACATTTTCCACAACAGAAAATGGCCTCATATCAGCTGTAATGAAAACGCCTATGTCCCTCGTTATTGCCGTGGCTCTTGCACTTACCGGTGGCAGAGATGCAAAGGCTTTTAGAGTTGTTTGCCCTTTTAATGTTTTCGTCGCGGGTGCAGTAGTTAGTAGAGAGCTGTGGTGGTGCTGTAAGTGTTTTTGCATAGTGCTCGTGTTAGCCGCGGTATACGGCATTTTTTTCTTACAATGTTTACATATTGTGTTCGTCTTGCCTGTCACTCTTTCGCCTTTTATTATTTCCGCAGGAAAACTAAAATGTTTCCACACAAATGATTTAAAAGTGGCAGGGGGATCTTCAATAGTAATTTCACGCTCCATCACGCTGACATCACATCGCCTCACGAGACAACTTTTCACCTCGACGAGAAATCTCATCACGTTTTAATCTCGCGAGATCTCGTAAAACGAGATCTTGTCACACCCTTACTAATAATACAATTAAAACTTTCTTTTACACTGGTATCATGGCATCGAATAGTTAGCCTACTGCTACAAAACTCCTATCATCACGAGGGATTTTTAAAAGACAGGTAAAGAAGCTTTTATGGAACATGGTGAATATCTATTGATTAACTTGATAGTTTTTACAGCATTTTTTGTTTCTTATTTATTTTGTTTCATGTGATGGCTTTTTTCTCCTTCTAATACTGTATGTCGTTCTAGTCTGAGTTTTTCTGCTTTTTGTCTATTGTTTCCTGTGCGTGAACACCAAGGACAGTGCTGGAAATAAGTATTTTACTTGAGCATGTCATCCTTTGGATTAATGTTCATCATCTTGATCAAGAAATCAATCAATCAATCAATCAATCAATCAATCAATCAATCAAAACATGTGAAACTCTGTAGGTCCCAGACAACAACACGTTTTTCCTCTGACCAAAACCTTCCACAGGACGCAAAAGTAACAGAGGTGGCAATAGCCTTTTGTGAATTTCTACAAAAAAATGGATGTGACGTTTACATTAGGGCTGGGCAATATGGAGAAAATAAAATATCACGATATTTCTTGACCAAATACCTTGATATCGATACTGCAAAAATAGTGTGGTGTTGACTATTGGTGCTTTCACAAAATATTTACACAATGAGATTTTTGATAAATAATAATCAGTAATGTAGATATAATGTCTAAGTGGGGAAAAGGCAAATAATAGAACAGCTACAACAGTCTGGTAAGTTCAGAAAATGACATCACTTTACTGTAATGTAGCCTTTAAAACCAGGAAAAGACAACACTTTTACCATATTACGATATCCAAAATCTAAGACGATATCTAGTCTCATATCACGATAGATATAATATTGATATATTGCCCAGCTCTAGTTTACATATGTATGGTTTTGGGAGCCACCTGGTGGGTTAATAGCGCAACTGCAGAGAGTTTGTTTCCCCCAATTGTGCCTTCAGCAAAGAGCAATACATTGAAGCTGGGGAAATGAACACGTGCATTTTGAATAGCACACTGTTGATTGTGTGCTGTTGGAATTTTGAAACTGGATTAAACAGAGAGCAAGAGCAAGAGCCTGTCCTGTGAGGCCATTCCATCTTCCTGCGCCATAAACATAAGGGGACACACATATTGACAAAATGCATTATATAAAGAATCAGGTAAACAGCAACAGCACATACACCTCAACTGTAATTCTTATAAAAGATATTAATAAATAACTAAATAAATAAAACACAAAATAATACAAACAATACAATTACACGTTCATTACGTATAACAATGAAAAAGAGGTACATGTAATATATAATATAAAATCAAATCTAGTCAGAGGTTTTATCTATATCAGGGCTGTCAAACTCAACTTCACTCAGGGCCACACTAGAAAATAAGAATCACATCCAGAGCCAGACATGTATGGATTATTAACATGCTTTTATTTAAGAGAAAAAGTCTTTGGCTGTATTATTGTCTCATATAGTCTTCTCACTGACAGTTTGGTCACCCTAAAAAAAGTCTGCAAAAAAAAGGTTCCGTAGCCATCGTAGAGTTTAGCAAATCAAGCAAAACCGAGATTACATTTTTTTACAGCAACTTGTTTCACAGCCTGAATATGAAAACTCTCTGGTTATGTGGGGAATTTCTGAGTCACAAAGTCAGAAATCTGCCAAATTGAGCGTGCGTAGTTACACTTTGAAAACAGTTTCCTGCCTTTTTGGTTCGATGCGCAACTAGTGAACTCGTGAACCTAACTGGATATGCGGGAGCGGATCGTAATCTGCCTTGAGTTTGACACCTGTTCTCTACAGTTTCCACAAGTTTAACACTCTTGTTGTTGTTTAACAATCTAAGTAACTTGAGTAGAGATTTTAGTTCTATGAGAAAAGGTACAAAAGGGTGCCCGGATGGCTCAGCTGGTAGAGTGGGCGCCCATATATAGAGGTTTACTCCTCAATGCAGCGGGCCCGGGTTCGACTCTGACCTGCGACCATTTGCTGCATGTCATGCCCCCCTCTCTCTCCCCTTTCACGTCTTCAGCTGTCCTGTCAATAAAGGACTAAAAAATGAAATTGCCCAAAAAATAATCTTGAAAATTAGGAAATACATATTTGCTTGGGAATATAAAAATTTGGCCTACAGGATGATGAAATGAATGAAATCCTCAAGAGCACCATTTCCTGAATTATCATAGAAACAGATGATACCTTTAAGGTTAGACAAAGTTAGTGGGTTCATTGTTACACAAAGCGAAGAGCTGGGCGTGACCGTCACAGCTAGGTCTCTAACAATTATTACATAATCGTCCATTTTTTGTTTTTTTTACATAATCAGGGTTTCTTTGTTTAACCTGAATTGAATTGCTAAAATTAGCTAAGGTCTTAAGGGGTATGATTGCTAATTGTTGGTTTTGTTTAAATATGCCAAATTGTAATTAAGTGATTATTGGTTGGACAATATGTGTTGATTGATATTATTTCAATTGTTAGATTTTTTGCACTTGAGTCATTAAAATCGTCATCAAAACGTGCCGTTCAATGTACTATTTTTAAAGTATTAAATGAAGCATGGATGAAGTAGATCCTTACCTCTCAGAAAAATAAGTTTTGCACTTTTGGCCTCCATAGGTTGTAAAAGTAAAAATAAAATCATACTGGGGTACAGGACTTTTTTTGATGCTTTGTACAAATACGTTTTAAATCAAATTAATTAATTAAATAAGTATTAAAAAAAAATAATAACTATGCATATGTTTTTGTTATGAGACACCATGTAAAATAAATTCAAAAAGGTTTTATTGTTTATTCAGAATTACAGAGCAGCATTGTTGGGAGGGACACAAAATTAAATGGCACATGTCGTTCATAGCAACAAAAAATAACAGGGGGGGGTACAGTTAGAGGAAATGTTTGACGATAATAAAGGGGCGTGGTTTTCTTCATAGGCTGTGTGTTTGTTATTACTTTTATCTGGGTCACCTAACAGTGATATATATCCTGAAGATGGATCCTTCAACACTTTATTTGTATAAAAATTATTATTATTAATAAGTAATACATAAACATTTTGACTGAAAGAGACAATTATATTGGGAATCACAATTATTTCTGGGACAAATAATTGCACAGCAACATTTTGGAATTGTCACAGCTCTAGTCCCAGAACCTGGAATGGGTTGTTTCTTTAGCCCGGCCGCCTCGTGACAAAGTGCGCCACAGGTGCCTGAACGAGTCTGTCCACGAACGACCAAAAAGCGCGCTGCCGCCGCCGCCGTATTAAATGAATGAACACAGCCTCCATTCACGCGGACCGCATTATTTACACACACGTCTCACTTCTAGCTTTCAACTACACAACTCCCGACTTTACATCCGTGAACTGTATGTGTTCCAAAATGAACATGCGCGTGAGCGTAACCAGGGCGTTCCAGTGCGCACGCGTACTGTAGAGATCTAACTTAGCTCTTTTTTAATACTTTGTGAAAAAGCTCTGAACGTGAAGAGTGATAAAGTTCGGACTCCTAGTTTGATATTCTTCAGGGTATTCAAAGGGACGTGTGTGTGTCCGGTCCTCACTAATCCTCCAAACATAACCATAATCATAAACATGACGAGAGTCCAGGCTTACATACCTTTCAGATGGAGAGAAGAGACGCTGCGACACCCACGAGAACACAGAGTGAAAGTTAACTGCAAACAGGAAGGAAACCACTGACAGAGTTTCAAAATAAGTGCGTTCCCCATCATGTTTTAAATATGTCCTGAACACATCATCAGACAGACACACAACCAGAGGGGGGGGGGGGGGGAGAAGTACTCTTTTCTTTTACTCAGCCATACATTAGTTTGAAAATACTCTGTTAGAAGCTTTCAAAATCTGAAGTAACAGTGCAAAAGTGTTATGAAGAAAATGTACTTAGAGAATAAAAGTACTCACTTACAGTAGTGTTTTTTGGCACAGGCAAACATTTTTTTCATGACACATTGGGGGGGGCTGCATGAGCACTTAACACACACTTAAGAGAATCCAGTTTTTTAAAGGAATACGCCACCGTTTGTTGAAATAGGGCTTATCATGGTCTACCCTGGCTGTAGATAGGTGGGCCAACGCATTTTTTGTCTCAGTGCAAGTAACTAATTATTTTTTTTTGTCTTTTGTTGGCTCACTTTTACTCACAACATGCTAACCGGCAACATAGGATTCCATTCACTACGCTAAGCTAACTAGCGGTGGCGCTACCGGTTTTGCACCGGACTAAAACAATGCATGCACAAAAAAGCGTTGGCCCACCTATCTACAGCTAGGGGAGATCGTGATAAGCCCTATTTCAACAAATGGTGGTGTATCCCTTTAACATTGGACCTTTTTCACAGCAGACATTTGGACTTGTCCTAGTAGGAAGAGCACAGCTGAAATTGATAACCTTAATGTCCCAGTAAGATATTTCAATGAGTCAGCATGCACAGTACCAGGGCCTCTCCTAAGTGGAATGCAGCCATCATTAATGGTTTTGAATACACCTGTGCTTTTCCTACTATGACATGTCAACATGTCTGCCGTGAAAAAGGTCTGTTGCAATTACAACACGAAACACAATTTTTCAAAAGACAATGAACACAATTCTGCACAAAATATGACAGTAGCATACCTATGTTATCAGAACTTAAAATAAACATAAACTATAATATAGTAATTCTGCAAAATTCTGCTCGAAGGCGGTCTCGCTCTGGGTGTAATTCAATGTAGAACCGCCACAGCTCACTTAGCAGCCAACATGGGCTCTGTCATTGTTACATTATTGACAGTAAGTTGCATGTTCAAGCTGTCAGTTTGTATGAGCTAATTGTGCACATATTATATGGCTAACTGGTTTAATTTACTGTATCACAATGTGATATGCTCATTATAGGTTTTTAATCTTCATCTGCAAAGTAAGCCTAAATACTTATTCATTTATTTATTTATTTCAGGTTTATTTATCAGGAACAATGCACACTAATAATACATCAAAGTAAAATGTGCCAGAATTAGCCTGGAGGCTATTTTACGTCCGCTGTCCCTGGACTGGTGGTAAGAGGTCACCCCAAAAAGAGAGGAAACGATTTAGCTATTAATAATACATACAGATTTTGTCCTGTAGAGTGAAAGTTGATTATGCTAATGCTAAAAGACAACAATATTAAAACAAGAGCAGTTGGATAAGATCAACACAAATACACACACACACACACATACACACCTACACACATACACACACACACACACACACACACACAAGCTACGAAAAGTTAAGCACTATAATTGTAATCATTCCACATTTGTTTATGTCAATGCATCGTGTCATTTGTCATCTGTCCAACGCTGCTTGCAGCTTTAATTTAAATTTTTTTTGAAAATGTTATTAAATCAAATATCAGATACACTTTTTTTTAGATAATTTTTTTTGGCATTTAGGCTTTTATTGTGACAGCTCAGAAATTAAAGCATTCCACATTTGTTTATGTCAATGCATTTGTGTCGTTTGTGCAATACGTAGGCTATTGGGGTTGGGCAATATGTTAGTTGTGCAATATCTCATTGTGCAAGGGCTGTGTTATTACGGAGAATCCAGCCGACAGGGTTGTTCAATAAAAAAAAGGCCAATTAAAGGAGTAATTAATGTGCTTACTATATAGGTACCTGTCTAATATACTATATGAAAGCATGTTTTGTGTTGCATGAGAGTATGTGTTGAGAGGTGCTTATTTTCTGTATTTTGTGTTGTCTTTGTAAAGCTGCGGAACGGACAGAGTCCAAAACAAATTTCCCTTCGGGGACAATGAAGTTTATCTTATCTTATCTTATCTATCTTATTATGCTGTATGCACCACATTGACGGCTGCTGTATAAGAACACGGCTGGCCGCGTTGGGAGGAGGATGGGGTGGATGAGTGGGCCTCAAAACACAGGACTTTCAAGCCGGGGAGCGGAGATCGCTTCCTCTGTAACTAACAACTGCCGCTCAGTGTCATGGAGCTCGTAGCCAGCCGGTGTCATGTGACCAGCCGGTGGTCTCCTAATTTCGTAGGATGTCATACGTTTTGGTGTGCATACATTTTCTTACGATATCATACGGAGCCGTTCATGAGAATGCGTTGCATTCACGCACAGCTGAACTGTCAGACCAGCTAACAAACAAGGCACAATAGCACAGACATACATTTTGGTGCACATGCACAAAAACAACATTGCTGGGACATTAACAAGCAAAATACTATTTCCCTAAGTATACAATCAAGCAGAGCACAGGAATCCTACCATTTACAGGTTCACTGAGGCCTTTTGTCATTAATTGCAATATCTAAAGCTTGACTCTGGCTGGCTCGAAACAAAAACCTCTGAGTTTAAATGGAAATAAATTTGTTATTTTAAGGAGAATGGTTGACGCTGGTGGGACTCAAACCCACAACCTTTGAATCACGTCTTCAGAGCTTAACAAGAAGTCCAACGTGCTGTCCATTGTGCCACAGAGCCCATGTGAAAGAAAAATAAATTGTCACAAAAAAAAAACACATGAAGGGATTTATTGAACCTATAACAATTGCTTACTATACCTTTAAGGTACGACAGAACAAGGTGTTCTATTGAACAAAAGTGGAAGCTACTTACAAAATGTGGTAAAACACAGTTATTGTTTGATAAAATTAAGTCATTCAACTTCATACTTCATTACAGATTTAAACAGTTTAAAAAATAAATAAATAGATTGACAAATGAAATGTCAAACTTCACCACCTGTAACCATATAGCCTACTGGTGGCAGTACTCACTTAGACAATATAAGAGTAAAAAAATAACACCCCGGTCCCTAACATATCATTTATGTTTTATCATATCAATCAGTACTTAGCATCAACAATGGAGATACATTCATTTCTGAAACTGACCTCCTGAGCGTGTCTTGACACCCAGTGAATGTCCCTCCACCTTCTCCACCCTCTCCACCCTATCGACCCTCAACCTTCTCCGCCCCTCCACCCTTTCACTACACCACCTTCTCCACCCCTCCACCTTCTCCGCCCCTCCACACTCTCCGCCCCTCCACCTTCTCCACCCTTTCCACCCCTCCACCTTCTTCACCCCTCCACCCTCTCTTCCCCTGCACCCTCTCCACCCTTCCACCCCTCCACACTCTTCGCCCCTCCACCCTCTCCACCCTATCGACCCTCTCAACCTTCTCCACCCTTCTACCCTTTCACTACTCCACCTTCTCCACCCCTCCACCTTCTCCACCCCTCCACACTCTCCGCCCCTCAACCTTCTCCACCCTTTCCACACCTCCACCTTCCTCACCCCTCCACCCTCTCTGCCCCTGCACCCTCTCCACCCCTCCACCCCTGCCCCAGTTGAACTTTCCTCTTAAAAAAAGAATGAACCAAAGTGTTTTTAAATAGCATCGCAAGTGACTAATGACTGAAACACGCTAAAAGCCATTGCAGGAGAGATTTTCTCCGCAAGACAAATGGAATTTCAGCAGAATAATTAACTTAATTAACAAATTTGCATGCATATTCATCAAGCCATTGATGTCGCTCCAGCAGCAGCTTGATGAACTCTGCTGTAATAAGGATCTCATTTACATCTTGCCATGCACTGCCATTTGTAGATGAAGATGGGATGAACTGGAAAAAAAAAGAAAGGGAAAGAGAAATGAAAGCGAGACACTGGTTAGCCAAAATCTATGTCCGTACCATGAAAATGCATAAATGTTATTGTTAAAGGAGCATGTGGGTGATGCCGGCTGCCCAACAACCTATGCCAATTCTGTCTTGGGGCTACATGTTGTCAGCCAGGCTCCCCCTGCCTCTCGTGTGTGATAGAAATCTCCACTGAGAAAAACAGGTCAGTTAGCCTGCATGGCATTTAAACTAATGTCAAATCTGATCTCATGGGTAAAGTATGTATAATGTGATAGTAAAAGAAAATCTTCATGTCTATTGTAGGGGGAAAAAATGAAGAACATAGGGACTCAGCTGATGTGGTCAGAATGTGATGCTGGAATTGTTTTGGGCCCGAGCGCCGACAGCGGTGATGGCCCTATTGAAACTGAAGGAATTATTATTCTTCCGGCAAATGAATCGCCTTTTTGAGGGGCTTAACATATTCAAAAACCATAAAAATCGGTGGTTGCATCAAGTCTGGTGAAAATGTACGTATTTTAAGGAAGTAAAAGAACTGAGCCCCTGAAGTACATTGAACGTAGACTAACGAGACTTGGTACACATATGTAACATATCAAGACGCACAGAAAATGTCATTGTAGCCATACCCTAAAACCAACAGGAAGTCCGCCATTTTGAATTGAAAGTTCGAAATTAGTGTGATTTTGGCCATTTCCACATGTCGTACTTTAACGAACTACTCCTAGAGATTTCATCCGATCAACTTCAAATTTGGTCTGTGCCATCTTAAGATGTTAAAGATGAAAAGTTGTTAAAAGAAAAACATATCGTCATAGGGCATGGCTGTGGCGGGGCGGGCCATTTTGTGCGTTTCACCATTGAAACAGGAAGTGGGTGTAACTTGAGTGTACATTGTCCAATTGGCTCGAAACTTTTCAGGATTCAGAAGACTCCAACCCTGACGACATCTACAGGCCAACATTTACTTAAAGTCATAGCGCCCCCTAGTAGCAACAGGAAGTAGGCCTAAAAGTCAAGGTGCTATACTTTAACAAACTCCTAGAGATGTCTTCCGATGACCTTCAAATTTGGTCTGTACCATCTCAACACCTTTATTTATTATTTTATTTATTAACACCTTTTCATTGGTGACGATTTGCGGCGTCTGAGTGCTGCGCTAATGCACGGTCGCAAGGAGCGACGTCCGCCAGTAACCCCGACGCGCACAGAGGAGCGAGGGCCTGTCCAATGCTGCTTTGCAGCTTTCATTTTTATTTTTTTTTAAAAATGTTATTAAATCAAATTTTTTAACACTGCATAACAATGGTGCTGGATAATTTTTTTTTCGATAATTTTTTTGGGCATTTAGGCTTTTATTGTGACAGTTCAGACATTAAAGGTTTTGCTCAACTCCACCTATGAGTCCAACCCCTGCATGCCACAATGCATACAGACCACAAAGGACATGTTGGTCACTTTTGTGATTTCCGGTGCTTAAAAATGAAGCCAATACTTAAACCTTTAGAGCGTAACTTTTGATATTAATAAATGTCTGTTACATTCAAGCCGTTGCCAAATGAGTTACTACAAAGCTAATTATTTTAGGCCTTTAATTGACAGGACAGCTGAAGACGTGAAAGGGGAGAGAGAGGGGGAATGACATGCAGCAAAGGGCCACAGGTCAGAGTCGAACCCGGGCCCGCTGCGTCGAGGAGCACTCCTCCATACATGGGCACCCGCTCTACCAACTGAGCTATCTGGGTGCCCATCTCTGAGAATGTTAAGGGCACTGCAAACAACACACAACATTATAAATCCCAAAAGTTTGGATTCAAATTCTGTAGGTCCAGATCTCCCTCGGAAAAGAGATTTATATGTCAGTGGAGTTCCTGGTTAAACAAAAAAGTGTACCGACACACAAGGGATTCACAGCTAACAATGCAACAAAGTCAGTGCCGAACTTTTTTAGAAAAAACAATACTCGATCATGAGTTAAGTATTCCTGTGTTGGATGACATTTCTGACTTTGATTCTTCAAATTACACAAATTTAGCCAAAATTTTGACCCAACAGACACGTCACGGACAAACGTTCAGAGTCGTGCCAGATTATAAGGGTTGGGCCTGACAAATGTGCGTCTTTACCTCTTGTAGTGTGACATAATCAAAGATCAGCGTTCTAATGTATGGGTGGCTTCACGACCACGACGCAGAATGTCTAGCATGTCAGAATTTCTTTGTCTTTTTCCACCAATAGTGGGACCTACACAGACAGAGTGCTGTCTGGTGCACATACAGTATGTAAACATGGCGAAAAGAAAGAGAGGCGCTACTGCTGCTTTCCGCTGTAGCAACGAGATAAAGGAAAGATACATACAGTTCCCAGGCTGTTTTTTACAGCAGGGATCACCCCGCTTCCCAGCATTGCACTAGCAGTGCAAGTTTCTCTTCAATGACCACCGACAAGCAAAGAAAACAGCCTACACCCTCCTACAACCGCGATGGCTGCACCTGATTGGACAAACGCTCCACGTGGGTCTCCCGGATTTCAAAACAGACCAAAATGGTGGCTCGTTTTGGAAAACAATATCTTATTTTATGGAAATAGTTCACCGTAATGTGTTTCTGAAAACATTTCTTAACGTTTCTGAATCTGTATTTATTTCAGTTGACAACGGTCAGTTTAAAAGATTTTCGTGAGTTTTTGAGAGGCTGCCGCTCCTCCAAAGCGTCGACCGATGAACTTGCGTCGACCTATGAATGTGCGCTTGATGTTGACGACAACACGCGACAATCGGTCTGGGGGCTGATCTGCGTAAACGCTAGATCAGTTCTGGTAGACGTGTCGAGGTTGGTTAGGGTTAGGGTACGAATAACAGGGTAAGCCAATCAGAGGCAGAATAAGGCAAAAATAATGCGGGCCACGAGACACATGTGACGTTGACGCGTCTAGCGGATCCGATCTAGCATCTACCGCTGATCTGTGCCATACTTGTAGTGTTGCTACTCTTCTGTCCAAGACACAGCAATAACGCATGGCACTATGTCTGACATAGTGACTGTGGTAAACGACAAAATAATTGTGTAAAATTATCCTGGCATTATTGAAAACAAGACTCCTTTCAGTCCAGTTTGTTTGGCTGTTTTTTTAAAGAGAGGCACCAGTTATTCTTCTACTGTTGCATTCAAAGTAGCTGCTTAAGGCAAAGTTGCTGGCCCCAGTGGTTGCGATGCATAGCATATCCAACAGAACTCTGGGAGCTTGGTCTGGGACTCTTGGCGTCACTTTTTGACGCTCTGGATGTAGGGAAAACAAGAGGACACGAACCCCGGTCTCTTGTGTTGTTTGACCCATCCACCAAACTCCTTGTGCGTATTTTCGGTCTTTCATGCTACTCTCTACCTTTGTCGCTCTTCATACCATGTCATCTTACAACCCCGCGGTCGAGCTGCTGCTCTGCCCAGTGCGTTCCATGCAGACGCTAAAGTGGGATGTTTGCGTCGGTATTTGACACTGAGAGCCACTGACCAAGCGTCAGTATTTTATGAGTTGGGAGTGAGAACGGATTGGTAAAAGGAAGCATCTTATCAACATTCTGTAGAGTTTTCTTCAGGCTTGCCTCTCACAGGCAGTTCCACTCGGTCTGCTCTCTCACATTAAGCTCCAGATCATAGATGTAGGTTGACTGCCAACAAACCATTTGGTCTTTGCGTGGGCTGCAGAGACAGTGTGTGTGCCCATCTGGAAATGCGTGGTACAAAGAGACAAACACACATACACATCCTCCCTTCACAAATGTGAGCATATTTACAACTGCACCATACTCTCACAGAGATGCCACAACAACATCCAACTTTACTTTTCCAAAGTTTTCAACACTGCTGTTTAAAGATTGTCTTGGAGGTTTTTGTCTGGTGCTCACTGATAGCTGATGTGCCTGCTGGTATTATCGTCTGACTCTGGGTAAGATCTGTGAAGATAAAGACCTAAGATTTGTAGATGTCTTTGTAGATGTAGTAAAGCAGACCTGTGTGTAGGTAGGGCCCCTCCTTCCTCTTCCTTTATTCCATGCCATTTAGAGTCGGAGCTTCTTGTCCATAGCCAGGCACTCCCAGAGTGTGGAAGTCAAAACAAAAAGCATTTAACATTGAAGATTAGGTGACTGTGCAGACATCACTTCAGGCCAAACGCTTATTTACAGCTCCTATAATGTTTACTGTGTCTTTTTTTAATGTAAAACTCATACAAAATATGGACGTATGTAAGTTTAATAGGAATGCTAACATGTGTATTGTCAAGCTACTGTTTTTCCAAAGTCAACAATGAACCCTCAAGTCTAACAAAAATACAGTTTGCTCTCCTATGTGAGCATTTTACACACACAAACGCACGCATGGACATACGCACGGACATACGCATACACACACACATGACATTGTTTACCAATAGTATCGAAAACTGTGTTTTGTGGGGAAAGTTGGGCAAAGGCCTAACTGATGGCAACAGAAAGATCTGGGCTATCAATGGCTAACTGCTAGCTTGTCAGAGAAGATGCTTTTTTGACACCTGTGTGTGTTATTGGGATGGTACCTGGTCAACAACAGGCTCTTTCAGGATCTCAGACATTTTTCTGAGAGGATTGCCAAACATGAAATAAGCAGAAAACAACCATTGGTCACCACTATGGTCAAGGTTTGGTTTAGTTCAGGCACCAAAAAAAAAAGGTGATGGCCAAATGAAGCCTCATGAAGTTTCATGAACCATTTTTTAATACATTTTTTTGAGCCCACTAGATGGCGCTCTTGGTTTAAAGAAAAAGGTTATGGTTATGGTGTATAATGGTTATGGTTATGATTATGGGGTTAGGGTTAAGGTTAGGGTTAGGTGCCTTGAAGTCAACAGTCGCAGCGCTGCCTGGAAGGAGACATTGGGGGCTTAAAACACCATCGAGCATGCTTTCAACCCTTTGTTGAACAGAGATAGTGCCATCTAGTGGGCTCAGTGAATAAAGAAAACGCTTCACAAAGCTTCAAGAGGCTTCATTTGGCCGTCACTACAACTGTATCAAAGTCACATGCTTTGGTGACCTATTCCTCCTAAGAGGGTTTTTGTTGCTCTACCTCTTTCATCGCTCCTGACAAAGAATTCCCACAGCCGCCAGAGGTCTTCATCAGGTAAACACATCATAGGTCCCACATTAAGCATTCCAACACATGGCAAATGACTGTGTTTTTTGTTGGGAGGGTAGAACGTCTTAACCTCGCGCACCAGATGGTTTGTCACACAGAGCCATCTGAAGCCGTCATTGGAAACTGTTTGGAAAAGAGCAGGCACTTTCAAAAAATACTTGGCAGGTGATTGGATGAACCATCTGTCTATCAAACTCTTGCTGAAGCCAGTCGGGAAAAGGGGGGGAAACATCTTTTCCATCGAGAAAAACACCCTTCAGTATCGTTATTTGCTCTTCTTGCTGGTTTCAATGTAGCAAAGGCATGAATTCTTCCTTTGTGGTTTCAGAATCAGAATCAGAATCAGAAAGGGTTTTATTGCCAAGTACGTTTTTTGACACATACAAGGAATTTGTTTTGGTGTTGTTGGTGCACATCACACATTCTCTAAATGTAATATTAAACAATATAAGTATAGGTATGAACAATGTAAGTATATGTACACAGTATATATTAAATTAAAAAATAAAGATAGAAATAAAATAAAATAAAATAAAATAAAATAAAATAAAATAAAATAAAATAAAATAAAATAAAATAAAATAAAATAAAATAAATAAAGAGCAAAGAGCATTACAGCAGAGAGAACAGTGGCATGAAGAGCCAGGTGGAGAGTCAGGGTGGTTTCCGGGCCTTGTTAATAAGGCTAGTGGCGGAGGGGAAAAAGCTGTTCATGTGGCGTGAGGTTTTGGTCCTGATGGACCTCAGCCTCCTGCCAGAGGGGAGTGGCTCAAAGAGTTTGTGTCTGGGGTGGGAGGGGTCAGCCACAATCTTTCCAGCACGCTTCAGAGTCCTGGTGGCGTAAAGGTCCTGGAGCGGTGGCAGATTGCAGCCAATCACCTTCTCAGCTGACCGAATGACACGCTGCAGTCTGCCCTTGTCCTTGGCAGTGGCAGCAGCGTACCAGATGGTGATGGAGGATGTGAGGATGGACTCAATGATGGCTGTGTAGAAGTGCACCATCATTGTCTTTGGCAGGTTGAATTTCTTCAGCTGCCGCAGGAAGTACATCCTCTGTTGTGCTTTCTTGATGAGGGAGCTGATGTTCAGCTCCCACTTGAGGTCCTGGGAGATTGTAGTTCCCAGGAAGCGGAAAGACTCCACAATGTCAATTGTGGAGCCACAGAGGGTGATGGGGCAGGTGGGGCTGGGTTCTTCCTGAAGTCCACAACCATCTCCACTGTCTTTAGAGCGTTGAGATCTAAATTGTTTTGGTTGCACCACTTCACCAGGTGAAGCGGACTCGTCTCCATCAGAGATAAGTCCAATGAGGGAGGTGTCGTCCGTGAACTTCAGAAGCTTGACGGACTGATGACTGGAGGTGCAGTTGTTGGTGTAGAGGGAGAAGAGCAGAGGCGAAAGAACACAGCGCTGAGGGGATCCAGTGCTGATGGTCTGTGAGTTGGAGACGTGTTTCCCCAGCTTGACATGCTGCTTTCTGTCAGACAGAAAGTCAGTCATCCACCTGCAGGTGGAGTCAGGCACACCAAGCTGGGAGAGCTTCTCCTGGAGCAGAGCCGGGATGATGGTGTTAAAGGCAGAGCTGAAGTCCAAAAACAGGATCCTGGCGTAGGTTCCTGCAGAGTCCAGGTGCCGGAGGATGTAGTGGAGGGCCAGGTTGACTGCATCATCTACAGACCTATTGGCTCTGTAGGCAAACTGCAGGGGGTCCAGGAGGGGTCGGTGATGGCTTTGAGGTGTGAAAGCACAAGGCGCTCAAAGGACTTCATAACCACAGAGGTCAGGGCGACGGGTCTGAAGTCATTAAGTCCTGTGGTCCTTGGCTTCTTGGGGACAGGGATGATGGTTGAGGTCTTGAAGCAGGCTGGCACGTGACATGTCTCCAGTAAGGTGTTAAAAATGTCTGTGAACACTGGAGACAGCTGGTCAGCACAGTGCTTCAAGCTTGATGGGGAGACAGCATCTGGTCCAGCAGCTTTCCTGGGATTCTGTCTCCTAAAGAGTCTGTTGACGTCCCTCTCGTGGATGGAGAGAGACGTCACTGAGGTGGGTAGGGGGGTGGAGGTGGAGACCTTTAAGGAGGGCATTGGTGGGGGGGCCCAGGGCCCTGCTGAGGTGGGGGGAGGTGGAGGTGATGCACAGTGGCTGTAGCTGTAGGGAGGTGTCGTGGGGGGGATGGTGTCAGGACTGACCTTTTGTCTTTCAAATCGACAGTAGAACTCGTTCAGGTCGTTGGCTAGGTGTCGGTCATCGAAGGAGTGGGGGGTTTTAGGCTTGTAGTTGGTGATCTGCCTAAGTCCTTTCCAGACAGTTGCAGAGTCATTAGCTGAGAACTGGTTTTGGAGTTTCTCAGAGTATCGTCGTTTAGCCTCCTTCACCGCCTTGCTAAACTTGTACTTTGACTCTTTAAATCTGTCTTTGTCCCCACTCCTGAACGAGTCTTCCTTAGCCAGCCTTAACCTTCTGAGTTTGGCTGTGAACCAGGGTTTGTCATTGTTGTAACTCACCCTGGTGCATAAAAAAAAAAAAAAAGTTAAAGTTTTTGACCGGAGAAGGGGCAGGGAAGCGGTAAGAGGTCAACCCCTTCTGAATCCCCCCTTCCCCGGTCGAAAAACTTAGAAAAATGTCAAAAAAGTTTTTGACCGGAGAAGGGGCAGAAGCGGTTACGGCTCAACCGTTTCTCCCTTCTCCGGTGCTGTTAATCATTTGTTGTTACCAATACGTTATTTCCTCAACACCTTATTCATTCTTATATGCCAAGTATTGTAGAACAAAAGACATTTTCTAAAAGCAGATTTTTTCTTTTTAATTTAAACTTAAATACCTCTTCTTAAATGTTAAATGGGCGGAAGAAACTAATGGTATTTTTAGGGACTTTGATGGGGTCATTAGCAGTTAGTGGATGTCAGTATTAGCTGATATAAATGGTCTCATTGTATGACATGCCATTCCAAATAGCTCTTAATGTGGCCCTGATTAGCCTGAGTCAAGGACAGACAAACTTCATGTAATTTGTCCAGATAGGATCCGTTCATACATATTTGATATGTATGAACTGATATTTATTATTCATAGCTTCCAGATAGATGAGCTCAATTGTTCTCATTCCACGAGGCACAAGTGCACTTGTTGGAGTGCAGGCCTTTGGATGGACGTGTGATTGGACATTTTGCTGTCCTTTGTCGAGGAAAAGAGTTAAAAGTTTCTCAAAGCATGGGTCAGGATTCCCAGTGGGATGGAAAGAAAGACACAATGTGCTCATTTTCAGGGATATACTTGTATTTTGTGTTTCTATTAGACCATGTTTATATGCTTTAATGTTAACAAAAAAAACACTTTGTTTTTCTCAAACTGTCTGTCTGTATTAACCCTCGGTCGGAAACGCTCCGTTTTAGTGTCTGTCTCTTGAAGCCCCCCTACTGAAAAAGCCCAATCTGCTCTGATTGGTCAGCGTTTCCTGGGCTTTCCGCACCTGCACTCACGCGTCTCTGCACCGTCACTGCAGCCAGGGAATGACACCGTATCGGCACCTCAACCTGCATTATAATGACAAAAGACATGGAAATATCACTATTTATAATATGGGACCTTTAAAGCCAATACAGAGGATGGAGAACGCGTATAAACCTTTTGCTCTCGGAAACTTTCAAATACTGCACATACTGGATTTATAGTGCTCTTTATGGAAACCCCTGCACATATTTAAGAGTTCTTATAGAATGTCAAAGATCACTATTGAGTAATGGGACAGTGTATTGTCTGTCAACGCATTCTCATGAACGGGTTCGTATGATATCCTACGAAAAGTTATGCACACTAAAATTGATGATATCATACGAATACTAGGAGACCGCTGGGTGGTCACGTGACATCGGCTACAGAGCTCTGTGACGATAAGCCACTACAACGACTGATAAGCCGCTACAGAGCTTCCTGCCGCCGGTTACAGACCTCTGTCTCCTATGTCCACTATTGGCAACTAGAGGGCAAATAGGTTGATTGATTGTTAAGTGAATACATGAATGTTTGGAAAGATGAATGTGAATGTAAAGTAATAATATTTCACTTTTTTTTATAAAGGCTTAAAATCGGAAATAATCTGTTTGGATATTTATATTTCATAAACACATAGCATTTCATAGTGTTTTTGATAAGCCTTTACAGGACAGCCTAACAGCCAACACCCCTGCCAAAACTACACGTGGGACGGTGCCAAACAGAAATAGGGGGAATTCTTCAGGGGCCAGGGAAGAGCAGGATGAATGCCACAGTGACTCCAGTCTAAAATGCAAATTACTTGTTGGCTGTTACCACAGTGGTACTTCAGTTTTTGGAGCATCACCTGCACCCACCTCTCTTGAGAGCCACTGTTCTGAAGGGGCTTAGCATCGTAAACCCTCTAATTAAAACTAAAATCCCTCCACCAGGCTCCACAGCACCCTTCTCATCCAAAATCAGATTATTGAGAATTTAATGGAGGAAATTGTGTGTCCCACGCCATCTGCGTGACTCAGGACTTGTGGCAGGATTTTGAAAATGTTGACAGAGGGAGAGAATACAGTGCAGTTTCAACCAAAGTAATTGCTGAGATCTGGAAACACGATTACATGGCAACAACAATGTCCTGATCAGTGCGATGCTTAGACAGGTACAATTTACCCCGATTATTGAAACCACATGTTGTATTGATGCCAAAAAGGTGAGAACAGTGATAATCTTAAACATAGGAATGATTAGTCTATCACCAGACCAAGCTCAATCTTTTAAGATTGAACATTAGTCTGGGGAGTCTGCTCTGGATTTTCTACTGCACAAGAGGCGTGACCAACGGGCATAGTTCAAATGACTCTGTATGCAATTGCTGACACACAGGGCCGACAGCCGACCGTCGACAGAAAAGCCAGTTGAAATGATCAGTCTCCCCGTGCTGGTCCAAAAAGTGCCACAGAACACACCAAAAAGACGAGACGAGACGTAATACATCTCTATAACAGCAGGCGGCGCTACTCTGTATTATTGCCCAAGAAATGAAAAGCGGCAGCTGATTGGACAAACGCATCACATGGGTTTGTTTTCTCCGGAAATTCAAAGCCAGACTTCAGAATACGATCTCATATTGTACTAAAATAGTTCACTGAAACATGTTTCTGAAAACATTTTAAGAAAGAAATAGGCCGTGCAGTTGCTGAATCTGTCTTCATTTCAGATCAACAAAGGTCAGTTTAAAAGATTTTCGTCAGATTTTGAGAGACTCTAGTCACCTCAGTCCGCTCGTCATTTCCGGGTGAGTCCCGACTAGGGTTGGGTACCGTTTTGATTTTTACTATTCCGATGCCGAACCGGTACTTTTAAAACGATTCCGATTCCTAAACGATTCTTAAACCGATTCTTGAAAAACTGAAAAATGACATAAAAAAAAGGCTTTTTATGGAAGTTTTCTTTTTTTTATTGAAAATTATTTAAATTTAACAATATATTAACGTTTAAATATAATAACTAAACCTAAGTCACCTAACACATAACTACAATAATTTAACAAATAACAGTACACTATTAACAAGTAACAACAAAATAAATGTTGAGTTGGTATGCCAACCAGCTTCAAACTTTAGCAGTTCTTTAGCAGAAAAATGACCATATTGGTCTTCTCTGGCGAGATGCTACACCTCTCCTGACTTGGCATGTCCTGCACAGGAGAAAACTCTCTCAGACGGTGTCCAAGAGGTCTGTACACACCCAGGTAGGAGTTTAAAAGGGCAGACATTTTGGGGAGGCTGTCCTGCCTCCCCCACCACCAGGCTACAGGGTCCTGTCCTAAACTATAGACTAGCAGAGTAAGTGTAATGTTTACTAGCGATCACGTGCAGTCAGTGAATGGTTAATATGCTTTTACGACCGTTTTGGTGAGCCCAAGAGCATGGACATATATAGAGGGAAAATATGACATTTTAAAAGTAGCCTACATTTACGGTAGCTAGCTAACGGTAGACTACAGAGAAAGTGTGATATTTTTACGTCCGTTTCAGAGCGTGTACAAAAAGCCGTCTATCAGCAGTGATTGTAGAGTGCATGTCCAAGAATAGCGCGGACACGCGCTTCACACCGCAAGCGGGCATGTGCGCCACACGGGAGAAAAGGGAGAAAGAAAAAAGAGTCTGCCACTGTCCGGAGCGACAGAGGGAAAATATTTCAGTCGGAACCGAAATGAGGAACCGAAATTCACGTTCTAATCCGGTCCGAATACTACCGTTTGCGTAGGAACCGGTACCATAGTGGAACCGGGTTTCGGTACCCAACCCCTAGTCCCGACCTGCCGCCGACTGAACATGTCAGGTCGGCCAAAATGAACACTGACAGCCCCTCAGACTGACGACGGCATGGTACACACCGAACAGATGTCAGATCGAGTCACTGACCTTGCCAGACTGTGCAAAGGCCGATAATCGGCCCTGTGTGTCAGCACCATTAAACCCGCCAATAGCGCGCCAGGTGGATAAGCCAGTTTGTGATTGGTCCCCGCAAAATTTTAATGGAAGCAGGATAGAATAATTTACAGGTTTCCAGCCTGAGCTGCAGGGAGAAATCAAATCGCCGGCAGATCGGGCTGGATTTACCCAGTCTAGAGAGTGATGGTAAAAACTATGACTATTAGACCTTAGTTGTAAAAATTGGAGTCATCATTAAAAAAAATGTAACATCTGTACACGCATGTTTTTGGAAATGTATTATTTAAAGTGTATCAACTGGGGCCACAGTAATGATGCAGTCAGACATCTAAGAGAATCTACGGGGGGTGAGTTTCCTTTATCCCGACGTCCCACAGATGCAAACAAAGGGATGAAGCATGGATTGCAAAGAGCAGAAGGTGTTAATTCCTTTTGACTAATTCAGAAGATGACGCCTTGCAGCTAATGTTGGCATCAGTGAGATATTAAAGGGGTGAAGACGAAGTGCTAGCTGTCACCCTGTCATAGTGAGATGCATATGAGAAAAGTGTGAAACTTCAGCTCTATGATGGCGGATCACACCTCACCCCAAAAATCAGCCATCGTGTGGGGATTCAGTCCTCACCATCCAGTACCTGGTGCCCCTTTTTAACGTATAGCTTCTATTGTGTATTGACTTTTTATGTAAAAGTGTTTCAATGTGTCCTGACTACATGTGATATGTTTTATGTAATATACCCTTTTTTTAATAGCAGTCTTTGCACATGCAAACCAATGACAAATTCCAAGTCAGAAAGTCTTTTCTGTACTCCACAGATGTGGTTTTAATATGGATGGGCTGTACATTAAAAATGAGTGTTATATTTATTTCGTAATGTAGAAATCATTTATCGGTCCTCAAGTAAAAGTATTTATAATTATATCAACTGAAGTAGAAGTAAAAGTACTCATTAAAATAGCTTTTAAAAAGTGTGTGTGTCTGTGTGTGTGTGTGTGTGTGTGTCTCTGTGTTTGGATAAAACAATGCACACACAAATACTCAAGAGGTTAACATTGGAACTGCTGCTGCTGTCCTGGTTTTATTGGCTCCTTTATTTGGAAATTGAATTTGGATTTTGATGTTGACGTTTTATGCGCTAATCCCTTGATGTGTTTTATGCTTTTATTCATGTATTTATTGTTACGATTTTAATTCATTGTCTTTTATCTACAGTTGTATTTCTTGGCTGCATTTAATTTTTTTTGCATTTTCAGTTTTTACGTCTGTGAAGCACTTTGCATTACTTATTTTGAAAAGTGCTATATAAATAGGTTATTATATTATTATATCAGAGTTACTGACAAATAACTAATATTGACTAATAATAAAACTAATATCAAAGCTACTGACTAATGATGCCACAGGTTTGCACTCTTTGGTCTGTCACCCCCACACATACAACTCCAATGATTAAAATGTAGAATATATTGTGACTTAACCATTGTGTAGTCCTCCCATATACAAATCCCAGAAATCAACCCTTTTTTAGTCCCTTTTTCAGACCCTCCACTCTTTCTTTTTCCGTCACTTTTTCAAAGCTGTTTTTTTTCCTTCACCACTGGATTCACCACTAACGCCAAATAATTAGTTTGACACTGATTTTTGGAATTCATGACCAATAAACCTCATGTATATGAAATTATACCTATTTTTTCAATTAAAACTAGCTGAAATTCAGAATTATTTTGACTAATAGTTAAAATCCGAGGAACATCTTTTGAGTTGAGAGAATCACAGACTGGTATGTGTCAAACTTTAGTCAGGATACTGTTTTGACAACAATTAATATTTTCCCTCCAAATGCTATAAAATTGAATAAAACACCCAAAATGAAAGCAGTGAACTTATCATTAATTATACTCGAAGAGTGTTTCTATGGAACCATCTGTGTCATTTTTGAGCAATCCACTTGAAAGAAACCCAAATTTCTGATATAGAAACTTTGAAAATGGGTCAAATTTGACACGAGGACAACACGAGGGTTGATGTTCTGGTAAGGACACCGCCTCGCGCGCGCGCGCGCACACACACACACACACACACACACACACACACACACACACACACACACACACACCCTCTCTGCTGCAAGTCAAACAAAGACACAGATTGACTTGAAACTCTAATAGATATAGCAGCCCATACATGGAATAGGCTACCATACCCACAGAACGAAGGAACATCGCATCCATCAAATCCTTCTCCAAATCCATAAAATATTGGTTATTGACTAATCAAATATGGTGCCAGAATCCAGAATAATGTGTTTGTCTTTATTGCTACAGTAGTGTCTCTGTGTGTGCTTCTGTGTTGTTGATGCGTGCTAATGTTTGACTATGCACTTTCACCTGTGTCTACTGTGTATGATACTTGTGTTATGTTTTTCTCATGCCATCAACCTGCCAGTTGTCTTGATCTGGAATAGTGATTGTGTCATTTTACTTGTGCCTATGTCTTTCTTGTTTTATGATTATTTGTTGTATTGTTGTAACGTATCTATTTTTTTTAAGCCATCAACCTGCTAGGGACTGCAGATGAAAGTTAGCCTGTATGGCTAAATCTGGCACATGTACATGTTGGACTCTGTGCTCATGTTGATTAATGTGTGTTGTCCCTTTTAAATAAATAATAAAAAAAGAAAATTATAATTATCCAACACCTCTAGCCGAAACACAGCGGAGTCATTAACAGTCTTATAACGAGTAGTTGTCTCTTCCAAAATAAAAAAAAATTCAAAAAAATACGTGCAAAGAATACAGTTTAGGAACACGCAGTATACTTTCATCACTTTAACTCGTGTTTTATTTGTTGTGTGTAACAAAGCCGTGACAAAGAGCTGAATAAAGCAAAAGTATAGTGCACCAGAATAGAACCAGTCCCCCAAAAAATCCACTTCTGTGGAAATGTAAGAGTTAGCCTACAATTCCATTTGCATAAGTCATCTTTGTGATGCATTTTTCAAAATAAGGCTCTTCAGTAAAAAAAAAGAATAATAAGAAGAAGAGAGAAACAGCAGCAGCCCCCTTACACTCACTGAGGGCCGAATAATGAGAGGAAAACCATATCACATCACATTTCAACGGCACATTCTTATATCGGCCCAACTGTGGCCAAACAAACACCAAACAATGTTTGTACATTTCATTTGACAGTAGATTAAGTCGGAATAAATTCCAATTTATTTTAAATAGCTGCAGTGGGTATACTTATTTTGCTTTATTTAATGGTGAAGGAATCTTCTTATTAACATGGCAAGGCCTGAGTGTAAGGCAAAAGTATTACCACCAATATGTAAATCAGTGTGGGCCTAATGGCTGTCCAATTCCACTAACATAGTCCCATATCAAAACATATATTAGTTATTTTCTTGTTTTTTCACTAAATACTGTTCATAAAATTAAAAGAAATGAATTATTCTATAATGAATTACATCATTATTAATAATGATGAGAAATGCAGATTGCATAGTTCCCTGTGCCTTTCTTTTCTGTTATAGTAAAAATACCAGCGTCAAATAAACAACCAAACAGATCAAAACCATACAAAAATGCTAAATATGGCTGCCATGTGCCCACCTGTGTGTGTGTGTGTGTGTGTGTGTGTGTGTGTGTGTCTGCGTGTGTATGTAGGCATATGCACGTGTGTGTGTGTGTGTGTGTGCGTGTGTGTGTGTGTATCAGGTGTGTATGTGTGTGTGTGTGTGTGCGTGTGTGTGTGTGTGTGTGTGTGAGTGCGTGTGCGTATGTGTGTGTGTGTGTGTGTGTGTGTGTGTGCGGATGTGTGTGTGTGTGTGTGTGCGTGTGTGTGTGTGTGTGTGTGTGTGTGTGTGTGTGTGTATATGCGTTTTCCTTCCAAGGCCACAGCATTCCTCGTCGAAATGCGCTGCTCCCCAGACAATTAGCCTTCAGTTTAGATGAATTTATCAATAAACTATCATTCATCAGATGGCTGCAGCCAAGCGGTAGGGCTGCACGATATGAGGAAAATATGTGATATGCGATAACGTTGTTGGACATCGCGATAACGCTATTACTTGCGATACATAAACAGATGTTAAAGTTTTCTCAGTTCTTCTTTCAGTATTCTACTAAAATACAACAAACTGCTTGTTGGATTAAATCAAATGAAAGGAAATCATTTCCGACTTTCTTTTATTGAACAAATTGAACGTTGAATTAATTATGGAAGGCAGCACAAAAAAAAATAAAAACAGTTACAGTTACATTTTAAAGTGCAGATTTCTGCTGATATTTTCTTTCAACTAACAAAAAAATCTTGGCGTGTCTTTGGCGATGTGTCGCAGCCTTTCACAATGTGTTTATTGTGCAGGGTTGATATCACGATGACGATAAACAAACAACGATATATTATGCAGCCCTACCATGTGGCCCCCCAAAATATCAGCGGGATGATATTGGGGTTTCCAATTTAATCAATATCTCTAAATACATAGTTCATTAATAAGTGAAAGGCTTGTTCAGTTCCTCCTGCGCCTGGTAGAACTGGCCCCGGAGGCGGACGTCGTACGGGCCCAGGTCTGTGGAGGAGCCCTGGCTGACCGAGCAGTAGCGGAGGCCGTAGTGACAGCTCCGGTAGTCCACCGGTTCCTCGCGTTTCAGGGAGAAAATCCCGTCGAAGTTGACGGCTGGGTTGAGGGTCCCTGCATCCAGAGGACTGGAGCCGTCCGGAGAGGGACTGTCATACAGAGACTCGTAGGGGCCGCAGAAGGAGCCCAGGGGCCTGCCGCTGTCCACCGAGCTGCAGCCCACTGCCTCGGCCCCGTGGTGGTGGTAGGCTGGGTAGAGGGGGAAGGACTCCCCGCCTGGCTCCGAGATGAAGCTGCGGGGGTTGAGCTGCAGACAGCTGGCCACCAGGCTAGTGGTGGGCTGGGAGAGGCCCTTGCACAGAGTCTGGACGAATGTGAGCAGGTCTGGTCTCTTCCCGGTGTTTAGGATCTCGCTGAGGGCCCAGATGTAGTTCCTGGCCAGGCGCAGCGTCTCTATTTTGGACAGCTTCTGCGTCCTGGAGTGGCAGGGAACCACTTTCCTCAGGCGGTCCAGCGCGTTGTTCAGACTGTGCATGCGGTTCCTTTCCCGCGCGTTGGCCTCGATGCGCCGCAGCCGGACACGCTCCAGCCGGGCCTGACTCGCTTTCTTCGTATATGAACCCCTTCTTCTCTGACCACCACCTTGTTCCTTTTCTTCTTCCTCCTCCTCCTCCTCCTCCTCTCTGTCATCCCTCTCTCCGTTCTGTCTCCTGGACTCAAACGTATCCTCCGGGGCTCTGCCAGGCTCTGGCTTAACCGATCTGACTAATTGGTTGGCGGCCCAGCCGGTCCGGAAGGGACTGCTGGTCTGGTTGGAGGGCGGCTCATCAAAAGGCAGAGTGAGCATGTTCTCCTGCAGGACGTTTGGGGGGTGACAAAAGACAACCAAAAGCAAGCCAGCGAGTCAAAGTAATGATTGACAACACTCTATTAACACTCTACAAAATTTCATTTTAGACATTTATTTGCTACTTTATTCAAATATTATGCTACTTTTGTGAACCCAAGACTTTTCAAGCACCAAAACAAGTGAGTGTGGGTTTGTTTTCACGAGAGATTTGAGAAATATTTCTGCTTTAGGGCCAAATTATCTCCTTACACATTGCTCTGGAACTACTTGGGGCGTCACTAGACTGAAAGCTGAGCTGCTGAACTTTCTGATATAAAACACACAGGGATCAGGTTATATGCAAAAACCCTTAAAAGGAGAATTCAAGAAGATATCTATAAATGCCCTTAGACCTCAGAGGGTTAAAGGGCAGCAGGTGCATTGTGGATGCTGAATGGCAGCAGTAAAAATGATTTAGTGTGCCAACGGCTGTAAGGGAAAAAAAAACTCTGAGTCTATGAAATGAATATAAGATAGGCTTAACAAAACGATGTATGCCTGACAGAGAGCAGACGTAAGATCAGATACAACTTTATTGATCCCCAACAGGAAATATGACCTGTTACATACCTATTATTGTAATTATTGTAAAAAATAAATAGATAAGCTTGTTCCCACATGCATTTTCAGAAACAACCTATGTACCTTCAACTAAGTGGCGAATGATACCCATTATTTTTATCGAAGTAGGAGTCAGAAACGGATCTACACTCTAAGAAATAAATCCGTAAAATAACAGAAAAAGTAATTAAAAAAAACGGAAGTTATGTGACACAGCAGATCACTTAAAATACAGAACATTTTGTTAGGCCTATGTATAAAATGCTCTCATACCAAGCTGCTCAGTTAGTAATCTCTTGAAAACGTTAAAAACATCCGAAAAAGCACCAAAAAGGTCAGAAAAGAAACGGCACAAAAGGTCTTAAAAAAGCTACAAAAAATTTGAGAAAAAAATTAATTAAAAAAAGGTAGAAAAAAATAAGTACCAACGTGGACTCTCTTTAATTTTCCAAACTCTCTGCGGCCAACTAAATTTGTTGGAGCAATAATTTGAACTGCGTAAAAGAAAAGAAAAATACAACTGTGACTCACATACTCTATTGACAATTCCTGTTAAAATATACAGACGTACAACTGTTAGTACACAGATATTTCTCAGGGTGTATCTCTAAATATCTCGGAGCATGCCTACAGTACATAACATAACAGAACATAAACAAGGAGACATTAAATAAATAAAAAAAAGACATGCAAAGGAAACCCCCACGGGGCTCGGCATGTTGGGTTCCCTACAATTATTCAACAATACATAACGGGAAAAGACAAATACAAACAGACATATAGTCTGTGAAAAAGGGACGGGAGAAAGGAATGATCAAATGAGGAGAGAAAAGAAAGTGACAGCAATGATTCTGACACAAAACTGGGATAAATCATGAACCACGCGATGAGAGAACATAGGTTGGGAAAAAAGCAAAAAATGCCATATAGCTATTACGAACATAACAAGCCCACCTTTTTTTTTAGCAGTATCCTATTATTGTTCTTCAATTAGCCAAGTCAACCTCAGGCAATAATCTGACAGACCGTGGTCCATTTTAATGTAAATCTCCTTCTGTCAGTGGACCGAGGAGCTTCTCACCCAGTTTTGGTGTTACATTCCAGAGAGCATCCCGACACTCAGACAGGCTTTCAGCAGCAAACATCGGCCCCTCCTCCTCATCCTCCCTCCTTCCTCTCCTCTCCTGTCTCTCTTCTGTCTCTCCTCTTCTCTTTAATGTCTCTCTCCTGTCTCTCCTCTCTTCTGTCTCTCCTATGCCTCTCTTCTTCTTCCAGCAGGAAAGACATTGATGCCATCTGCTGCTGACGACGTCAGCAGGCAGGTTAACTCTCCAGGCATGCTCTCTCTCTCTCTCTCTCTCTCTCTGGCTTTGTGTCTCTCACCCTCTCTCTCCCTAGCTACTCATTTCTCTCTCTCTCTCCCCCCCTTCCACATTTCTTTCCCAGTGCTCCCAGTCTGGAGGGATTCTGTGCCAGTCTGCTCAGGGGGGACTGATTGGAGTTTCTAGATGAAAGTCTGAAGCACGTGTCATGATCCAGCTCATAGTTCAACAAAAATAAAGGAGAGCACACCATAGAGACAGAGTGCATGACATCATACTCTGAAAGCCATGCCCACCGGGGGGGGGGACAACTCTTGACTTGGATTGCGTGAATGTTTCCTCCTCGTCAATTCCGTCTGCTAGCAAACAACCGAAAAATGCCTAAAAGCTGCTGTGTGGTGATATTCACTACCAACAGGGTAAACAACCCATAATTTAAGTTTTTATAAGCTGCCTGCCCAAAAAACTGAGCTTTTATGAAAACAAAAGTGGATATAGACGTGAGGAATCAGCGAGAATGGAGAGACTGTGGGATCGTGACTCTAAAGCTAACGTTATGTCCCACGTTACGTTCGCAGCAAGCATTTTGTTACCAAGTCAAACATCCAAATGCATAGGCGTAATGTACAGCAGGGATGGGGGTTACACCTAGCCTCGTGAGACCGTCCTGATCTGGCGAGCTCCAGTTTTCCACTCGCAGATCAGTCTGGCATCTTGAGATAGAGAAAATTTGGAGCCGGTCGCCAAACGACCGACCAATCAGCGTTGGTTTTGAGGCGGGTTTAGGTGTGACGCAACGAGAAGCGTCTATCACCAACATAGGTGGTGATAGACAGATGGTTTATCCAATCAGCTAACCAGTATTTTCAGACAGCGGTAGCCCTAATTCTGTTAGCCTCTCGCTAATGCTTTTTTTAATATCCTTTACTGACATGTTGCTGGCTTGCTGAGCTAACGAGTTATGCTTTGGATGCAGCAGCAGGGGTAGCCTGGTTTGAGGTTATATTTTCATACGCTTCGTTGATCTGATTGGTTGATTTGGTCCGTCTATCACCAACATCGGTGGTGATAGACAGATGGTTTATCCAATCAGCTAACTAGGATTTTCGCCCCTTCCCAAAAGTTCTCCAATGGAAAGTTCCCAGATGGATATGCACAGCAAATGCGAAGCAATCCATCTGGCGGAGTCAGGTTAGGTTACACCCCCCCATAATAATCAAAACTGTAACAACATACATGTGCACCATGACTTGATGCAGAAAAAGCACAAATTCTTGCAGAAAGAATTCACCAGAATGCAGACAATGAAGTGTTTGATATGCTGCAAATTTCAAGTTTGCTCAAAAGTGGAGATCTCAACCCGACCCCCAATGTTGAACCCAAAGTTACACCCTTTTCCAAATGTTAATTTTAGCTTAATTATCTGTCTGTAAGTTAAGCTAACACTAAGCTAACACGCAACATTGTACATGGTCTATAACCTTGACGTTCCATTTCCAGGATTGCTCTGGTGCTGCCGGAAAATCGGCCGGATTTCAGTCATTTCGGCCAGTTATCTGTTGCCTTGGGCTTCCTTTGTGTTGGCATTCTAACCTCCGGTGGATTTCTGAGGACTATGGTTTACTGCTCCTCAGATCTCTGCAGGGTAAATCCAGACAGCTAGCTAGACTATCTGTCCAGTCTGAGTTTTCTGTTGCATGACTGAAACTACTTTTGAACGTACACCAAAACAAGTTCCTTCCCGAGCCTATGTTGCAGCCCATGACGATTCTGATTGGTTTAAAGAAATGCCAATAAACCAGAGCATGTTTTCCTCCCATCCCTGAATTCTGTGTGGACTAGCCAGACCTTTCTTCAGCACTCTTTTTAGGAGGCTCTGGCAAAGCTAGACTACGTTCGGACATAACGTTAGTTTAGTGTCAGGATCCTACACTCTTCCTAACCAAATCTTATAGCAATTTGTTAGGTTAAAAAATTCACAAAAACAGAATGTTTCACAACAAAAGCTTCCCAGTGGTTTCAAGAGTATAATCAACACAGTCTCACTCCCTACTCGTCAAATGTATGACGCATGGTCAAGAACCCTGGCGTCAAGTTTCAACGAAATAGGGGTACCCTTGACGTTATTTTTCGACGAGGGGGTCCGTCAGATAGACATTCATGTTATTCCCTCGTTGTCGGATATCGACGAAAGAAAAAAACACGCCCCCCGCCCCTTAACTCGAAATCTGTGACAGTTATTATTGGTATTTTTAGCCCAATAACCGCTGTTTTAATCAACATTATTCACGAGATATTATCATGGTTTATATGTATTTCCTTTAATGTTATTATTTCGGTCTATTTCGGCCAGGGAAGCTGGGTTGCTTTTTTGTTGATTTATATTTTTTAAACTATAACGCCAAATCTATCAACATTTATTTAGATGTTACCATGGTATTCATTTCTTTATTTTAATAATATTATTTCGGTCTTATTACGGGTGAAATATTACAGTATATGCTGTAATACAGAACATTACGATATGATCCAAGCTAGTTTCATGTATTTGTCTCATATATTGTGTGCTCGGCCGGCCGTCGGGCGGCAGCAATCTGAAATAGAATCGAGCCATTTCACGCAGACAGCAGAAACAGGAGCCGAACACGTCCTCCCACCCACCCCGGAAGAACTACAAGTGCTCAAGCTTTGTAACAGCTTCTGTGGCGTTTCTTATGGGAGTTGTAGTTTTAAAGTATATTGGTATATTTCTCATAAGTAGAAGTTGGCAGTGTATAATTTTGGATACACCCTGGGGTTTTTTGGGATGGAGAACACCATGGTGTCATCAGATTTTAAAAATTGAATCGTTAAATAGGTGAAAATAGCTTATTACCATATTTGACAGTGCTTACAGTAGGTACAATTTGGTGACCATATCTACATGATACCTGAGGTCCAGAGCTTTCTATAACAGCTGGTCTTATGTGTGTAGCACCTTCTGTTGCTAAATGACAAGCCTTCATACATGGACTGGGTTCAAGGTTCAGAGGTCAATATTTCAAAGCAGGAGTAATGTATCCTCTTCAGACTGACATATGTTACTCTCCAGGTTGAGACCTTTCCAACGATGTGTTTGCTATAGTCCTACGACAACGTTTTAATTTTTAGATATCATGGAGACCACTTAGCAGGAGATACTTTATTGTCCCCAGAGGGATATTTGCCTTGAGTTCAAATGCTTCACAAATAACACTTGACATACTGTTTTATCATACAGCTGACATACTTACAATAAAAAACAACATGAACAAAGGGATATAGGCTAGACTGAAGCACATCACACAGCAACAATCTATTGCTCATCTTTCACAAACAGTGACAAGAGCAACACAACCATGCTTCATATCATGAAGCTATTGCACACCCTCAATCTCAAGCAACATTATTTAAAGTTTTAATTGAGGTAGATCCAAATTAGGTTTAGAAATATATATACTTATAGTTTAGAAATGTTAAGTTTACCAATATCTTCTGCCAGAGGATAAGAGCTCATACTTGGCATGGAGAATAAAGATCAGACCATATTCTGTGTGCTTGCCTGGAGAGACTGGTTTCTATTCCTCTACACAACCTTCATGACAGTCATAATAAAATGCTCTGTAATGCAGCCTTGTATAACATAAACCCTCTGATTCACCATGGGTGTCTGCTCTAAATGATAACACACACTTTCAACACGGGCCTTCCAGCCAAAGGTGCATGTTGTCCATATGAACACCATTGGGCCTATAGGAGCAGAGCCGATGGATTGGTTCATCATTTATGACCTCTGATATCCTCTGACCCAGCTCTATCTCGAGAGTTACCTCAACTTCAGTTTCAAAGGGGAGGGGGGGGTCAGCTTTTATAGACATGAGTAGGGGGGCACCAAGTCATGACCCTTTTCTCAGCTTGTGAAATGGTTGAATGAGATGTGTGAGTTTTGTCTTTGTGCAGTAGGGCTGAGGTAGAAGTGTGCCAAAAATGCCAAAACACATGTTGTATATGTATACATACCCAAACAAAGCTTTATACATCTTACTCTGTGAACAAAAACCTCAGCAAAAATCTTTCTATCCTATATATTTATATCCTTTTAATTTCCTGAAAATGCTTCCTAAAACTAGTCCCTTCTTAATTTTGAAAAGGTAGTCTCAGTAAAGGCTACAAAGGTTAGGATGGCTACAAGCTGTAACCACGGTGATTGATATGAGGATCATCTTCTGAATATAATAATTAATATGTTAGGCCTACCATAAATTGATATTTCAAAAAAGTAATTTATTTAAAACAACTAATAATGCAGTGTGATTTTAAATCAAACTAAGTCCCACACATAGATATACTCATGTGTTTCCCCTTTAGTCTTTGCTATTAATATTCATCAACTGCAAAATTAGAAAATTGCGTTTTTAAATAACTATGCATGGAAAATAAAATAAAAAATGCTTCTCTTTGTATATAGTTTATTGTTTTTCACAACAGTACAATTCAAAACAAATGCAAGCCATTAGGCTGTATTTCTAAACACTCAACTGTAGGTTTTTTATATAGTATATTTAAGGCAAATCAAAGTGCTAAATATAAAACACAATTTTTTCATTATTAGTATTTTATTGTGTAAATTCTCACGTACAACGTGGAACATTCTTTCACAGACGAGATGTGGAATTTCCACGACACTTCCGCGGATTTGTTTAAACGCAGACAAATACATGAAACTGTATTTTATTATTATAACTATCTTTATTGTTTAACTCCTCAAATACAACGTTAGAAAAAAACATCAATATTACGAATATTATATATTTTTATCCTCGTATCCTCTGAGCGGGACGTACTACGTCACTTCCGGAGTTTTCCGCGGATTCGTTTAAACGTTATTATGGTTCATAACTTACTGGAACAAAACTGAGCAAGGTGTTGTTGCTGGTGACTAAACCACTGACTGTATATATGTATATTGAAGCGATCCTGGCATTAAAGACCAGCTGATCGCTGCCCGATTCTTTGAAATGAATGGCCGCATTGCATTGGGGGATATCGGCTTTGAATGCCTCTAGCTAGGATCATATCTTAATGTTCTGTATTACAGCATATACCTACTGTAATATTTCACCGGTAATAAGACCGAAATAATATTAATAAAATAAAGAAATTAATACCATGGTAACATCTAAATAAATGTTGATAGATGTAGCATTATAGTTTAAAAAATATAAATCAACAAAAAAGCAACCCAGCTTCCCTCGCCGAAATTTAGACCGAAATAATAACATTAAAAGAAATACATATAAACCATGATAATATCTCATGAATAATGTTGATTAAAACAGCGGCTATTTGGCTAAAAATACCAATAATAACTGTCCCAGATTTCGAGTTAAGGGGCGGGGGGCGTGTTTTTTTCTTTCGTCGATATCCGAAGGTGAGGGAATAACATGAATGTCTATCTGACGGACCCCCTCGTCGAAAAATAACTTCAAGGGTACCCCTATTTCGTTGAAACTTGACGCCAGGGTTCTTGACCATGCGTCATACATTTGACGAGTAGGGAGTGAGACTGTGTTGGTATAATCCTGCTTTCCATGGTAGGGGAATATATCTGCAGGGAAGTTGTGATGATGGTAGCTTAACATTGGGAAAGAGCAGCATAGAGGCGTGGTGTTTGAATCCCTTATTTACATCAGGGCTAAATCTTGTTTTGCTGGACAATTTATGTAAGGCTTGAGGCCACAGGCGATTTTAACCCCTTTCTAAAACTTGGCCCTGGCAACCTAAAAAATTAATTGCCAAATAAAAGTCTGTCTGAGTTCTCCTTTAGGAATATCTCAGCATCATGAAACTAAACCCAGAATCTAGATGCCGAGATTACTCAGAAAAACATTCAGAGCCATTTTCAGAAAATAGTGTTTGTCAGCCATTAGTCAAAATCACATAAATCTCTAATTTTCCATAGTTATTGATACTGCATTTTGGAAATTTTTGCTTTTCCTAAATATGACATCTAATGCCCCCCAAAAAGAACACTGAAGACAACCACTCCCAATGAGAACAGACGCATAGTTAACTTCCATGTCCTTTATCCACAAACCGCTTTGCATCCATTCAGACAGAGCTCCAGAACCCCCACTAACACTCACTCCCCCCCCCCATCCCTAGTCAATACACTTTGCACTAACCTCCATTAACCGTCGTCCTGGACTTCCTGCCCATTGCGTATACTTTATATTCTTTGCAATCTTGCACTCAACCCATTCAGCCTTTTTTCTTATGCAACAGTTACTTTGTGTGTATACATTTGTTTATTTTATATTCATGTTTAATATGTTCTTTTTTGTTTGTTTATGTATGCACCTTTCTCCAAGGCAAGTTCTCATTTAAGTGTACTTATTGTCGCAATAAAACCTTTTCGGATTCTGATTCTGATTCTGCTGTGTGCACCCCGCCTCCCTAGATGCCTATCTTGGGTTTCTGGTTTTCTCTCTGGGTCTTTCCAGTACACACACACACACACACACACACACACACACACACACACACACTACACACACCACACACACGCACACCGACATCTAAACTCAAACTCCCTATCTCAAAGTAATTACTGCAGTAATTGAGGTAATTGATTAATTACTCTGTAAATTAGTCATCTGGTGCTTTTTGGGACAATACATCGTCGTGCAGCTGATAGAAGACAAAGAGGAGTCACCATCCCATTCTGACATAACGAATTGAACACACACATCCACATGCAGGCTAATCCCAAAATAGCAGGTGAAAGAAAGTACCGTTGACACTGCTCACAGCGTATTTTAGCGGTTCACACAGACTGACTTCATTATCACGTTCACTGCTCTTAACGACAAAGCGATGGGAGGCCAGTCTGTAAATGAAGCTAGTGGAGTTCACGCCCTGTGGCCCGGGCTTACACTCTCCGGTATCAGTGGCAGCAGAGGTGTTTCAGTGTACCGTGGTAAGACAATGGTAATTACATGAGTCTGGAACTCTTTGTAGCGTCTGAGGTTGACAGTCTCTGATTAATCTTGCTTACTAGATGTGTGGGGCTGGAATAAAGCCTGACATGATGTACCTCCCCTCCCTGTCCACTATCTATTTCGCAAGGGTTGCCATCACTGCATCCGGTGGATTGGTTTAAAGAAACCAGAGCATTTTTCCCCTTTTCCAAACTGTTAACCCGTGCAGCCAGATCCTACTCCAGCACTGACACAGCGCTGCAAGACCGGTTTCTGATATACTACTGAGAAATAGAAGATTCAAATCTTGTGATTTAATTTTTAAGTGCCCAGTGGTGTAGTCTGATGTATTGTAGTGGGTATACTGTACTGTATGTATATATATATATATATATATATATATATATATATATATATATATATATATATATATATATATATATATATATATATATATATATATATATATGTGGTAATTCATAGTCCCAAAAAATTAAATTAGACAAGAGTGAGAAATCAATTGTATACAATGAAACTCTGCTTACACACACACACGCATGCAAACAGGCCACCCTGAAGTAGCTTGCATTGCCAGACCTTCCTCCACAGCGCTGCGAAGGAGGGTCTGGCCAGTCCACACAGCATTCTAGGATGGGAACCATCCCACTTTAAACCAATCACAATCGTCATGGGCAGCGCTATGCGCCCGACGGTGCCACAGTGGTCCTCATAAATCCACCGGAGTTTAGAACGCCAACACAAAGAAAGAGGAAGGGAACGGACATACGGCCGAAAAGAATGAAATCCGGCAGAATTGGAGCAATCCGGAAGTGGAATGTCGTGGATATAGACTAGCTCTGACGAGACCACAGGTCTCGTCCCACACCTACATACAAGTTACAAAAAAAATAAAAAATCAGGATCCTTAAAGTTTCCAGATATATCTGATTGAGGGTCAATATTATTATCTTGGACTTGTAGAAAACAACCACGAAACACCTGTACGTATGGAGTTGTTCTAGCAGAGGAGCGCTTACATCCCTATAAAGTAACTGCTTTGCATAGTCTCGCATTGCCAGACCTTACTCCATAGCGCAGTGGTAAAGGTCTCGCTACATCACACATATGTTCTCGGATAGGAGAAAAAAAACTTTAAACCAATCACAATTGCTCTTACCAGTGTATCTCCGTGTGTACTTCGTCCACAGCAATCCCATCAATCAGCCCCAAAATGTCCCAGTTAGAGAGGAAATGCCCTAAACATACTCTTTGTAAATGACTACATTTATTCCCCGAAAGAACCAAGCAGGCCTGCCTTATTGCATGATCCATTCTTTTTTTTTTTGCATTTTCAGTGCGTAGCTTGCTCGCTCAAAGTTTGTTTCTGTTTCCCGTAGGGAAGGGATTTTGAGAACAGCAACACACAGAGAGCGGGAGGTAAGGGACATCAAGGCTTTATCCTGCACATTTACTTCCTTTGATCCAGACAACTCATTGCATAGTTTCAGCTTTTTATTTCTTTGAACTGCACACTCCTGCACTTCTAAATAAATATGGGTTACTACGTTATAACAAGCTAACACAACAACACTTTGACACGAGGACTGGATCAAGCCGTGATTATTGGACAACCCGCTTTACCTCCTGAATCAGAGCTGCCTCCCCGCCCCCTTGTGCCATGCATATCCACATGCAGGGTATGAAGCTTATATGAGATGTGCAGCAGAGAATCAACAGATGCTATTATGATGATGGCGGATAATAGGCAGAGGAGAAACTTGATCCTCTCGTGCGTGAAGTGAAAGCGCTCGAGCGGATCATATCATAAAACTATTTCACATTGTAATATTTTTATTTGTAATCTTCTGCATGTGTGTGCTGCTGCACGTCCCTGTGTCTGTGTGTGTAACAAGCATAGTGTGCACGTGCTGTGCACGAGCCTAGGAGCATTTTACTGATACACTGTTAAAATAACAATGAAATGCTGTGTTATTGACTTTAGACCAGGTTTTTGTTGGTCAATGGCACGATCACTTTCTGCTGCCTTAAGATAGCAATACGCCCAGAATGCACCTGAACGCACCTCACTGTAAGACCAGCACGCCCAGAATGCACCTGAACACACCTCACTGTAAGACCAGCACGCCCAGAATGCACCTGAACGCACCTCACTGTAAGACCAGCACGCCCAGAATGCACCTGAACACACCTCACTGTAAGACCAGCACGCCCATGGGCGCACAGATGGGCGCAGGTGCATTTGCCATTTAAAACTCCGCAGGCGCTGGGTGGGAAACTGACAACTGCGTCGGTCTTAAAGATGCAGTAGGTAAGTCTTATAAAACTAACTTTCTGTCATATTTGCTGAAACTGACCCTATGATCCAGTAGAACTACATGAATTATGTAAAAAAAAAAAAAAAGACAGCTCCTCTGGCACCTCCTACAGCCTGTAGTGCTTAATTAGTAATTCTACCGCTCCCGGTCGATTTTCTCCAATCAGGGCCACAGGGGTGGTCAATCTGCCTGTCAATCACTGCTCAGGCACACGCATACATAGTGTTCTCCCCTCCCCCCTCCCCGCGCACGAGCTGCAGAAAAGTTTTCCAAAACTCCATGAATAATGGAGTGGCTTTTCAGAGGTGGCGTGGCTGCAGGATTTTAAAGATCTGGAGAACGATGCAGATGTAGCCACATCCTCTCAACAGGTAACATTATTACCATGAATGATTTATCTTTCACTTGGTTATTAGTAGTCAGAAGTTCACAAAGCTACGTTGGTGAGGATGATAGTAACGTTAGCACAGTGGTCGGTCTGATATGATGCTGTACGGTAGCCTGCTAGTTAGCATCGTTTTACTGTTGGTGAGTAAAGCTAACGTTGTGTTAGTGTTTAGTTATTGAAGATGTTGTCTGTCTGACATGCCGGCCGGCAGTTCTGTTAAACTCCGTTGTGTGGGAGGGGCTTAGGAGACGGTTTGGGCTGCAGCAGAAAGGGAGGAGGGACTGAGAAGTTGTCGATGTTCAAATCTGTTGGCAAAGTCCTGGCTCTTCACAATCTTACCTACTGCAGCTTTAAACTAGCAAAGACAGTTTGCGTCGGTCTTTCCGCTGCGCTGTGCCGCGTGCAAAAGATAGGACCCTCAGAGTTGTTTGTCTGTGTAAAGGTATGAGCCAGGGTGGAGTTAGGTGAGGTTATGTGGACCCTAGCTGAGGAACCCGTGCAATCATGTACCATCAAACCCCTGTTCCAAGGCCAACCTAATTGTCAACATTTTTACATGCCCCCTCTTGAACCCGGCCATCATACAACGGGAGACACAGTGTCAAGTAATGCTCTGGCTGGATTCCTGCTCTTTAGATTCAAATGCAATAACTGCTCAAACAGCACCAACCCCCACCATGTTGAAAATAATGAGTGTATAAAGAGCAATGCAATCACCTCTGACACACACACACACACACACAGACACACACACACACACACACACACACACACACACTTGCTATTCTTGTTATGTCTTTGCACTTCTATTTTGAGTGCTGTATAAGTGAATGATAAGCGTTATAATTAAATCCTGCTCACTGAAACATCTTCTCTCTCCATCTTCCAGGGGGATGATGATTCTTTGGGCTTATTAAAAGTCTTGTGTTCTAATAGAGCGGTTTAATGATCCGTGTGACACTGAAGAGCTTGTTGGTGTGGCTTGCTGCCGCTTTTACAGTGATGGCTGCTGAGAGGCCAGTCCGCCTGTGTGCGAGAAAAACTTGAAAAAAAAAAATTCTTTTTCCGAGGGAACAGATGACAGCCCTGGGAGACAGACAATTTGGTCAGCAATCTCCCTGTGTCCGACCCCCCGGCAGAGGAGACGTAGGCTCTGTGGGCAGGAGGGCAAAGGCTGTTTTGTTGTTTGTATCCTAGCAACAGTTGGTATAACAGGTTTCTCGTTTTGAATGTACACCAAAACGTAAGATATCGTACAAAACTAGGAGACCGCTGGTCACGTGACGGCAGCTACAGTTGCTAGCTGTTTTAACCCGCTACAGAACTTCGTGACGCCGCTACAGATGTGGAATGCTTACGAATTATAGTGCTTAACTTTTCGTAGCTTTTTGAACATATGGTTCATGAGAACAGGCTGACAGGCATAGGCGTAGGTTTCTGGGGGTGCGCGGGGGACATGCCCCATTCAATATTTAAAACAGTTGCATGTGTGTGTCCCCCCCCTCCTCCCCAATAAAAACATTACAAGGTAACAACCCCTTTTTTTTCAACCTGGACCTTATTTTCCTATGTTTTTATGTCTAAGTGACTGATCGGAACAACAATCTTTGACATTGGTCCATTTTCAAAGTTTCTTATATAGGAAATATGGGTTTCTTTCAACTAAAATGCCCCAAAATAACTTGGATGCATGCATGTACGTTGTATGCAACCCATACAACATTCTTTGCAGGTAAAATTAGTGATTACCTCCATTGAATTTTGGTTGTTTTATTCAATTGCATAGCATTTGAAAACAATTTTTTTAATGGTTTTAAAACAGCATCCTGACATGGATATTTTGATAATATAACAAAAGTAGAGGGAGGCAGGCCAGCCCGATCCGGCAGGGGAGAGTTTCAAGCCCGAACAGGCTACCTCTCCTTATGACCTGTCTCTCTTAGTTACGCTGTTATAGTTTTAGACTGCCGGGGGACTTCCTTCCTTTGACACACTGAGCTGCTCTCTCCTCTCCTTTCTATTACCATTTGTGTGCATCCTGTCCCAGAAATGCTTGTTACTAATCCTAGCTTCTGGAGAGTTTACTCCCCGGAGTCCTTGGTTTTTTCACCCAGCTTGGTTGCAGCTGTCGCCCTGCTGCAGTCCCTGCTAAGCGCTAGATTTTTTATAATAATGCTACCTTTCGTTGAATTATTTAAGGGAACCCAACATGCCAAGCCCCTTGTGTTATGGTTTCAGTGTTTTGCTTTGCATTTTGTTCCATTTCTGTTAGCTGTTGGTTCATTTCTATTGTCTGTATCCGTTTTTTTAGATTTCTGTTTAGTTATCTCCCTGTTTATTGCGTTTATCCCCTCTTGACTGTGTTCTGTGTTGTGTCACGTTTCTGTGTTTAGTTGTCCTCATGTTTTCTGTTTGTGTTCCTGTTTCCTGTTTTATTTTGATAGTCTGCTTTCTGTCTTGTCATGTCTAGCTTTACTTTCGGGTGTTTTCCCGCCTTTGTTGATTGTCCTGCCCCGCCCTGATGTGTTTCACCTGTTGTATCACCTGTCCCTCATTTGTTAATTACCTCATGTATTTAGCCTCTGTGTCCCCTTTGTCTTTCGTCAGATTGTTTTGTAGCCATGCCCTTGTGTTTCCTCCCTGTGCCTTGTGTCCGTTCCTGCGTCAGTTTTACTCCTGCCTGTGTTTTGCCCGTCTGTTTATTTTTGTGAGTTTTCCAGTCTTTGAACTGCCGTTTTCTGTTAAAAAAATTCATGAGTACCACCATCTCCTGCCTGTCTGCCTCCCTCTGCATTTGGGTCCTCATCCTCCCGCTACACACAACACCTTGAGGGTTTTCAGGTCTTTTTTACCTTTTTTTTTTCGTAAATGTAACACTGTTGTTTTACATCTGCTTAATAAAATCACAGTATCCTAAACCCAATTTTAATGAATATTTTATTTTGGAAACAAAAATGTTTCTTTTTTTCAATTGAACAACCAAATGGTGTCCACAGTTTTCTCTTTGTTGTTCTCTGTTCTGATTGGTTGGCCACCAGCACAGCCTTCCTAAGCCCCAGATGATCCAAAAGGCCCATCTGGCCGCCTGCTCAGGGTGCTGATTAGTCATGGACTCGGCCCCCTGCGCCCTGCCCACTCCCCTACTGACTCCCATAGGTGTCATGCCACCCACATGCAAGCTGTGCATATGGCAGCCTTCTCTGAGAAGAAATGTGAAGCAATGTGAAGCAGAGATGAAGTTCATAGTCTTGATTCATTCAAAGACTTTCTGTCCTTTATCAAGTCAGAGTAGCGGCTAGGAGTGTGTGAGTACTAGCATGCAGGCACAACCTTGATTTATTAACCCTCCTGTTGTCCTCGGGTCAAAAGTTTCTATATCAGAAATTTTCTTTTAACCACATTTTCAAAAAAAACAAAACCTGAATGGTTCCCTACAATGCTCTTCACAAGTAAAATAATTCATCAGTTCAATACTTTAATTGAATTTGTTTTCAATTTTATAGCATTTGAGGAATTTTTTTTGAACGTTGAAAAAACTGGCAAATGTTGGAAAAAAAGCTTCAAAAATGTGGGGAAAAAACACAAAAACGTCCAAAGGCGCAGATGAAATTGACTAAAACATCGGGAGAAGTGACAAAAAACTTGGATAAAAGTGACAAAAATGTTGAAAAAAGTGACAAAAACATTGGTGGAAAAGCAACAAAAACGTTGAAAAAAAAGTTTAAATTTTAAATTTTGAGCCAGCAGAACAAAAACTTGCTCGGTCAACGGGAAGTCAACACTAGGGTTAAGGTCGTGTCCTTTCATTTTAAGCTTCCACACTGTAAAAAAGTAGCCTGGATCTGCCATAACCAATCGCTAACGTTTGGTCGTGATGTCGGCTTAGCATCGCTAGCGTTCGCCTTAGCCAACTCCTTCACCACTAACTGAGCGAACTGGAATATCTAACTTTTCCGAACGCCGTGGGGAGGAGGGCCAAGACATCATGGCCACCAACACGACTCCGCAAAGATTGTTCTTGCTTGGGCTTTAACTTCTGGATATTCGCCAGCGTTGCCACAACGGACCGAATGGCTTCGCTCGCATCTTTCTCCGCCGCCATTACGGAACTACAACTCAAACTCAACGTCATCGTTCTCAGCCACTCCTTCTGTTCGCTGATTGGACCGGTAAAGATTGGCCGGAGAAAACCCAAGAATATACCGCAAACCCAGACGGAGTACTGAAGGGAAATGAAAATTGAGCCAAAGTACGTAGGAGGGTGGAGCCAGGCGAACAATCAGCCACACTTATAATAAAACAATATCAAAGGAGCTTGAAAGTTGGGGGGACACAAATGGGATTTTGAAAAGTGTGTGTGTGTGTGTGGGGGGAGTCGAAATTATGCCATAGTGCGTGTGTTGTAATTGGTTGAGGGGTGTTTACTGTACTTCAATCTGAAGTTCAGATGTCCTCTTTTTCTATGTGATGTGTAAAGTAATTAAAGCTAATATTTAACACTCAGGGCTTTAAATGAACTTTTTTGATCGCCAAACAACATGGCTAGTAGATTTTTAAAGCTACCAGCCAATCAAATTTTCCACTAGCCACGTTTGTTTGTTACCCTTACTGACTTTAACTTCAGCTCCTCTGGTTCGTTTTGGCTCCTTTCCGTTCACTGTCTCCATTTGGGCGTACCATTAAATCTCTGGGCACGTAGCTAACAGTTGTCTGACGCGTCACTACTTAGTGTTCATGGGAAATGTAGGATTAGTACAACAAGCAGAGTGGCCACGTTTCCAAGTCACACACAAAACTTCCCAAATTTATTGGCGGAAAACGGAACCAATCTGGACACCGTGACTTGTCGGATTATTTCTGCAGCTGGCCGATTCAAACAGACGCTTCGCTTTATTCATCTCAGGCCAAATTGGCTCATAACTTCCAAATGTTACCCGCCAAAGTTAATGTTTACCCGCATTTGGATGGTTGGCGTGTGTCTATTTAAAGCCCTGCTTATACCTATACTAATACCTACTACTACTACTACTACTATAGTATAAACTGTGTCAGTGGTGAGTTTTTTCTCACCACTGTCACACTAAATGCTTGCTCTTGGGGGAATTACTGGTTGGTTCTTTTAAATTATAGTGTGGTCTAGACCTACTCTATCTGTAAAGTGTCTCTCTTGTATACTATAAATAAAATTGAATTTTGTTGAAATTTTGAGGCCAGTTGAGAAGTAGAAACATATTGAACTCACTGTAGAGCACTTGTTGCTGTAAGAAATAAATTGTGTATTGCACTTTATTTCTGTTCTGTGTACAGCAAGGTTTTCTTTGTTGAAGTTTAAGGCAAGTTAATTGTAAATGTATTGCACTTAATTTTTTTATCGGTTCTGTGACAAAAAAATCTTCCCAGTCTTTTGTCACATGACCAATGAATGTTTCCATGATGACTTTACAAACGTTTGCCTTAAGAGCTTATAGAAAATGTGTTTGTTTGAACATTTGTTGAAAATAAAAACAAGTGAAATTAATAATTAACGTGATGTGTTTTATTTAGCAAAATGGCATTGTGTTGTTCTATCCTATCCAATATTTCCTATATTTCTAAACAGATTTTCTATGCTGTATTCTGATAAAATCCCCTGCCCCCCTCCCGACTATTTTATGATTATTGCTCCGCTCCCTGTGCCACCCCCACTTAAAATAACCCCCCCCGCCCCTCCCGTGCCCATGTCATTCATATATGTGGTTATTGATGGTGAAGTAGACACAGACTCAGCCTCCTGCTTTAAATATCCAGACAACTATTACCTTAACACACAATGCTCCCAAAACCACAATGGGCAGGATATGTAATGCTGATGTGAGGTGATGCATAAATTGTAAAGTGTGTGTTTTCATTATTAGATAGGCTTTCATCAGTTCTCTCATTTCTCTCAGGTGGAGTGTTTTGCAAATAATGTATTTCATTTTATGGTAAATAGGACAAGAAGAGTTTAGGAAAGCCACTGTGCAAAGATTAGAAATGTGTTGTCTCCCCCTAGTGGCACAAAACATAAAGGACAGCACTAACACAAACATACAGTGTAACACACATACACACACACACACATACAGTGTGAGAAGCCAGCTAGGCCAGAACTGAATACTTCACTTGCACATACAAATATACTGGTACTAAACACTTGCACATACATGCATACTTCACTTGTGCTTACATATGTACTTCACCTGCACACACACACACACACACACACACACATATATATATATATATATATATATATATATATATATATATATATATATATATATATATATATATATATATATATATATACATACTACACATATACATACACATACTTCACTTGCACATGCACACACATAATTCACTTGCAGATACATATATACTACACCTACACATACTGTATATACTTCAATTGCACATACATGCATACTTTAGTTAGGCATACATATATACTTCACTAGTATAGTATTGTATACATATAAGTATATGTATGTGCAAGACAAGTATTCAATTTTGGCCTAGGCAGCTTCTAACACACACACACACACACACACACACACACACACACACACACACACACACACACACACACACACACACACACAGGCTATTTCTTCCTTTTTCTGCTAATTTATTTCTTCTCTTGAGACACACATAGCCTGCTCTTAAAACCATTGAGAGAACAGTTTGCATTTCAAAGGCAGCCTATCAGCTCAGAGGCCTGCTGCCTGTGACAGTAATACAAAGTGTTGCTGATAGCAGACTCCCTCTGCAGACGTGACCCAATACTCCAAAACATCTGTCATCCGCTCCAGCTTTTAGAGGCTTACCAGATCTGACGGTTTGGATCCACTCAAATCAATCAAGTTTTTGCTAACTTGTTTAAATCCGAAATGTCAGAAATACCAACGACAACAAGCATGTGCGTGTGACACGGTCTAACATCATACAAAACACATTTGCATGATGATATAAATATAGACGCAAAACAAATGCTCTTCTTAGGGTTGGACAGAAAAAGGGGGTGTTATTGCAACAGGAAAAGACACTGTGTTATGGAAATAATAAACAGCGCATAGACAAAAAAACAGAACATTGAAAAGAGGAACATTAACTCTTGCATTCAATGCATTCAAACTTATTTGACCCTCTATTTGGTACTTTTCCTGGAACATAAAGACGTTTCCTCCACTGGCATAAACTGATAAAAGATGAGCAGGAAGCAATGGGAGCCTGCCTGGACGTAATACTTCCTTGTAGGGCTGAGAAGTCTAACCAAGTCATTTGCATGTCCCTCTTTTGCTCTGGCATGTTTACCAAGCGGGACAGGAGCTGAATGAGAACTCTGGCTCAGCTCACTCTGCTGCATCTTTACCCAGGCAACTCGCTGATGCCATCCACTCAGCTGCTGCTGCTGCTGCTAACGCCAATGTAAGAACCAGGAATTATCTGGGTCCGTGCAAAAACACAGGTCAGTGTTGTGTGCATAGGTGTCTGTGCTTCTGGTGTTTATTTTTATTTTTTATTTTTTACAGTGCATCTGTTTAGAGTTGGGTGATATGGAGAATATCAAATATCACGATATATTTTGACGTTGGTTAGCAGTAGACCGGTGATGGCTTCAATACAGAAACCGAGACCTTCTGACACACGTTTTGGAATGTCAGTCTACCAATATGAAGTAGTTTTACAGTTGGTACGTTCTTAGAAGTTGTTATCATGCAACAAAATTAACGCTGCCATTGGTTTTGGTTGCAATCGCCTTCCATGTATTTTCTTATTCTTATTCTTTATTTATGAAAGGACAACACACATTAATCAACATTTCTGTAAATGTGCCAGTGTTAGCCAGCTGGCTAATTTTCAACTGCAGTCCTTTTGGCCAGATGATGTTAGACCAGAGCAACCGGAAGAAAGAAGACATTAGTACAGGTTAAATTATACAGCCAGAAGTCAACAAGACACAACACAGACAGCTAGAGCATCAGAGAAGCTATCCCTGTTTGCCATGCAGAGCCACAAGAAGCAGCAAAGCACCAGCATATCTAAACATCAAACAGCATTCACATTCAGTACAAGATATTATACAAGCATCGAAACACGGCCAAGCAACATAGGCCACAAGCCTTCTTCTAACAGCGTTCAACCATGCAAAACAGTAACAAGCCATAACGAAAAGATAAAGTAAGTTACATCACTCATGAGGGATGCGTTAATGTAGGACAGGTTAATATGATGGTAAAAATACCATTGTCTGCACTTTATTTTGCACTTTTATTGATTATATTTAATTTTTTGGGAAATGGGGACGTATTTCTGCACTGTATAGAAACAATATTTAAAGATCCCTATTCGGAAATCCAAGGTGTTATTGTTGTCTTGGCACTTTTTAATGACATAAATTACATAATGTACAAGTCGTAATATAGAGCTGGGTGATTAAGGTAAAATATCACTTCACTATACTATTGGGGCTTTCACAAAATATCATATTAAAACAATGTGAGTTTTGATAAATAGTTACCAATGATGTGGGTACAGCACTTTACTGTAATGTAGCCTTTAAAACTAGGAAAAGACACCACTTGTGTTAATGTTACAATATCCAAAATGTAAGATGACATCTAGCCTCATATGTATTATATATGTTCATACATATATCTCCATATATTGCCCAGCCCTATGTCTGTTGCTTGATTTAATGAGCTGGTGATCCCCTCTGTGACAAGATTGTAATAGTTTAGAATTTTCAATGAATTTGATTTGATCTAGGTTTTGACTTTTCGATTTGAGTTTAGTTTTAGGTACTTTTTCAGAGTGTGTTTGCTAGTTTTAGTTTAGTTTCAGTTTTTCAGAAAGGTTGAGTTTTTTTAATATATATTTAGTTTTAGAGTCGTTATAGTTAGGGTTAGGGTTTTAGTTAGTTTCAGTGTTTTCTATTAGGGCCAGGTCTAATGTCTCAGAAGTAGCATATGTAGCTACATATGCATACAAAATACATGCTTTGAGAAGCGAATGGGAATGGCCCTTTTTTTTTACCTGACAATATAGTTTCAGTTTACTTTTTCTTGAAGGTTTTAGTTTTTATAAATTATTATTTAGAATATTATTTAATTTACCAAAAAATTAGTTTCACTGCTTATTAGGGCTGGGTATCTTTCAAAAACTTTGGTAATGGTACCGACAACAAAATCCGTTAATTTAATACCGGTTCCTTAACAATACTTTTTTTCAATACAAATTTTATAAACCAAAAAGTAATAATGGCACAAATCTTTTTATGTATTTTTCAGCTCAGCTTATGTGAGCCGTCTCCGTATAACGCAGAGTTTTTCCTGCCAGCCTCTACGACGTGTAACGTTAGACAGCCAATCACAGACACTATTAGGTCTTGGAAGAAGCATGCTGCATGCTGATTGGCTTTCTGATGCTGATGAGATTCACTCTTTAGGTATTGACCGATACATTTTCTGATACTCAATACTTTAGAGGCAATTCGGTCAGTGCCTAAAAAGTATTGGATTCGGTACCCAGCCCTACTGCTTATTTATAGTTTTCATTGGCTTTTACCATAATAACCCGGTGGTTATCCCTCCAGTTTCATGCCATGGCAGCTGAAGGAGTTCCGGCCAAGAGGAGCAATCTAGTGGCATCCAAGGTCCACTGGAGCCCCATGGACCTACCTGAGTTCATCACAGCGCAGGTCCAGGACGCTCACGGTATGGATGCTACCAAAATATACTTTGTCAGCGTGGTCTGTAACAGGGAGGGGGACATTTTATAAAACATAGAAAGTCTGCTTATAAATATAGGAAATATTGGACAGGATAGAACAACATAATGTAATTATGTTAATGCAACTTCACATTCATTATTTATTTCCCTTGTTTTCATTTTAAACAAATTGTATATCAGAATACAATACACATTTTCTATAGGCTCAGTCTGCCACTTTGAAAAAAAAAAAAAATTCCAGTGCTGGTTCCATGGTACCAGTTATTTTGGATAGTTGTCATGGAAACATGAATTGGTCATGTGACAAGGGCTGGAAAGATTGGCAGAACAGGCCGCCAGATTGACAGGGGGGGGGGGCACCCTGTAGCCCCTTCTAGTCCCACCCCTGTTTATCAGCCCATGATACATACTGAAATCAAAAAATGTTACCAGCGATTTTACCAGTTTAATCCTATTTAGTATTAATCACCTATTACTAATGTGAAGTTAAACTGATATTAAAAGTTAATTGCAATCATTTTCAACAGTGCGCTTTTGTGTTTTTAAATTTTCCACGCATGACATTCGACCCACAGGACTGTAAAACTTGTACACACACATATGCAATGTGGATAAAACTGTGGTGGATTACCACAGTATTCAGATCCTTTACTTAAGCAAAAGTACTAATACCACACTGTAAAAATACTTAAAAGAGTAAAAAAGAAAAGTCCTGCATTGAAAATGTTACTTAAGTAAAAGTCTGTAAGTATCATCAGGAAAATGTAAAGTATTAAAAGCAAAGAACTCTCCTCCCATTGTAGAAAGAGTAAAGGATCCAACCAGTTGTGTGTTTAATGGTCTCATCATCTCAGCTGGACTTGTAGCCGTTATATTGTTGGCTAAATAAATATAAAACATCAGATTTTATAAACTACATGGGTTTAGTGTACAGGAATCTTAATGTGTAAAGTAACTAGTAACTAAACCTGTAACAGATGAATGTAGTGGAGTAAAAAGTACAGTATTTCTCTCTGAAATGTAGTGGAGTAGAAGTAGAAAGTGGCATGAAAAGAACAGACTCAAGTAAAGTACAAGTACCTCAACATTTGTACAGTACTGGAGTAAATGTACTTAGTTACATTCCACCAACGGATTACCAAACTAAGTAAAAATGCCGGAGAAAATAAGGTTTTGAGTTTGCTTTAGAATGTGGACACAGTTGTGACGGGCCTCCCTACTCGCGTCACTCTGTGTTTGCTGTCAGCAGTCACTCGTCACCAGCCTTGTTATAACGTGTTGCTTCATGTCAACCACAGGAAACTCGAGCCAGGACAGTGTCAGGAAATGGCTCACCACCACTGTGACTGAGTGAGTATCACAATGGGAATATGGGCTGCTGTGTCAAGGTTAGCAATCTGATTTCATTTGTTAGATCGTTGAGATGACCAAATGTGACTTGACTGTGAATCTACACACCTTTCAATTCTTTTATGATTGGCAATAAAGCCGTATCTTTTGGCATGTGCAGACTTCATTACACAGATAAGATTTAAAATCCTTTATTATTTCCCACAATGGGGATATTAACACTGTTGCTGCAGCAAGGGAAAGGGGGGGAGTACAAGACAAAGATAAACAAACAAACAATACAAAATAAGTAAAGAGAAGAAATAGTAAAATGTATTTACAATGTGCAATGTATCCTGCACTTATCTGGCTGGTGTATGATGCTTCACAGAAAGTGTCACCTTCTTTTTGTTGTGTTCAAGTATTGAAACTTAATAAAAAATATCTATTCCTCTGATTTAATAATTTATAAATGAAAGGGACAGATGGCTTGTATTGAGAAATTTTTACTTGGCCTCAAGGCGGCCCGTTGTTATTAGTATTGTTAACAATTAGCCTTAGTCATAAATGTACATACATGAATATAAATGTAGTATTTAGAAAAACTCTAACTCATATGAATCAGGTATAGATTTGTTTTCTCCAGAATCAACAGAAATCCATGTGATTGTAGTCTGTAGCTGCTAGAAGATAGCATGCAACTTTGGTGCATCCACCAAAATGAAAATATAAGCAAGCATTTAGGTTCAGGCCACAACTAATGCACTGACTCCATGTTACTGTAACATTACACTTACACTGAACAAGATGGGAGTGACAGAATCCACTGAAATAAGCTTTTTCAGATTTTACGAATAGAAGAAGCATGGTTTGATTAGCCTAACTTATTCTGAAAAAAATATATATATATGACAGCTAGAATGCGTATTGACTGTGCCATAAGCATAAATGACAACCCAGAACAAACACAGTTTGGTCGTTAAAGGATCAGTACCCAGGTTTGCCTTAAAAAAACAATTTATAAAGTGACTAACTCAATTCATGGTATCAAGCACTGCAATCAAAAATAAAGAAGAAATGACTAGATGTGGCACTTATTACTGTAATTGTGTCAGTTAAATATTGACTTAAATAGATGAATGTTTGAATGGATTGGCATTTGGCATCGGTTGAACTGTGTCTTCCTATGATAGTACTTACAATAAATATATATCTTCTGCTTTAATGTTTCTGTTATGTGATGCATTTGAAAGACACAGTATAAATATTTGGGTGGTACACTCCAGACACCATACTACAGTATGTTTGTATTGCCCACATCACGTGTGTGTGTGTGTGCTTTCTCATACTTTGTCCCTCCTTCTAATAAAATGTGACCTGTGTTTGCAGGGAAGATGCAAAGCATGAGCCACTGCGGGAAGCTGCAGGTATGACCAATGGAAATCCCCGTCTCTCTCTGATTTAACTGTGGAGAGGTGTCTGTCGCCTCTACTCTGTGTCAACTTCACATTGTATTCTTGCTTGTGTGATTCGGTGGTACACGATGGTGAGTACAGCGTTTGGTTTGCTTCGGAGCACTTCTGTAGCGTAGTGAGAACGGAATGAGTAGGACAGTTCTGGTTAAGTAACGGGCTGCGAGTGGATAGGTAATGTCAAGCCTGCGTGTATTATGTCACAGAAGTCATTAGTGAGAGAAGATGCAGACATACAGTAGCTGAAATGCAATATGTACAACATGTGCCGCTGTGCAGTGTTATACACCGACAGCCATTGTTAATGTGTTCCTGCTGCTTTAGTGTAGGGAATTCATTGTTTTGTGTGTTTTTTAAATTATCCAGTAAACTTTTTTAAAGACTTTCTTTAGGCATGTTGTGCTTTATTTAGATACTGTAGTGACAGAGAGGAAGGGGTAGAGATAGGAGAAGACCTGCAGCAAAGGGCCAGAGGCCAGACTCTAACTCTACCAGGGAGCCCCTCAAATCCACTCTAAACCCTTTTTTTCAAATTGAATTTTTTTTGCCACTTCTTTCTATCAGTTGCTACAGTTATTATTGATTGAGTGTTTTGACACTTTCATATTTCTTTTCCATAATGCTGAATATAAATTGTTATTTCTGAATTCTAAATTAATGACACTTATCGGTGTTAAAATGTGTTAAAATCACAGGCCAGATGAATTCACACGTTGCTAAGCAGTCTGTATTATATAACCTACACAACCCCCCCGCCCTGAGGCCATTCCATTCAAACAGCATGCAAATAGTGGTTGAGAAAACCATGGGAACGGCAGATTGCTCCTCGTGCCTCTGCCCGCTCCTCTGACCTTCCAGTAAAGCAGCCCTGTTTGGCTGTTTGGCACCCAGCCTAAGACCTTACCTTTGTCCACTGTGCTGGGTTTATTTAAGGGTCTATAGCAGTTTTTCTCAACGGGGGGGGTACAGCCCCCCAGGGGGTGTTCAGAGGATGACAGGGGGCGCTGGAAGCAATATTGTGGAAAGGGGGCCGTTGAGGTGCCTTTGGGGGTGTTTGTTTTAAGGCGAGTTTACACCAAAGGGTCACAACGATACGAGTTTACACTATAAACTACTTGCATAAAACGGTGGTCTGCAACACTAAAACCGGCCAGTTCACGCCACTGCGACTGGACGAGACGGTGGATCACAACTCTTCTTCTCTTTAGTGTTTCTTTAGGCTTTGTGTGGCACAGCTCCGTGCTGCCTTCAGGGGCACGGGACGTCAGAGTATGATCTTATATAAACTCCGTATTGCAGCGTTATGAATCGGTCTTCTCGTGAACTTTATGGTCTATATTAAACGTTAACATCATTTCTCTTTAATAAGTCTATGAACTTAGCTGTCGAACATTTTTCATTCAATGTGATTTTTTTGATGATTTTTGATAACAATAGTAACAACAATAATAGAACTAATAACGACAATAATAATTATCATCACAATAATAGGTCCTAATCATTAATATTCAGGGCAGTTACATACATCTTATTTGATGGGGGGCAGTTAGGGACCTGGATAATGGATAGGGGGCGCTGGCCCAAAAAAGGTTGAGAACCACTGGTCTATAGAAAGTAACCCAGACCACGGTGATGGCCGGGTAGTACAGAATGACAAACACTAGTGCTGTAATGACCGAATAGAGATTTAAAAGCAACGCAGTCTAACAAGGTTTTAAAGGTTTGACTATAGAAAGACTTTAGCAGGGAGAATGGGAGGCTGGCCATTCTGCTCCTCAACAATCAATCAATCAAGAACAGCCCTTCAGCACATGTGGTAGGCTCTGAATCAAATGTTTCAAATTGATTTCTCTCCAAATGTTGTTAAGCCGGATGTATGCTTTCGCTGCCAAGCCACGGCATCAATTTAACACAGAAGCATGAATCAGCCTTTAACCTGTGCCTGAATTCTTTAATAATATAGATAGATTGAGTGCAAGTACTGACTCAATCTCCCAGTGACCCATTGAATGAATGACGTGGGAATTCCCCAAAACTGTACTTGGGCAGAGTGGTGCTTTGAGCTTAATGCTAAACACGTTGTCCAGCAGCCCAGTCTCATGCCAGGTCGTTATATAGTCACGTTATTGTAATCTATTAAATCGTGGACAGGTTACGTAAATGCCGTTTTTTTCGTGTGGCGATTACGAAATTGAAAGCAATGCATTTTAATGGGAAGCATATTTTGTGATTCCAGAACGAAAGCGAGTAGCAAGTAGTTGATAAGGCGAAAGTCCGCGTAGGGAGGTTGGTCGGGGTGGTGGATGGGTCATAAAACACAGGACTTTCACGCCGGAGACCGGGGATCGCGCCCCGCGTGTGGCAGTACCTTTGTCCCGCGTGTGGCAGTTCCTTTGTCGGCGTGTCCCGCGTGTGACGGTTCCTTACCCCGTTCTTTTTTTTTCCTAACCCCAACCGTCTCGTTATTGTGGCATTTCATTTCCCGTGTCTTGCGAGTGGCGTGTGGCGCCGCATTTCCCCGATCGCGAGTGGCGGCCCGTGCCGTTGTTTTGGCCGGCGTGTGGCGCCTCATTTCCCCGTAGTCGCGTCAGCATTTCACCGATCGCGAGTGGCGGCCCGTGCCGTTGTTTTGGCCGGCGTGTGGCGCCTCATTTCCCCGTAGTCGCGTCCCCCAGAGCAGGTTCGAAAAGCGTGACCTGTACACGTTCAAAAGTCGTTGCATATACACGAAAAAAACGTCAAAATCGTAACCTGTCCACGACTTAATAGATTACAATAACGTAACTATTACACGACCTGGCGTGAGACCGGGTTTGTCCAGCTGAGGATGATGGGAATGTCATCAGTTTCGCGGGTATTTAGTCATGAGCCAAAGTATTAGACAAAATAAAATTTGGACCAGATAATGCCAGATGAATATGGAAAGTTAAGGGATCACCAGTGAAATAGTGTACTCCTAAAAATAAAGTGTTATATGACCTTTGTATTCGTTTTTATCCTTGCTCTATATCTATACGTCAATGCATATAGCAAACATAAGTAATATCCACAGGGGCGAGTCCAGGATCTTTTATGTGGGGTGGCACAGTGGGGACCAATAATTAGTAAGTGTGGGGGCAATATACGTTTTCTATAGGCTCAGTCTGCAACTTTCCAGTGCTGGTTCCATGGTATCAGAATTGTGGATGGCCATCATGGAAACATGAATTGGTCATGTGACAAGGGCTGGGAAGACATGCAGCCAAGTGACAGTACTCTGATCCAATAGAAATCACAATTGTCAGATTGACAGCACTCTAGCCCAATGGATTAGGAGGGAGGGGGGGAGAACATACATAACGAATATGAGCCCATGCTGCTAAACAACACAACAAACATTCTGTTGCTGTCGGTAACAGTATTTTTCTGGCTCTCATGCTGCTCTGTCCTTTGTCCCGTGCAGAGCCTCTGAGGAGGAACGCCAGCGTTGACGATGACCTGGCCTTGGGTGTTGAAGGTAAACAGCATCCTATTCTGGACTTGTAAGGTACCATCCTCAGCAGGCACACCCTGGAAAACTGACTCTACAGTTTAGGAAAGCAAGCCAAATATGTATCTATCAGTATGTAGCTTCCAACACCACCAGAGAGAGCTTCCAGAATCTCTGGTGTATTTAAACTGAGGAGGGTGCAGAGTGGGGTGGGGAAGTTCAAGTGCCCAGACCTCTGAATGTATTGGGTCTTCCAACACGATCTAGGATCAGAGCTGTAGGGGTGCCTGGAACCCTTTAAACTTAATCGTTATTTTTTTCTTTTGTGCTGACTATGCATTTTAACATCATTTTTGAGCATCATGGTAGGGGAAACACTGAATTATGTAACTAGAAAGACACCAACAATTCTGAGAGAACTTGCTTTAATGCTGAGCCACACGGCCATTACTACAAAGGGCAGGGCGGGGTGGGGGGCATTTCAACCCTTTGTTGAACAGAGAGCACCATCTAGTGGGCTGAGAGAATAAAGACAATGCTTGAAGCTTCATTTGGCAATCACTACCTATACGAGAATGATTTGCGATAACACGACTAATTTGGATCCAGTCATGGTCCAGTATAGCCTAGAAATCTAGACGCACCCTAGCAGCAGCAAATTTAATTTGCAACCAGGGGGGTCAAGGCACCCTCCGTTGGCTTGCGAGCTGGGAAAACCAAACTCTGGTCAGGCCAATCACATCGTGTATAGAGTCGGTGGGTGGGCTTATGGCTGCTTGGGCTTATGACTTGGAGTTCAGCTTTTCTTTGAGAAAAGAACAAAGAACATACATCCTTCTTAATGAAGGAAGATGCGTTCGGAGTTTAAAGTTGAATCTATCAACTAGCTTCGCTACCTTCTTCGTTGCTCTGCCTGGTTGTAGGGCTATCCTATTGGCGTGCAGAGGGAATTTGAAAGACAACCGTTTATCCCGCCCCTCGGATTGAGCCCTGTCAATGGGGAGTTCCCAGACCCAACATCTGGATGTGGGTCTGGCTAGGTCCAGTATACAACTTACACAAGTGTGATGTGGAACCTTTAAGCCCCCAGGTCACATAGGATGTATTTTTCAGTGTCCAGCAGGTAATTTCTTTGTAGAAAAAGCACATCAGACACAAAGCAGATCTTTATCTTAAAAACATATTTGGAGTGATGAACAAGTAACATTTCACACAACATGTTACCAAAATTAAATATGTAGGTGATACAGCTAGAAAATCCACTCCGAAAAAATTGTAAAGGTTTCATTCTACCGACGAATGAAGTTAAAAAAAAATTAAAAAATAGATCCACTGATTGTAAATCTGGGCTCCTTTCAACTGTCAACAAAGCCCCTCTCTCCCTTTGTGTCCTCCATTGGCACTCTACCTTTGCATCTGTCTGGGCACTTATGTAATCGTAAACTACATGACACTTCTAAAGATCAGAACGCTGTGGACTACAACACAACTGACACCAGCCATTACCAGTCAGGAGTTTATTGTTTGACTTTTGCTCTTTAAAAAGGGAACAGATTCATCTCTTGCAGAAATGCCAGCAGGGGTGTCAGAGGTTTTTGTGTGTGTGCATTAAAAAAAATACAAGGTATGGCTCTCAGTGGTGGAATGTACCTTTACTCAAGTACTTAAAAAATTTGAGGTACTTGTACTTTACTTGAGTCTTTTCTTTTCATGCCACTTTCTACTTCTACTCCGCTACATTTCACAGAGAAATATTGGACTTTTTACTCTGCTACATTCATCTGTTACAGCTTTAGTTACTAGTTACTTTAGTTACTCCATACATTCATCTGTACTAGTTACTTTACAAATTAAGATTTCTGTCCAGTCCAGCTGAGATGATGAGACCATTGAACACACAACTGGTTGGATCCTTTACACTTTCTACAATGGGAGGAGGGTTCTTTACTTTTAATACTTGAACTACATTTTCCTGGTGATACTTACAGACTTTCACTGAAGTAAGATTATCAATGCAGGACTTTAACTTGTAACAGAGTATTTGTACAGTGTGGTATTAGAAGTTTTACTTTAGTAAAGGATCTTAACACTACCACCACTGATGGCTTTACAGAAGGAGTAAGACTACTTTGTTCTTGACACCGTGCCAGTGTATAATGGAGTCCAAGTCTGGGAGAGGAAGGCAGAGGCAACTGCCAAAACCCAAACACACACTGGAGGGAAAAAAAGAGGGAGGAATGGAGGGAAGGGAGGGATGGATAAAGAGAGAGAAACACTTTCCTAATATAGCTCAAGAAGCCCTGACACCAGACCTGGACAGGATATACTGGATTTGAACCAGCAGAAAACCAAGGAGACGTTTCCCTGTGCCTTCCTGGCTTTTGCTTTTCTGCCTAAGTGTCATGTTTGGCCCCCGCGTGCCCTGTTTTGCTTCCTCGTCCAGATAACATGACATTTGTCTCCTGCAGCGTCTTTATATGGTAGCCAGGGAGTGAGGACGATCCAGGAGTTTTTGAGGTAAGGGCGCCACTATTCTTCTTGTTCTCATCTCCTTTCACATGTACACAGCCACGCAGCCAGCACTGAGTACGTTAACATGCGCACCAATATTTCACTATCATTCTGAATATGACATTATGTCGAATTCGATACAGGTCATGTTAACAGCATGTTCCATTTGCTATTCCGAATTCTGAATTTAGCATTTTTGTTCTGATTAAGACATGTGTGATATGTTGGTGTTGTTGGGGGTTTAGAAGCATTCTTTGGACATGTGTACAGCACGGAATCTGCGTCTCAATCAGGGTTTTTACTAGACTGAGTAAACCTAGCCCGATCTGCAGCTCAGGCTGGAAACCTGTACATTTTTCTATCTTGCTTCAGTTACAAATCTGCGGGGGCCAATCACAAACTGGCTTATCCACCTGGCACGATATTGGGATATACAGGATGACGATAGAGAAGCGTAAGCAAGCAGCTTTTTGTTTACATTCAACATGGCGGCCACCGAATCGCCGCAACCCGTTGATGCCGTTGGTCTGATTGGTTGAAGGACTATCCAATTGCGTACAGAGTCATTTGAACTATGCCCGTTGATCACGCCCCTTGTGCAGTAGAAAGAAGATTGAGCTTGGTCTGGTGATAGCCAGACGAGGTTTTTACTGCAGTTTGTGACAGTTTATGGCCTCTTGCCTGTTTACGGCTTACGGTCAGCTCGGTGCGTTGCTATGGTTATTGTACACAAACCAACCAGCTCACAGTTTGCAGTGGTGAGGTAGAGATGCACGGCCAAAAGAAAAGGAGAAACTAAGCTGCTTTTAAACATTATCAAAGACTTGGATATCAACAGGTTTTTGGATACGCGCAAACATCGTCATAACGTCAACTTTCTCCAGACAGTGGAGGAGGGATGCTGTGTTAGCACGGTCAAACAAGCCCGCCACAGCTGGAACACTTTGAAAAAAATCCTATTTTGCAGGGCTGCATGTGTACGGGAATATTATTGAAATATTCACTTTCATTAGCAATGTAAATAAGGGCAAAAAACGCAATAGTGAGATAGGCTAGATAGAGTGATATCATGGAGCACAGTGCTGGGATTTATTCTAACACAGCTGTTAGATATTGATTGTTGGAAATGCAATTACTGTATGTGTGGACATTTTGATGTCAGTAATGATAAGTGTGTAGTCTTCAGTAGTCTAAAGCTTCTGTCAGTTTAAAATCAAAGTGTAGGTGTTCATGATCTTCAATCACATTTGAAAACATTTCATTTGAAGGTTGTAATAACTCAATTTTTGTGTTCTGTTGAAATGTAATCAGGCAGGCTGCAACACAATTCTAGTTATATTTGAAACATATTCATGGTTAATGTTTAACTGCTATTTCAACAGCCTTATTTTCAGTTTCAGATTAGATTATACAAGTATCATAAGACATAATGAAGAAATGGCACGCCCTGCTATCTAAAGCTTGTGTATAGGGGCCCAGACACAAACCAGATACTAGACATATATTTTAAATACTAGTACATTGACTAGATGAAGAAATTAAATAAATTATTACTATACAGTAACATTTACAACCTAAAAAAAACCCTTAGAACGAACTTCCCTAACCACTAAATGTTCCCAAGATATTTAATCAGTCTAAACCAGGGATGTTCAACAGGGGTCTGGGACCCATACATGTAATTGTAGGCCCAGTTTAATATGCAACTTCATTTTATGCAATATCTCTAGTAGGGGGTCCCTGCTCCATCTCTCTTTCAGTTAAGGGGTCCTTGGCTTAAAAATCTTTGAAGACCCCTGGTCTAAACATTTGTTAAATAGGTAAAATACAATACATTTGGCAAGTAGAAATAACAGCATAATTGAAAAGGATTTTAGAGTGGGGGTAACTTGTTTACAAGTCCCCAGCTTTTCCCAAGCTTTCACACATTTCAGCATTTTGCAACAATATGACAGTGTTTCAGAGGCCTGTGAAACTCTAGACATCCCCTCAATCCAACGTACTGTAAAACCTACTGTATGTGAAGATTATAAGTATATGAATTCAATCTTACATCAAATATACAGCATCCCTAATCTCCTAAAGTTCAAAATCTCCTAATAACCTAAAGTTTTAATGCTTTATTGTTGGTGGAACAATCCTAAAGCACAGAGCTGCAGGGTTTATGTCTAACAACACTGCTGTGTTCAGGAACCTTGACCTTAGTTGCACTGAGAGAACTGAGGCAGGAGATTCTTTCAGAACACACTTGTGTTTTTAAGGCTTCTACTTAGACTGATGTGATGCAGGATAGCTTTCACAAGACCAGTGTGCTGTGATGGTTTCTGAATACTAGTGTTGAACAATTTGGGGTGAAGGAATTGGTCATAATTTGTGTTCACGTTCACTACTCCCACTGGAATCTACACTCAGGACTTGCCGCTAGTCTCCTAAAGAGGCGTATAGAGGATCTTTAACGATACCTGCCTATTACGCGTGTAGCACAACATTCTTGACCCTGTACGTAGGCATTCTCTATTGGCCCCTGTATACTGTACTCAGTCCCCCTTTTTCTGTCTTGGTCTCAAGACCACTTTTTTAAAGTCTCTGTCTCGTTTTGGAATTGACCGCACTTTTTACTCGGTCTTGTCTCTCGATATCAGATACAGAGGACCCAGAACTGCAGGGATATCGCTAAATTGCCTGTGCATTACTGTAATCGGATGTAAAGCGTCCTGCTTCAAATGCAAACAATAACTAATGAAATAACTGAAATTTGTTACTGTTAATCACTTTCCCCCTGACCCTTTAACACACACTCCCAAGAAATAGAATGGTCTGGTCTTGGTCTTGGTCTTGACTCGGTCTTCGATACACTCTAGTCTTCCTTGGTGTTGACTCTGACACTGAACAGCTGAAAGCTCTCTGCAGCACATTTTACGGAGCCCAGATCTGTCACATATTCAGCATACTTTCATAACAAACGCAATATAATGGTAAACATGATCTCACAGATGTTTTTTGATTATAGTGTCTTGTTCATTACCCTGTTTTGCATGAAAGGTTTTAAGGTGTTTTAAACATTGCAGTGTTCCTTCCAACCACGATGGATGGAGAATGTTGGTGTATAGTTAAGGCTTACCATCACATGTTCAGACAGCTCCCTGTCTGCTTACTGTTTGTCATGGTTTTGCAGGCAGCAGGAGCATCAGACTGGGAGGAAAAGGGGAGACTGAGTACAGTATACAGGGCAGATAGAGAATGCCTATGTACAGGGTGCAGAATTTTGTGCTCTACACGCCTCTTTAGGAGACTAGCGGCAGGTCCTTGTTTCCAATGACTTAGACTTAGACTTAGACTTCTCTTTATTGATCCCTTTGGGATGACTCCCGCAAGGAAATTAGATTTCCAGCAGCAGATTTTAGCATCTTACAAAAACACTCTTTAAATAGAAAAAAGATAGACAAAATATAGTATAAGAATAACAAAACACAACAATAAAAATGTTTAGCTAAATATTTTTTTCAAAAATAAACAAACAGTAAAACAAACAATAAACTACAGATAAATAAAGATAGATATATAGGTATAGGACTATGTATGGTATTGTGTTATTATACAGTTAATAAATAAATGACATTTAGCATAAATTAGCAGTTAAGAGCAGTTAGAGTGTCCAGGTATGTATGTGAGTAGATTATTAATAATTTATTGCACAGTGTTCTGTTCTGTCCTCTTTACCCTATTTCCTCCTCCCCCGAGTGAGGAGTTGTAGAGTATGATGGCATGAGGGACAAAGGAGTTCTTGAGTCTGTTGGTCCTACACTTGGGAAGGAGCAGCCTTCCACTGAACAGGCTCCTCTGGTTGCTGATGACGGTGTGCAGGGGGTGGCTGGCATTGTCAGTAATGTCCAGCAGTTTGTCCAGTGTCCTCCTCTCTGCCACCGTCACCAGTGAGTCCAGCTTCATGCCAACCACAGAGCCGGCCCGCCTGATCAGTTTATCCAGCCTGGAGGTGGGAGAAGTAGACGTGTTCCTTCACCCCATAGTCACCAAAGTAAATAGTGGAGCCATTCTTCAACAAGCCACATATCTCCAGAAAATTCTGACACTAAAATGGCATTTTCCAGACAGACACATAAGGAGAAAATTCACTTTGTTTGAGACCTGTTTCTGTCTCAGGACCAAACTCTCGCGAGATCTGGCAACACAGAGAAGCTAACGTCAGCTAACATTTTTTGGCCCTATCAAAACTAATCTCTGTGATGTTAAATATGTCTTTTAGCTGTGTAAATATCTAACATTAGCAAAAGAAGCCTCAAGTTTGGCAATATGGCTGTTGCAATTTAGATTTTTTGAAACCGGACATGGCGATTTTCGGACAAGAGGGTGGAGCTGGGGAGAATGACACGGCCAAGCTAGCTAGTGTTATGGTTGCAATGGAGCTGTGCTAAGCTAAACGCTAAATGGGGGAAAGTTGCTGATTTTCAACCCTTCTGAAGCAAGTCATCCAGCGGCATTTTGCCGGTGAGTTAACACAGACCTCCGGGTCCTGGCGCCATTCATCTGCATGTACGGCAGTACAGAAAATCTGCAAACGTTCCCTTAAGTTACCAGCTAACGCTAGCAGTAGCTAGCTTGGTTGTCTTTAGCTGAACAAGACATTTTTAGGCGACCAAAATTTTCCAGTTTACTTTGATAAAGTAAAAACACAGTGAGAGGGTCAAAGTTTAAGATGAAATCACAGACAACATCCAAAAACAAGTTCAGGTCTATTTTGATGTCCACAGTGCCATAGTTAGCATTGCTAAGCCGGGTTATCCATTCTTTTTTTACAGTCTATGGCTGGCATCCTTCCCTGCATATTATCTTTGTGATCCAAGTAACATGTGCATCATGTTTGGGTGCATCTTACGATTAATTCTGACTCTGCTAAGAGTTTACTGTAACTATTGTAAATAGTTGTTTATATTGTTCATTGATTATGAAGCTTTTGTACATAATTCAAACAACCCCTATTTTGAGATAATAAGATACTTTAAAAGGCAGATTAAATGGAAAACAACAGCACTAGAGCCGTTTTTGATGGAATGAAACAAATTATAACGATAACACATATTACATAACATTCACTTGAAGCAGATAGTGAGCTGTATAAAGGCATTGCCTATAATTTGGTTAATTAGTATGACCTGATAACCTGATGCAAAATAGGAGTGATTAGAAGAAATTTCAATAGCTGTTCCTAACGTGCTATTATAGATATGCGCTTCACAAGTGCTACAAGGCCAACGTATTTCTTTATCAACTTTCTGATAAATTTCTTTTTTTAGAATGAATAAGTGTTCTGTGCTTAATTTAAACACTAATAAAAGGTCACAAGGTAGCACTGCAGTGCGTCTCTGACTGACAGTTGTTGGTTCAGGCTGTGATAGCAGCCATTGGACCGGAACACATATAACTACAAGTTATATTTACCAGGCAAATAAGCTTCAGCTCCACCTATGCACACGCACAGCACAGTTTTGCATAGAAAGCGATGGCATCCGAGGAAAGTTATTACAATGCTTGGCAGCTGTACAGAAAATATGAATCGGCTAAGATCAGAGGGGATAAATATGAAATATCAAGGACAACAGGTTACACAGGATTCTGATCAACAAAGACCGGGCACAAAATGTGAGTACACAACAGCAGTTATTCACTATATGGCTGTCATTTTCTTCAGTTATACATTTAAATTCAATCTTAATCTCAATCTTGATCTTTTTGTATTGTTAACAAATCCCATGCAAGGAACAAAACCAACAATGTGTCGGTGTCTCAATACATTCTGACTTATACTCTGACTTACACTACTGTCTGTGGCTCTCAGCTCCTACTGAAGATATAACATTTAAAAATGTGTCACTAATTTCCTAAAACAGCTGGTCACTGTAGTTTTTTTATCTAATGTTACTCAAACTATTTGTTGGGGACTATTTTCAGCACCGGAGTAATCCACATTTGGTGCTGTAGTAAATATTTGTGGCATGTGGGATTGTGTCAAAATAAACTACAGTGTGTGTTCATGGTGGTGAAAGAACATGTCACCCAGTGCAGCAGTGTGGCTCACTGATGTGCTTTTAATAGTTTTGGACAACAATAGATCTCAATGGCACAGAGGAAAAATATATATCAAGCTTTGTCATGTTATATAATAAAGTGATGTTACAAATTTGAACAATTTGAAAATTGTGTGTGACTGGAACCTTGAACCATGTGTTGTGTGCTGTACCTGTCCAGGTGGCGCAGGTCAAGTCCTGCTCTCAGCAGGTGGAACAGCTTCAGCACAGCAGCTTCAGCTCACTCTGGACCACTCAGGTTAGAGCAGCCCAGTCTGGCGTGAGACCGGGTTGGGTTGGAGACACGCGCACGCATGCATGCACGCAGACGACACACACACACACACGCACACACACACACACACACACGTACGCAGGCAGACACAAACACGCATACACGCAGGCGCACACATGTACACACACACGTGAACGCAGGTGCACACACCATGCACGCAGGCGCATGCATGCAGGTGCTTAAACACACACGCATGCACGCAGGCACACACACATGCAAGCATGCACACATGCGCACATGCACACACACACACACACACACACACACACACACACACACACACACTTCATTAGTGTACACTAGACACATGCCTCTTATGCTCCGTTGGCCCCCTGTTGGCAGTGTAATGGACGTACTCAACCTGTGGAATGATGACCCAGAGGAGGTTCTCTTGGACCTGGGATTTGGCTGTGATGAACCTGACCTCTCTGGACGCATCCCGGCTCGATTCATCAATCATCAGTCTCAGGCAAAAGGAATAAACCTCCAGGTGTTTCTGGAGGCCCAGAAGAGCCGGCTAGACCTGGAGAACCCAGATGTCAGCAGTAAGTTTAGGTTTTCATATCATTTAGGGGCGACCCTAATGACAAAGACAAAAACAGAACAACACCGAAAACACCATCATAAGACAAATAGAAAGACAATAAAACTTTCTGAATTAGAAAAATGATTTGATAGATACATTAGGACAATAAGGATGCAAAAGAGTGTACAGTTATGTGAAACAATTACAAGTAGAAGTTTGCAGGTTAAACAGATTTCTTCGTTCTGTAAGGTAGTGTGGTAGCTTTCCAATAAGATATGCCAGTGAATATCACATCTTTTCTTGGAGAGAGAAGAATTTAAGACTTAAATTAGATGGATACATGGTTAATGGTTATTTGGCCTGTTTTGTTTTCAACAGATCTGCCTATTTTATCTGTTTCAAATTTGTCATAAAGATTATTTTTTGGGCATTTCCGCCTTTAATTGATAGGATAGCTTGGATATGAAAGGGGATGAAAGGAGACTTGTAGGAAAGTTCAAACCCTGGGCCTCTGCGTCAAGGAATTAACCTCTATATATGGGCACGTGCTCTACCAGGTGAGCTACCCGGGCGCCCCTGTTTCAGATTTGTTGTCAAACTTTTTTCTTCTTTCTTCTCCTCCTGTCTCCTTCAGATCGTTTTAGACAGCTTGAGGTTCTCCAGCAGGTAACTACAGCATTCTCGTCCTTGATGGGGTCTTCCTCGTCCTCCCCTCTCACAGCACCACTGGGGAAAGCCCTGACTCCTGAGGCCCGGGAGAGGAGGCTGCGCATGGGCATGCTGCTCAGACGAGCGTCAAAGAATTCACTCAGCCAAATCCGCAACTCTCAAACCCAGGACCTGACTACACCTGCTACCACCTCTTCTCCCTGTGCTAAGCTTGAGCCACTGCAACCTCCACTCAGTCTTGGAGACAAGAAAGTCCTTTTAAAAAGAGTCAAACCTGGACTTTCGGAGACTGTGTGTCTGAGTCCTCTGGCAGAGGAGCTAGGTGCCGTTCCAGATCCTCAGCCCCAGCCTAACATGGCCCCTTTGATAGTCCAGGAGGGAGCACTCAGACACTGGCCAATGACGGAAGCGCACCCACTGACAGCCAACACTTTTTCACTGAGGCGGAAGAGCCCAGGGCAGGCCAGGGAATCATTTGAAATGGAAGAGGCAAGTTGAACAGCAAATGCAACAGTTCTTAAAAGTTCATGAAAGGCAACACTAACACTATTATAGCAAGGACATGAGGCCCCTGCACAGGGCTCGCTAGTAGTAATTAAAGTTATGATAAAGTAAGATTATTTAAAGGGTAATTTTGTTTATTTTTCAACCTGGCCCCTATTTTTGTGAACACTGTAACTGGTCTGCAATGTAACCCTATGGGGCAAATGTTCAGCGTCAGTTAGCGTCCACCAAAGTTTTTTGCCGCTGAAAGGCTCAGATTATTATTCTAAGTGTCTGACAACATTATGGAAAGGATCCCTTCAGATATAGACCTTAACCTCTTTAAGACCTTTCTGTTTAACCAGAAACGGCTCTGAGGTTGTTAGTGCTAAACCCACCAGACTCCATTTAAAAAGACTATACTGTGGTCAGATTCCATTGGTTACCAAAATGTCCAAAGCACTAATTTTACCAAAAGACTAGTGCACTATGTAGTGTAAAATTTCATACGAAGATATTTGTTTGACATTTGATTATACGGAAAAGAAATGCTTTCTTTTTTATGAATTTCATGTAAATTGAAATAACTTGATTGAACCTACATGCAAAAGTTCATGTTTTTCATTTCATTTGTTTTACCACCAGTGTCCGCTCCTGTAAATAAAGCATGATGTCAATGTTTATGGTTCTATTTAGGCAACTCAAAACACTTTGTTAAGTGTAGGAAATGATGGTGGTCTTATTTAAAGGTCCTATGACATGCTGCTTTTTGGATGCTTTTATATAGGCCTTAGTGGTCCCCTAATACTGTATCTGAAGTCTCTTTTATATAGGCCTTAGTGGTCCCCTAATACTGTATCTGAAGCCTCTTTTATATAGACCTTAGTGGTCCCCTAATACTGTATCTGAAGTCTCTTTTATATAGACCTTAGTGGTCCCCCTAATACTGTATCTGAAGTCTCTTTTATATAGACCTTAGTGGTCCCCCTAATACTGTATCTGAAGTCTCTTTTATATAGACCTTAGTGGTCCCCCTAATACTGTATCTGAAGTCTCTTTTATATAGGCCTTAGTGGTCCCCTAATACTGTATCTGAAGTCTCTTTTATATAGACCTTAGTGGTCCCCTAATACTGTATCTGAAGTCTCTTTTATATAGACCTTAGTGGTCCCCTAATACTGTATCTGAAGTCTCTTTAATATAGACCTTAGTGGTCCCCTAATACTGTATCTGAAGTCTCTTTTATATAGACCTTAGTAGTCCCCTAATACTGTATCTGAAGTCTCTTTTATATAGGCCTTAGTGGTCCCCTAATACTGTATCTGAAGTCTCTTTAATATAGGCCTTAGTGGTCCCCTAATACTGTATCTGAAGTCTCTTTTATATAGACCTTAGTGGTCCCCTAATACTGTATCTGAAGTCTCTTTAATATAGACCTTAGTGGTCCCCTAATACTGTATCTGAAGTCTCTTTTATATAGACCTTAGTGGTCCCCTAATACTGTATCTGAAGTCTCTTTTATATAGACCTTAGTAGTCCCCTAATACTGTATCTGAAGTCTCTTTTATATAGGCCTTAGTGGTCCCCTAATACTGTATCTGAAGTCTCTTTAATATAGACCTTAGTGGTCCCCTAATACTGTATCTGAAGTCTCTTTTATATAGACCTTAGTGGTCCCCTAATACTGTATCTGAAGTCTCTTTTATATAGACCTTAGTGGTCCCCTAATACTGTATCTGAAATCTCTTTTATATTGGCCTTAGTGGTCCCCTAATACTGTATCTGAAGTCTCTTTTATATTGGCCTTAGTGGTCCCCTAATACTGTATCTGAAGTCTCTTTCACAAAATTCAGCCTTGGTGCAGAATTACAGCCACTAGAGCTAGTCCCACAATGAGCTTTCCTTAGGATGTGCCATTTCTGCGTCTGTAGCCTTAAATGCAATTGAGGATGAGAGAGGGGGGGCAAGGTGGAGGGTGGGGGTGTGGCCTTGACCAACTGCCACTTTGCTTGTTTGAAAGCCATGATGTCTCTCTCTCATGGGTGGGCCAAATTCTCTGGGCGGGCAAAGCAGAGAAAGGGGAGGTAACCTTTCCCCTTATGACGTCATAAAGGGAAGAGTCCAGATCGGCCCATCTGAGCTTTCATTTTCTCAAAGGCAGAGCAGGATACCCAGGGCTCGGTTTACACCTATCACCATTTCTAGCCACTGGGGGACCATAGGCAGGCTGGGGGAACTCATATTAATGTTAAAAAACCTCAAAAAGTGAAATCGTCATGCCATGGGACCTTTAAATATAGAAAAAGTCAAAGGATGCCAAACTCAGTTTTTGGTGTCAAAGCTATGTGCTTTGTGCTTTTACTTTTCACTGTGGTACAACAACACCACACTACTTCCTGCATTAGAACAAAATGTTGCCAGTAAACATTGTGTGTCCTTTAAAAGTATGAAATAGTACTGACCGTGCTAGTTGCATATTAATGCAGTTACTAGGAGACAGGGTTGACATGAGAGTGGCAGAATATGAGAAACACATACCAACAAAAAATTATTTTTGTACTAATATATGATTTGTTTTGCATTCGGATTGCATTAGATTGTAAAATGCAATAGGCTGATAGCTCCTGTGTTCTAAAATTTTCCCTGCTGTTGTCATATTACTACCCACTTTCCTTTGTTTGTTAACGTTGTCTTATTTAATTTATCATTCCAGATCCACAGTTTTGATGAAAGTAGTGTCACAGGGAGCTACACAGGAGGAGCAGAAAATTTAGGTGGGTCATTAAGCATATAATTCATTATTAAAGTTTTCACGTGTTCTCTCTCTCGCTCGCTCTCTATCATCACTTCCCAGCACAGGCAAACATTATCATCCCCAAACAGTATGAGACTTGAACGAAACTTATACAACACATGCAACTTATTTGGCTTTGAGGAGTGTTAGTTTTAGATATGCAATCAATAGGCACATGAATATATAAATCGTTTGCATACGGTTTCAACATCATGGAACGGTCTGGCACGATGCAGAAATGCAAAGTGATTAAAGGCTTTGGTCATTTTCATATTGGGATCCTTGCTGGTTATACAGCATTTAGTCTATATCCCCATGTTCCACTTCCGGGACTGCTCCGGTGCTGCTGGAAATTCCGCCGGATGTCACTCTTTTTGGCCGGATGTCCGTTCCCTTCCTCTTTCTTTGTGTTGGCGTTCTAACCTCCGGTGGATTTCTGAGGACTATGGTTTACTGCTGCTCAGATCTCTGCAGGGTAAATCCAGACAGCTAGCTAGACTATCTGTCCAATCTGAGTTTTCTCTTCCATGATTAAAAAAACTTTTGAACGGACACATGTTCCACCAAAACAAGTTCCTTCCCGAGGCTATTTTACAGAGGCACTGTGGCTCCGTACGGTGCTTAGCACCGCCCAAGACAATTGTGATTGGTTTAAATAAATGCCAATAAACCAGACCACGTTTTTCTTCCATGCCAGAATGCTGGACTAGCCAGACCTTCCTCCACAGCGCAATGATTTTAAACAATGTGGGAAAAGCCACTCGAGATTCTAGAATGAGACTTCTCTGTGAGCAAGACTTGGTTGGACACAATGACAAACAGACCAAATCAAGCAAAAGTTACAGAAAAACATTTTATGTCACTGTAAGTTCCAGTGGCATGTCTAGACCATTTCAAGTGAGAGACCAGGTTGGGGCCACATGCGATTTAGGGGTACCAAATATATTAAGCACATGTTACATACTATCAACCCCACATAGGTTTGGTTCTATAAAAGACTGACGATACACATAACAATAAATACAAGAATACTCATTCAGAGTTAACCTACATTTTATACATCACTGCACTGCATGAATATTATTCCCTCTTTGGGGATAAAGGTGGGGTAAAAATGTATGTAACTATTTGCCAAAGTTAGGGGGGCAAGAGGGGGGTTGACGCATATTATTAAGGGGGCACTGGCCACCCTTGCCCCCCCCTAGAACCGCCACTGGTAGGGTAGACAGTGGAAGCAAAACATTGCAGCCCCATTCTGCAGTGCTCTCGCTCAATACTGGGCCGATTTAATAAAATTGTTGTATGAATGAATGAATAATTTTATTAATGTGTCATACACACAAAAAAGTATGCCCAGCCCAGAAGGGATTCCGAGACACCATTATTTATAACAAATGACCAGATACCACAATTAAACAAATAAACCTTTTGCCGTGCTTCAGAGACAATAGTCGCCAACTTATATGTATTAAATTTACACAACTACTCCATTTGGTTGTCATCAGTACACCAGTCCATTTCAGGATTTTGAACAGATAGAAAGATAGGTGTTCTTAACTCATAATACAGAAAATACCACAGAAAATTGGATTCTTTCTCAACTTCTCCTTATTCACATAGTCCGCACAACCTTTTAAATTCTTGGATGTTTTTATGTTGTAAATAAGTTTCCCTTTAAGTTATGATAATAATGCACTGTCTCTCCCTTCCGTTTGTCTTTCCTTTCCTCCCTGGTGTGTGTGCAGCGCGGTGTGTAATACGGACCAACAGCTGCCAGTCAGACAGCAGTGGTTTTTTAGAGGAGCCCTTCATTCCCTCGCTCTCTCAGCAGGCGTCACCGGGACCCGATCTCATCAAGGTCTCCTCGCTTACTAATGCACACTTCTCACACAATGCTTAATCGCTGTAACCCCTTTCAATAACTCAACACTGACTAGATGGCAGAATGTGCTAAGCAGTGGTGGAAGAAGTATTCAGAGTAGTACAGGTCATGCATTGAAAAAGTTACTGAAGTAAAAGTATGTAATTATCATCAGGAAAATGTAGTTAAAGTAAAAGTACACACATCACTATCACATCACACACACACACACACATCTTAGAAACTGGAAACGACAAAAACAGTTCTGTCAATCAACTAAGTGTTTCTTTGGCTAATCATTTCAGCTGGACTTATACATTATTGGGTAGTTTAATTTATAATGAAACATTGTATTTTATAAACACCATGTGTTAATTAATTTGTAAAGTAACTCAAGGTGTCAGATTAATGTAGTGCAGTAATATATTACTATAATATTTCTCTCTGAAATGTAGCGGAGTAGAAGTCGAACATGGCAAAAGAAAAGAAAAGACTCAAGGATAGTACAAGTAGCTCAACATTTGTACATCAGTAAATGTACTTAGTTACATTCCACCACTGGTACTATGTAACTAAATCGTGATGTATGATATGTGTAGATGGGTCCATGTGTCTGGTTGTTTGACTGTCTGCATTGTCTGTTTGGTTGTAGGCTCTGTCGGGCCTGTCAGGCGGGAGCAGTGAGAGGCCGGGCTCCCCCTCTCCTTCGCGTCTTACCCCTCCTGCATCATCTCTGACCTCTTCTGGAGTTGTCAAAAAATCTCTCCTTTCCCCACCCAGTCCTTCAACAGAGCCTTCGTTAGTCTTCAGCCCTTCCCCATCTCCTGTCTCATTGTGTCCTCCAAAGTCGGACCTAAAAACATCTCCAGGGACGGAGACGGCACCAGATCAGGATCAGTCTCCACCTGCTCCAGCACCTGCATTAGTGTGCGAGTACCTTTCTCCTCGCTCTCCCTCGCCCGGGTTACAGAACGAAACTCACTCCCAATCTCCAACTCTCCCTTCGCCCGCCGCCTTTACCTCTCCCCTCCCCTACATCTTCCCCCATGCAGCCTGCCTCATTGATTAGAGGGTCAGAGGAGATTAAAACTGAGGACAAGGATGCTCCATGCCCCCACCTCTCTACTTTGTTTTATGAGTCTGAAGGCCCAGCATGCACCTGTTCAAGTGTCCCTCATACTGCCTCATCTCCTTCTCCCATTCGAAATTTGGATTGTCTGTTTTCTGCATCGATTGCCATGCCTTCTACACAGCCTGATTCCTCTGGGAGTCCAGTGAACACACAGTCAGAATGGACTGATGTGACTTTGCATGGAAACTCCCTCTCTGCATCTTGTGGCATATCATCTCTGCTTCCCTCTTCCCCTCCCGGTTTCCATTGTCCATCCTATTTAGCCTCTCCCCCACTTGTTGAGTCCCTCTCACAGAGTCCAGAAAACAGACAAAAAGATTCCCCTTTCCCAGACTCAGATGGAATAGGCCTCTCTGATCCACTGACCAATACACAGAAAAAAGGGGAAGAAACACCCTCCACTGTCTCCTTGCAGTTTGACAAGGAAAATCCCTCAGCTCTATCCTCTCTCATTCTGGACTCCTCTGAGTTTGAGACAAGTTGTCCCACGCTGCCCTGCCGTTCCCCTAACCCTTCCATTTCAGTTTGTCAGTCTGCCATGTCATTGCTATCACATGATTCAGATGGTCCGATAGATCCAGCTGTTGGAAGAATTTCAGACCTGACGGAGCAATCCATCTCCCAACAGGACAGACCATGTTCTCATGATGACACAGATGATGATAACACAGACCCTGCTCCAGCCTCTCCTGTCCAAGATGTTATTAATTTTAAGATGAAACACCTTTCCTTAGAGCTTGAGGGTACCCATCAGAGGAATGGAAAGGGAGAGGCAGAGGTTGAGAGACATACTGACACTGTGCAGACTCAAGAGGCTGTTGTTTACATCACAGATACAGACAGTTACGCAGGCCTGTCAGAAGGTTCTAGATTAGTCTCTAAGGAAGTATGTAACCAAACCGAAATAGATCCACAGGTTCTGCCCTGTAGTTTGCACGATGAGCTTTCAACTGGAACCCAACCGGAAGAGTGTCAAAGGGAAATGAATGACTCAGAAAGTGAATCACTTAGAAGTTCTTCAGTTTTAGCTGAAGATGTGCCAGAAGCACACAGTAGAACTGAAGTGGAACCAAAGGATCTAATTAGGATTGAGAGCTTAGATCAGGTATTTCAAACCTCAGTGGATGGCTCCGAAAGTGAAAATGGAGACATGGATGCCTTTTTTCAACAGCTTGATAGTGAAGGGCGCGTCTATTGGGCAGAACCCATACAGATTTCCAATCCATCCAGCTTTGAAACCTCAGACGGATCTCCTGGGAATTCTCTGTTGCCAAGTGGCCCAGCTGTTCAAGATTCATTTTCATCCACAGGCAGAGCTAGGTATTTATCTTTCGTCATCCTCAACAACAATGGACACTGACCAAACGTCAAGAAATGCAACTGCCTCCTCAGATACACCCTCCTCCTTTTCCCTAGCTCCATCCCCATCCCCTGCCGCAACCCCAGATCGCAAACCATCAAGCCGCTCGGTTTCTGTCCAGATGTCTTCATCCCTATCTTCTCATATTGTCCACAGGAAGGATGTTCCCTTCATGACCGACTCAAAACGCACCCTTCTCACTAGTGTTCTCCCTTTGGACACCTCCACCCCTTTCCGTGCTGTCCAGTCATGGACAGACCTGCAGATTCAACGAAACACTCTCACCAACAAGTTATCACATGGGGCTCTTTATACTGCCCCAAAGGAGATAACCGTATCCACGGGTGCCTCAGAAGTGACAACTGCACTGAACTTCTCTTCATCTCCGTATTTCCCTCTGCTGTCACATGACTGTGTCCCTTGGATGGAAAGAAACGACAGTACCATGTCAGTCTCTGTGGATAAAGGACTGTGGCCTGATGAGGAGGAAGAGGAGGACGGGATTGGAAATGAAGATGAGGAGACGTTTTGGGAGGGCAATCAGACAGCCACAGTGGCATGCTGCTGCTCCTGTGACCATCAGTGTACCCAGAACACTCTGGGATACACTCCTGTGAGTAATACCAATCTTTCCATATTGTAATGTGTCCTTATTTCACTTCATGTATTCAGTCAAACATATTCACGCCGACAGCTTTCCAGTGTGTCACGTTCTGGTTGCGATCCACTTCAGTCACAGGTCTATTAGATTTCAATGTCCGCTGGAAGCGTTTTAGAATTGGAGACACATTTAAATTACAGTTTAGAGTTGTATTACAGACATACTTTTTGTGTTTTAAAGCATAAATACAAGCGTGCAGCCCAGTGTGATGTGTTACCGAATGCGTTTATGGCTGCACTTGAATATGAAAATCTTTTGTTGATTCTAACTTTATCTCTGGTCACTCATTTTAAATGTCAATACAGCCAACCAGACAGCACAACTGCTGTCATTAACGTGTATTTTTAAAGCCACACGTTTAAGCTTCTTACATGTACTTGGTTGTTACTTGGTTGCCCCCCCCCCATCCCTCTTGTGTGTAGGCTATTCTACGTATGCAGGGAGAAGCCCCAAAGCAGCTTTCGAATTGTCTCACTGTATATGTTTAAATTTGAGTCTATTGAATTCATGCTCACAGTTAAACAACAGGATAAAAAGCAGAATTGACATCAGGTTAGGAAAATAGGTCTAGCCCTATAAAAATAGATAAGTATACATAATTACACTTTTGCACCCATACATTTATATTCACACACAAACAGTCATCCACTTAAATTATTCATATGGTCTACGTAAGTGCCTTGAATACAGTAACATGAGATATCATTCACGGGTTGAGCTGGATACATAATCCAAATGTGTTACACACAGGTTTACAGATATTTAAAATATATTAGAAATATTCACACAGTGCCACAAGTCACGGAAATGTTAAACATGATGTAAAATTATGAAGGAAACGCATTTTCAAATGTCGAAATATCAAACAGCTGCTGTCATTAACGACAAAACCAATCAGCATCATTTTGCTCAGTGAAAGGGTTTCTTTGGACTATTCATCTCGATATTTTTATATTCACTGATGTTAGAAACACGGAGAGAGCAGTGAGCTGTGACGTGTCCGTCTTCCAATGAGTCACGGCGTTTGCACTTTGATATAAGCAGTATATTTGTTGTCATGTTAAAATAGTTCTTGAGACGGAGGCCCTTTCAAAGCAAGGACCATATTAACATATCAATGTCTTATTTGCATGTGGAGCTCTCTGAGATTTGGACAGAGGTGGGTTTGCGCACAGGCTGAACGCTGCCTCACCAGGTTTAGTTCTTATCCTGGGGACTGTAAGGTTCATAATGAAGCTGCAGAAATATTTCAGTGCTTTATAATCCAATAGCAGTATTTTCAAACTATGTGACATACATAAAGCCAATGCAAAGACCCGAGAACTGGACTGATGTTGTCCCCTTTCCTGGTCTTAACTAAAAGTAGTAATACCGCTGTGTAAAAATACAACATAATAGTAATGGTTCTGCATCCAAAACTTTACTTAAGTTTAAGTTATCCAATTAAAAGTATCAAAAATAAAAGTACTGAAAAAAAGCTCACAGATCGTCTGTTGTCAGGTGCACATTTAAACAAAAGAGAGCTGTTCCAACAGTTTATTGGCAGCAATGAAGATGGTATTGATAGATAATTTCTTTCTATACATGAAAGGGAAATACTTAAATGAAAATATTACAAATAAGGATTACATTAATGCCGAATATTAAAATAAAGCAGGTCATGATTATTGACTTTTGGTTTGCAACACCCTTTTACATCATCAATACATCCATAATCTCAATAATGTACAGGTTATCTTAAGGCATTACTTAACAGCACCCAAAGATAAAGGCAAAACATTTAATTAAACACTCAACTTATGTGACTAATATTACATGGATTTTCTGTCATTCTTGAATTTTGATATTTTCTGTTATCTGCATATGTGGTTGCACTTGTTCCCCACAGTACTCTCTGGATGAGTTGGAGGAGATGATGATGTGTGTGCAGCAGTTTCGCTCAGTAATCAGCAACATGGAGGAGAAGCTCTCTGAAGACCAGGCTGCAGTTTACAGTGTTCTCTCTGAGCAGGACAGGTACACAGTCCAGTCTAAAAAAGCTTAATAAGACCCTGACATCTCAAGATTAAAGATTATGACATTTATTGATCCCATTTGCAATAAGCAAGATGTTTTATTCAAGAATACTTAAAGCAAACAATAAGTATGTGTGTATGTGTGTTTGTGTGTGTGTGTGTAGGGAGAATGTTCGGGAAATAGAGGAGCTGCGGCGAGCAGTGAAACAGGAGGCTGGAGAGCTGGAGATGCAGTTGAATGAACTGGCACATCACTATGATGACAGCTTGAAAATGGTAAAACTCTCAGTCATCCCTGTCTGCCGGCAGAGTAGTCCCTATAGAAAAGACAACCCAAAAGAAACCGAATGCCATCAGCACAAAATGCAGTGATGTTAACTGATTGCTCCTGTAAACTATACCGGCTCAAATGTAATGAAATGCTATACATTTTCAAATAATGTATCATTAGTCTGATACTACGGTAATGGGCCATTAAGGGAACAATGTTCAATACACAATACAAGAGAGTTGAGCAGAGCATACTGAGGACTTTACTCCTATCTGGAGTTTTATCAATGTGTCCTGGGGATGTCACTATGGGTGGCACTACGCTCACATCAGTCTCGCATTGCCAGCCCTTCCTCCACAGTTCTGCTACTCGAGCTAAAACTTTATTGTGGACGGAGATCGTTTTTGTCTCAAAACGCCGCTTAACAACGAAAACGTAGTATGGTAGATGTAGCCTAATTGCCCTGACACACCAACCCGATGGCCGACCGTTGGCAGAAAAGGCAGTCGGGCTGACTGCCTCCCCGAGTTGGACAAAAAAGTGCCTCGGAACTGCACGAAAAACACCCGGAAATGACGAAACCATCACGTGGGTCTGGCTTCTCCAGCCGGCCATGATGGCGGCTCGTTCGGAAATACGATCTCGTATTTTACGAAAATAGTTCACTGAAACGTGATTCTGAAAACATTTTAAGTGAAAGTCGGCCATACAGTTGCTGAATCTCTCTTCATTTCAGATCGACAAAGGTCAGTTTAAAAGATTTTCATCAGATTTTGAGAGGCGTTCGTTCCGCTCACCCCGCTCGACATTTCTGGGTTAGCACTCCACCAACCAAAACCAATTGGTCATTGAGTCTGACTGCCCGCCCTCCAATTCAACATGTCAAATCGGCCAAAATGAAGGACAACGGCCCCTCTGACGGACGACGGCACGGAACACACCGAACAGACTCGAGTCACCGACCTCGCCAGACTGTCAGACGGCCGATTATCGGGTTGGTGTGTCAGAGCCTTAAGTCTGTACTGGGTTGTAGTCACGTTTCATGTGTGCAATTTATTTTTAACATCTAATGGTAGTATCAAAAACAAAGAATATGAGGACCAACAGCAATGCACACGTTGGCATTCGTTATGTAAGCGATAATGTAGAGCGAGCCGGTCAATGCAAATTAGAAACACATCGGAATTGACCAATCAGAGTCAAGTATTCTACTGAGTCGTGTAGTAAGCCACTTTGTTTTGATGTGACTGTATATAACAGAGAAACAGGGAGAGAAAAGGGGAGATAACAAAGAGTCTGCCAAAGTCTCAGTTACCTATACTGTATGTCTTAACCAATCGACCACCAGGACACCACACTGTTGCATTTTTATGTTTTTGCTAATGCATTTTTTTGTTTTAATCTATTTAATCTATTTTCTGCTTTTCTGTCTTGTTTAAGTAAAATGGTATTCTTTCATAAAATTTAGTTTGACTATGTGTACTGCTGTGTTTTCTGATTACCATTCTTTGTTTTTGAGTAGAAGATGCACAGACTGTTGGATGAGCAGTCCCTGCTCTGCTCTCAACTCAGAGTTTTTCTGCCTGAAACGGTGCCCACAACATCCAGCCCCGCCCCCCACAGGACAGTAGCCACTCAGTGCTGTCTGCTGCCCGGCATCCTGCCAGCTAACGTGCAGAGTGGTCACGTCTCTGCCTGGAGCACCTGGAATGCTGACTCCCTTAGACAGTCACCGCCTGGATCAAAGTGCATCTGTGAGGGCCTGGGATGTTCTCCCACTAAGGCAGACAAGCTGGACATGATGGGCTTCCTCCAGAGAGTAAGAACATCACATTATTATATGAAGGGAAACAAGTACAGAGTGAGGAATCAGCTACATTGACCTCCTAAGCCTAACCCTAAGAGTCTCAATATTTCTGAACCAATATAGTTGAGAAGATGGTATATTTTTTAAAGAGCCTCTATTAAACTAATTTTCAGCATTACACTTATACTCTTGGGGTATACTAGAATAGCTTTACATGCTTTGATGTTCAAATAACATATAATGTTTCTCATACTGCCCATTGCTGCAGCATCTCCACCTGAAACTCATAGCCCTTAAATTGCCTCCTCGAGTCCTCCACTTGCCTCCCTTCGTCGCGTCTTAGTCCCTCCCACTGAGGAGGCACGGGAGAGATGCAAGGAGCTTTCAGGCAGTATATAATTTTATACATCTATTACATACATAAACAACAATACAATACACAAAAAACAGGAAAACCTATAAAAACATAATAGGGGCTCTTTAAAAAGTTGAATTCACAATCATGGAGATATTAAAATGTATGAGGTAATCCTTATACAGTACTCTATAGGGATCATATGAGTTAATGGGAGAGACAACAGGAGACAGCAACTGATGCAAGTGGCCAAGCAAAATAGTACATGATATGACCAAAAATGTATGTTTCTGTGTCTGGGCTGCTGTATATTTAATAATGCACAATAATAAATATACACAATAACCACATTTGCATTTAAAATTCACTATAAGGTATACAAGTTGGATTTATGTGCATTATTTTAAGCCAAACACCGGGCCGATACACATTAATCAATTATGGGGGAAGAGTCAGTGTCAATCACTGAACATCCGTATATATGTAGCTGCTGCTTTTAGCTATTCTACATACTTTTGTCTATAACATTTACTGTTCCTGAGCTGAGGTCATATTCAAACAGAGAAAATGATACTGTATACTACGCCAAGGGTACAGAAATAGAAGTAGTAACAATTGTGTAAACAGAATTATTGCTGTGTTCAACGGTCACCATTTTGCCATTAGAAAGCAAAAGAAATGTCCATTAACTGCAGGTTAACTGCAAAACATGTTTCTTTGGTCAGTTCAGTATATGCAGAATATCAAGCGATGTAGGCTAATTTACAAGCCATCAGATGTCTATGAAATCATACTGCCGTCTAAATGTTGTGTCCTGTTTTCCAGTTGAAGGAGTCTTTGCGTCATTCTTTGAACACCGACTCGTTGGAATAAAAGGTGAGTTTAATGTCTTTACATTAAATGTTTAATCATTGTTCAACAGTCTACTCTTGATTCAAAGGTCATCTATTTTCTCCATAAATGAGACTCATTGGCATGCACATCACATAACGCCATCCAGTATCATTAAATCAATGCAAGAACAACTTACAAAAACATATAATCAATTTAAAAGGTCATTACAGAATTGAGTGTACCAATTTAAGATTTTCTTTTGGCATTTTAGGCCTTTATTTGTGATTTGATAGGACGGCTTAGACATGAAAGTGGAGAGAGGGGGGGGAAATGACATGCAGCAAGGGGCCGCAGGTTGGAATCGAACCCGCGGCCGCTGCATCAAGGACTGAGCCTTTGTATATGGGCGCGGTCTACCAGGTGAGCTACCCAGGCGCCCACATTTGAGATATTTTAATGAACAACTGAATGATGGACATTTCACTAATGTAATATTTTCCAAAAAACTCTATATACACTAAATTGACTCAAACTATAGATAATACCTTAAAGTGCTAATATTATGCTCATTTTCAGGTTCATAATTGTATTTAGAGGTTGTACCAGAACCAGTGGTTTAATTTAAAAAAAAAAAACATATTTTTGTTGTACTGCACATTGCTGCAGCTCCTCTTTTCACCCTGTGTGTTGAGCTCTCTGTTTTAGCTACAGAGTGAGGCATCTCACTTCTGTTCCATCTTTGTTGGGAGTTGCACATGCTCAGTAGCTAGGTAAGGACTACTAGCCAGTCAGAAGCAGAGTATGAGGGCGTGCCCTGACAGTACCTAGGTGAGGACTACTAGCCAGTCAGAAGCAGAGTATGAGGGCGTGCCCTGACAGTACCTAGGTAAGGACTACTAGCCAGTCAGAAGCAGAGTATGAGGGCGTGCCCTGACAGTACCTAGGTGAGGACTACTAGCCAGTCAGAAGCAGAGTATGAGGGCGTGCCTTGACAGTACCTAGGTAAGGACTACTAGCCAGTCAGAAGCAGAGTATGAGGGCGTGCCTTGACAGTACCTAGGTAAGGACTACTAGCCAGTCAGAAGCAGAGTATGAGGGCGGGCCACGCTACCAGCTAGGCGAGCATTATAATGTGTGTTACAAGGGTTGCACGTTCGTCACGGAAGTAAAGGCTGGACTACAATAGAGCTGTTTGGAGCAGTTTGTGAACAGTGTTTTCTGTTGGAGATGGAATTCACTTTATAGACACTTCCGCTATACATCCCTACGATCAGGGCTTTAAATTAACACCTGCCAATGCGGGTAAAAACTAAGTTGGCGGGTAACATTGCAAAGGTACTAGCCATTTTGGCCAGTGATGAGTAAAGCGAATAACTGCGTCTGTCTGAATCGCTAAAATCACTTGTGTGCACGGAGATTGCTTTTGGCTCAAAACTCTGCTTAAAAACCAAAACGTAGCGATGTAAATGTAGCCTAAGATTGGATAATGATTACAATTTTATAAAAGGCTATGGAACCCCAACCCAAGTTCGCAACATCAGACAACTCAAGATGGCATTTTGCTAGTGTTACTATATACTGGTACTATACCCTCAATAATCCATAATTGTATGTTATTTGCCTTTGTATTATCCATTATTGGCCTTTAAAAAAAAATGTATTTGTGCTTATTTCACAAGCTTTATATCATCCTGTGTTTCAGGTGTCTGCGTGCTGCATGGGGATGGCATCTGACTCCTGAAAATCCGAAGTTTCGTGTAGTCTTCCATCCACTGAAGAATATGCCTTATTTTTTCGTATTTACAGTTTTGTGATAAATGTCTCACATGTGACTGTAGAACCACTACAAGCTGCATGACATGCAAACAGGAAATATGTAATAATCCTAGGACCTAAAACAAAAAGCAATAGTAACAGCATAGGGTATGCTGTTTGTTCATTATTTAAAATTCTTATTGACATGGTAAAATGATGGAGGATGTATTTAATGTATGTTATTACACACTATGCCTCTGCTTAGTGAATGCACAATGCTTCATATGAATAATTGCACTACACTCTACCTAAGAACCGTGAAACATGTTTGTGTTGTTGTTGTGTTCAAGTACTCCGTGAGTCTTTGTTTCATTGTCTAAAAACACATTGGGGCTGTCGTGCTGCAGCACACACTTGAGAGCGGGATGTACCAATTACCAGAGTACAATCGCTCATCAAGACTTCAAAAGGCTTTGGTTTATTTGGAGCATCACAAGTGTTTTATTTTGTAGGAAACAGAGCCAATATAACTCACCTGCCTTAGAAAGAACATGACCAGAACCATACACAATGTCACTTTCCTAATAATTAATATGATATACTTGTGCAATATCAAAAAAAGTGTCAACGTTTTTATTTTCTTAATACTTCTTTGGTTTTTGGTGAGTGTAATGATGCATGCATTTTATTGGCGTAAACAAGGGCTGTAACTTGATATTGGTTAATCTAGTCTCTTGGACTTGGAGGATTTTTTTCTTTTTTTTTAATACTAATATTAATTGGTAGATTAAAAGCATGAGAGTTCAATCTGCCATTCAAAAAACATGCAATTGCTTTATGATTTTTAAAGGAGGTAAAGTTAATTCACTTCATAGCATGTTTCTAAATCAGACGCATGAAGTGCTTTGCAATATGCAACTAAAGCAACACCTAACAGAGAAACAGAAGACCAAAAAGTTCAGGGATAAGGACTTTGTTTTATCAGCATTAAGCTGTCCAAACAGATCCCGGCCCTTCGCAGGTTTGAATCTGGCCCGCATATTAATTTAGGTTCACAATAAATGTAATCTAGTTGTGCGCCAAATGAAAAGGGATCGGAAACTTCAAACTGCAATTACGCAACACTTAAGTCTGGCATTGCCAGACCTTCCTCCACAGCGCTGCGGAGGAAGGTCTGTCAAGTCCGCACAGCATTCCTGGATGGGAGAAAAACGTGCTCTGGTTTATTGGCATTTCTTTAAACCAATCACAATCGTCATGGGCGGTGCTAAGCGCAGGACGGAGCCACGGTGCCTCTGCAAAATAGTCTCAGGAAGGAACTTATTTTGGTGGAACATGTGTACGTTCAAAGGTTGTTATAGTCGTGCAACAGAAAACTCAGATTGGACAGATAGTCTAGCTAGCTGTCTGGATTTACCCTGCAGAGATCTGAGGAGCAGTTAACCATAGTCCTCAGAAATCCACCAGAGTTTAGAACGCCAACACAAAGAAAGCAGAAGACAATGGACATACGGCCAAAAAGAGGGCGATCTGGCAGAAATTCCGATGTGGAACGTCGTGGAGTTTTCATATTCTGGTATATTCAGGTTGCTGTGAGTCAGCTGTTTGGTAACCTGCTTTTAAAAATGCAATCTTTGTTTTGCTTGGTTTGCTAAACGTTTTGATGGATAGGGAACTGTTTGCAGACTTCTTTAGGGCTTTAGGTCAACAAATATGGGAAAGGAGTCAAAATAAGTGTCGGAGAAAACAACAAAAATTATGAAAAATGCAACCAATGCAAAAGAAAAGCGACATGCAGTAATAGAGTCAAAGATATTTGACTTTTCTCAATAAAATCTACATGTCTGGGCCTTGATGTGATTCTCATTTTCCATGGTGGCCCTTAGTGAAGTTGAGTTTGACCCCCCTGTTCTAAAGGAAGCATTATTAGGGTTAGATAAACATTGTCTAATTTTAGGTTTAATAGCCCTCTACGACATGACTTTTTATATTTCAGGGAAGCAAATATTTTACCCCTTTTTGGGAGATGGTTGGTCCCTAATAATATATCCACCATGACATTTTCCCCAATGCCATCAATGATGTCTATTATACAGTAGTTATAGCCTACTGTAGTAATTGTTCTCTAGTCTAGCTGTTCTTTTTATTTAGTCTACTGAGTTATTGTAATTTAGCCATTAATAAGGCTTACTTTTGTTTATTTTACCCGTGCATGGTTAAAATGCCGCTCATTTCAAAGGTTAGGCTGTATAACCATGTTACTACTGTGTCAATTTTACATACAGTACAGGCCAAAAGTTTGGACACACCTTCTCATTCAAATGCGTTTCCTTTTATTTTCATGACTATTTACATTGTAGATTCTCACTGAAGGCATCAAAACTATGAATGAACACATATGGAATTATGTACTTAACAAAAAAGTGTGAAATAACTGAAAACATATCTTATATTTTAGATATTTCAAAGTAGCCACCCTTTGCTTTTTTATTAATAAGGGAAATAATTCCACTAATTAACCCTGACAAAGCACACCTGTGAAGGTAAAACCATTTCAGGTGACTACCTCATGAAGCTCATTGAGAGAACACCAAGGGTTTGCAGAGTTATCAAAAAAAGCAAAGGGTGGCTACTTTGAAGAATCTAAAATATAAGACATGTTTTCAGTTATTTCACACTTTTTTGTTAAGTACATAATTCCATATGTGTTCATTCATAGTTTTGATGCCTTTAGTGAGAATCTACAATGGAAATAGTCATGAAAATAAAGAAACACATTGAATGAGAAGGTGTGTCCAAACTTTTGGCCTGTACCGTACATAATAGCCAAATTAAATTATAAAATGAAAGGATGTTTTGCTGCCTTGTTATCTTTACTCGTTAATATAGAATTCATACTTTTTTAGAATGAGAAAAATATAAATTCACTGTGCTGCTCAAAGGCTTCCACTGTCAGCTACTGCAACATTTAGGCCACGTCCACACGTACCAAAAAAAGCTTTTTTTCCCCCTTCTTCCCTGGCATTGTTTCAAGAATGTTTGCGTCCAAACGGATCCATTTGTAAATGACTCGACACGCTACTTCATATTCAAGGCCTATAGGGGGCACTGTTTCTGCTACAGAAATTCCCCAAAAACGGACAAGAAGAGGCAGAGCATGCACATAAAGCTTGCACACTGTATACAAACAGACAGTAGAAGAAGAAACCAACCAGCCCTAGTAACCCTAATAGGCTCAATATCTTCTCCAGCAGGAACACAAGCATGTAGTCCACCATTGTTGTTGTTATGAGATGTTGCGGGATAAGAGGTCGAAGGCTAAAGGTTGAGTGGTTAGGCGATGACATCATCGATATGCAAGTATGCGGCTTCGCCGTCCAAACGAAGACACAAGGGCGGCGTTTTCAAATTTTTTCACCCTGGGACCAGGTTTCAAAAAAGTGCGTCTTCTTGCATTGTGTTTACAGGATTCGTTTGGACGATCGGCCAAAACGATGCAAAACATGTGCGTTTACACCAAAATGCATCTCCGTGTGGATGGCCCCTTAGGGTGAAATGTTTCTTGCATGTTACTCAGTAACAGTGTCTGTATCCTTTTCTTCTGATGGGCCATTAACACTTCACCCTCAGTGCTAGCAGCAAGAACACACAATGCCCACCATACATTGCCAGATAGTTTATCAAACAGCTTAACTGGTGTAGTCTTAGCAGTGTAAAATTTACAATTTTAGACAAAAATATTTTCACGCTGCCACTCGGTGCAGTAACTGTCCTGATAATTTACACATAGGATGATTACTGTGAAGATCAATACTGTGGGCATATATACCTTAGTGTGATTATGAATGACTGTAAGTACAAGTGAGTGAATATTCTTAAAAAATATGAATTATGTATAACTCCCAAACTCGCAAACAAATCTTGCGAAACCTCAAAAGTAAGTGGCGTTCCACCACCAAGTGGAAGAATCCCATTTGGATTGGCAAGAAAGTCTCAAAACCTATAGGAAGGCCCTAAGAAAGGCCAGATCAGACTATTACTCTTCACTAATAGAAGAAAATAAGAACAACCCAAGGTTTCTTTTCAGCACTGTAGCCAGGCTGAGAGATAGCCACAGCTCTACTGAGCCATCTATTCCTCTAGCTCTGAGTAGTGATGACTTCATGAGCTTCTTTGACGATGAAATTATAATAATTAGAGATAAAATTCATCACCTTTTGCCATCAACTTCTAACAGTTCATCTTTAAATGCAGGACCGCTAGAAAGAACGACTAGTCCCGACATATACTTAGACTGCTTTTATCCTATAGACCTTCAACAATTAATGTTAAAGATATCCTCAGCTAAGCCATCTACCTGTCTCTTAGACCCCATCCCAACGAGACTACTCAAAGAAGTGTTACCCGTGGGTTAACACTTCATTACTAGATATGATCAATATGTCCTTATTAACAGGTTATGTACCGCAGTCATTTAAAGTAGCTCTTCTGAAAAAACCCACCCTCGATCCTGAGGTCTTAGCAAACTACAGACCTATATCTAACCTTCCCTTTCTATCCAAGATCCTTGAGAAGGTGGTTGCTAATCAGTTATGTGATTTTCTACATAGCAATAGTTTATTTGATGACTTTCAATCAGGATTTAGAAAGCATCATAGCACAGAGACGGCACTGGTGAAAATTACTAACAACCTTCTAACTGCTGCAGACAAAGGACTTGTCTCCATTCTTGTTTTACTAGATCTTAGTGCTGCATTCAACACTATTGACCATACAATCCAGTTGCAGAGATTGGAACACTTAGTTGGCATTAAAGGAATTGCTCTAAGCTGGTTTAAGTCCTATTTCTCTGATCGATCTCAATTTATTAATGTTAATGATAAATCCTCCAAGTACGCTAAAGTTAGCCATGGCGTTCCACAAGGCTCAGTGCTTGGACCAATTCTATTCTCCTTATATAGCCTATGCTTCCTCTTGGTAATATTATTAGGAAACACTCAATTAACTTTCACTGTTATGTGGATGACACCCAATTATACTTGTCAATCAAACCAGACGAAACTAGTCAGCTAGGAAAACTTCAAGCGTGCATTAAAGATATAAAATCCTGGATGACCTATAATTTTCTGATGTTAAACTCTAACAAAACTCAAGTTATTGTGCTGGGCCCTAAACACCTCCGAACCTCATTATCTAAAGACATAGCTACTCTTGATGGTATTGCCCTTGCCTCCAGCACTGTCAGAAATCTAGGGGTTATTTTTGATCAGGATATATCCTTTAACGCCAATCTAAAACAAACCTCAAGAACAGCCTTTTTTCATCTTCGTAACATTGCCAAAATTAGGAATATCCTGTCTCAAAACAATGCTGAAAAACTAGTCCATGCATTTGTCACTTCCAGGCTGGACTATTGTAATTCCCTATTGTCAGGTTGCTCAAATGAGTCCCTTAAGACTCTCCAGCTGATCCAGAATGCTGCAGCGCGTGTTCTCACAAGAACTAAGAAAAGAGATCATATTTCTCCTGTATTAGCTTCTCTGCATTGGCTTCCTGTAAAATACAGGATTGAATTTAAAATCCTTCTCCTGACCTACAAAGCTCTAAATGGTCAAGCACCATCATATCTAGAAGAGCTCCTAATACCTTATTGTCCCACTAGAGCACTGCGCTCCCAGAATGCAGAGTTACTTGTGGTACCTAGAGTCTTTAAAATTAGAATGGGAGCAAGAGCCTTCAGTTATCAGCTCCTCTCCTATGGAACCAGCTCCCAATCTGGGTTTGGGGGGCAGAAACTGTCACCTCATTCAAGAATGAACTTAAAACTCTCCTATTTGATAAAGCTTATAGTTAGGGAGTGAGGAGTTGCAGTGTCCACCCATCTGGCCCACCTGCTTCTCTTCATAATTGTTAGATTATTAATATATAACAAAAGTAGAGGGAGGCAGGCCAGCACAGCCCGATCCGGCAGGGGAGAGCCCGAACAGGCTACCTCTCATTATGTCCTGTCTCAGTAACGCTGTTATAGTGTTTAGACTGCCTGGGGGACTTCCTTCCTTCCTTGGACACACTGAGCTGCTCTCTCCTCTCCCTTTCTATTACCATTTGTGTGCATCCCGTCCCAGAAATGCTTGTTACTAATCCTAGCTTCTGGGGAGTTTACTCCCCGGAGTCCTTATGTTTTTTCACCCAGCGTATTTCCGTTGCGCGTATTTAACGTTGGCACCAAGATCCTGGTTGCAGCTGTCGCCGTGGTCCTGCTGCACTCCCTGCTGAGCTCAGCGGTGCCCTGCAGTGGTACAGTGGTGAGGAAAAACTCCCTTTTAGGGAGAAACCTGACACAGACCCAGACGGTGTCTGATGGTGCCGGTTGGGGGTGTGATGAACAGTGGCAATAACAGTCACAATAAAGATAATGGAACTATGACTAGAAATAGTAGTTGTAGGAGCTCATGGCCTAGCAGGGCACTGCAGAGCGTAGCAGGGCATAGAGCAGGGCGTAGAATTGCAACCAGATTATGAAAACTGAGAATATTCCATATCCCTTAGTATTGCTTTTATTTTCATGCAGTTCTTTTAAATGACACGACTTTCACGGAGAGAACAGTTCGGTAGTACAGATGTGTCTCCCTCAGCTGTATCGCTACTTCCTTAAAGCATTAAAACAAACAAGCCATCTGTAGTTAATCAGGGTTTTTACAAAATGCTTCAGCAGAATATTTTCATGACAACAAGATATGATAAAGTAGCTTTAGCTTTTTTTACAGCTTTTTTCATCTGTAGGCTCCATCAAATATGATAACAGCTGATTTCTTAGGCCAATAAATGGCTTGTCCATATCACTGCTCTCCCTGGTGGATAGATCAAACATTGCAACTATTTTTCTTACACACAGCACTTAGGGGCATTACCAGTCGGCCCCAAGCTCACTATGTCATCGGGGGGATTTTTTTCCAGCCACAGCCCGTCCAGGAACCCGTCACGGACCTGCCGGGGCCCCAACACGGAGGGAGCGGAAATTTAAGGTGGCTTTATCTGAAAGTTGAATATGGAACAATATTATCAATTGAAAAGCAAGTTTAATATGATCAACCACAAGTAAACACATAACACAAATCAAATAGTCGAGTAAAAGTACAAGTATCTTGCCAGAAAATTACTTTGGTAAAAGTTAAAGTCAACTTTTAGAAATATAACTCAAGTCACTGTCTTAAAGTATCTGATACTTACTGTATTTAAGTATCAAAAGTCATTAACAAAGTATTTGTACTGTGTTACATTACAACACTCCACGCAGAGCTTTCGCCGTAGCTTACGTAAGTGGCCTGAAGTTTATACTTGCGCTGGTGTGTGCGTCGAGCTGGCATGTGTGTGTGTGTGTGTGTGTGTGTGTGTGTGTGTGTGTGTGTGGGGAGTGGGTGATAGAGCGAGGGATCAGTGAGAGAGTGACGGCGATTAGCTTCACAGGGAGTGCCATCTCTAGAGTCATAGTGAGAGAAACTCTCTTTCTGACCACAGTGGGAAATCTGGAGCAGGAAAAGTTAACCCTCACCTTGATTTCATGTTGTTTATGGAGAAGGAGAACTAGGAAATAAGTCCGGGGAAATGCAATGCGAAATGCAACGCAAAATGCAACGCAAAATGCAACGTGTAGTTACATTTTTCGAGAGGTGCACGTCAGGCTATGGCGTTGGGTCCGGCGTAGGTTTGTGTCTTCACGTACCTTCCTGCGTAGCAACGGCACCGATTTTACGCAGAAGTATAATTCAGCATTAATACTCCACTGGATTGCTGGCAAGAAGAAGGTGAAGTAGTGAGAACAGTTGAAAAAGTGGGAATGTGTTTAATTAGTATGAATGTCATTGAATATATTGAAGTATTACTGGGATTTGATAGTTGAATACTACCCTGAATGTATGAAAGATGCGGATCGTTTTTAAAGTTTGAATGGTGTTTCTCGGTGAATGTATGAATGAGTACAAAGCGGTTGAAAATGTGTGAATCTGTGTCAAACTTGAATAGGTCAAATTTGCCTGCAAAATGTTGTATATTTTGTATTATGTAAGTTAGGAAAAATCTGTATGCAAGCAGGAATGTCCTAGTTGAGCTGAACATTTTGATGTTTGAATGAAGTTTCTATTTTGAAAAATGTGGAAGGAGTAGAAGAACATAGGTTGGGAATGCCATCCGCATTCCCACCAATAAACAAGCTAATTAGAACGATGTGGAAATTCTTTCGGAATATAACAATTGGAAACGTACATAACAATATGTGTCGCACATTTCATGAACACAAGTATAATATGAGGGTGTATTCAGACGGCCATTCTCTTGGGAGGAGCTAATAAGATATCTATTGATATTGAGCAGCCCTTCCGTAGCTCTCCTGCCTGTGGGGGGGGTGGGGTTGGGCAGATAGTAGCTGCAGAGGAGAGAGGATGCTCCTCCTCCAAGCTTTATAACCCAGAGGGACACCGCTCCAGCCCGTCAGTCTGACACTGCTGAGACTGAGGTAAGAACACACTTTCATTCTCTCTTTTGGCAGGGCTGTTTGTTTTGTTGTCTTCATTTTTATGTATATTCCTTTTAGATCAAGTTTTCTCATGCTTTTGTTTTCCCTTTTGTTGATTCTCTGTTTATTTGCAGCCACGTTCTTTATCACTTTACCGCTTTTCTTTCTTTTGTAGTTCTTCTGGGTTTTCTCTTCCTTGTCCATTCGGAAAATCACATCCAATTGCATCTACTTACTTTACAAAATGCTAAAACGCGTGTTGTATTTGGACATGTTAAATGTTTAAAGGTATAAAAAGGGAGGTATATAAGGCAATGATGAAGCTCGCAGAGACAAAGAACTGCCATGTGAATGTGGTGATTTGATCAAAGCTTGTGTTGATGCAGTTTCGTCTAAAAGTAAAGCAGATGTGTCAGAGAGGCAGACACCCATGCACGCACACACACACGCACACACAGCCCTAAAGTGCGTTATCCTTTGTTAGTGTCATAAGGGCCACTAATGAATAATGGATTGTGATTGTGTGTGTGTGTGTGTGTGTGTGTGTGTGTTATGTGATCTGTGCAGAAAGCCCCGAGGGCCTCAGAGATGACGACTGGCTGTATGAGGTCGACCCTGGAGCCTGAACAGCTACTGATGACACAGGAGAGCAAACACTGTAAGCGCAGCGCTCTGGCCATCTTTTTTTTCAAATAATAGTCATATGTTTCAATTAAATAAAATTTTATTAATATTATGAAATCATAACAGAGTTATCTCGAGACACTTTACAGATAGAGTAGGTCTAGACCACACTCTCTAATTACCATAGCCCCAACAATTACAGTAATTCCCTCAGGAGCAAGCATTAGCAGTGGCTGTTGCGACAGTGGCAAAGAAAAACTCCCTTTTAGGAAGAAACCTGGGACAGACCCAGACTCTTGGTAGGCAGTGTCTGACGGGGCCAGTTGGGGGTGTGATGAACAGTGGCAAATAATAGTCACATTAAAGATAATGGAACAGTGACTTCAAATGGTAGTCATGGAAGTTCATGGTTTCCAATTTAAACAACTTACATTGTGATTCTGATTTTTTTTTTTTTTAAACATACTAAATAGCACAAAGAATAATGAAATAATGGACCGATTTGTTATGATTTTCATATTTTCTGTATAAATAATTCTGCATCTTTAAAAAAGAAAAGTAAAAAGTGATAATAAAAATCCTTACAGACAAATTGCATCTCTGCCAGTAAGTTATGCGTATCATTAGGATTTTATCAATACTGATATCGATACCTATGCTTAGCAATATACTTATCTATATATATATATATATATATATATATATATATATATATATATACACACACACACACACATCTATATATATATATATATATATATATATATATATATATATATATATATATATATATATATATATATATAGATGTATATATAGATATATATATATAGAGAGAGAGAGAGAGGGACAAAATATAGACATGAGAGGATTTGTTATTTTATTTTTCGCAGTAATAAGTTAAATTGTGTCCTGTATAGCCTATATAATGAGGGAGGAGCAATTGCTACAAATGTCTGGTCTAACAACTATAATCAATAGAAAGTGTTTTTAGCTCACACTAAGTACAGCTGAGCAGCTTGTGACTAAAATGAGAATCGCTGGTCCACCTTAAAGGTCAGCCCACCTTAAGTTAGCATTAAGGTGGACTCAGATAACCTGACGCGCCAGATAGTTTGTTAACACTAAAAAATCTAAGAAGCCCTCTTTGGAAGCTGTTTAGAAAAGGGCAGGCAGGTGACCACGGTGGTTGTTTTAATCACGTGACTGTTGTATTTAACTAAATGGTCTCAATTTTACTACTACTACTTGAGTTTAGGCAACAAAAATGAGTGGTTAGCGTTCAGAAATGTTCATGGATCGGCTTAAAATGACAACAACAAACCAAGCTGAAACTAGCTGCATGGCTTGATGCAGTAGAGTAATTGGGAAAATAAGTTTAGTTTTGTTTTGATCTGGATGAACTGACTCTCTAACGGCCCTGACACACCAATCCGATTATTGGCCGTCGGAGAGTCTGGCGAGGTCGGTGACTCGAGTCTGTTCGGTGTGTTCTGTGCAGTCGTCAGTCGGAGGAAACATCGGGCATCATTTGGCGGGCAGTCGGACTCAATGGCCAATCTGATTGTTGGAGTGCTATAGCTACTCTGGATGGTATTGCCCTGGACTCCACCACTGCTGTCAGAAATCTAGGAGTTATTTTTGATCAGGATATATCCTTCAACGCCCACTTAAAACAAACCTCAAGAAAAGCCTTTTTCCATCTTCCTAACATAATTAGGAACATCCTATCTCAAAACGATGCTGAAAAACTGCATTTGTTACTTCCAGGCTGGACTACTGTAATTCCCTACTGTCAGGTTGCTCAAATAAGTCCCTTAAGACTCTCCAGCTGATCCAGAATACAGCAGCACGTGTTCTGACGAGAACTAAGAAAAGAGATCATATTTCTCCTGTATTAGCTTCTCTGCATTGGCTTCCTGTGAAATCTAGGATCGAATTTAAAATTCTCCTCCTGACCTACAAAGCTCTAAATGGTCAAGCACCATCATACCTAGAAGAGCTCTTAGTATCTTACTGTCCCACTAGAGCACTGCGCTGTCCCATTCAGAGCTGCTTGTGGTTCCTAGAGTCTCTAAAAGTAAACTAGGGGCCAGAGCCTTCAGCTATCAGGCTCCGCTCCTGTGGAACCAGCTCAAAACTTGGGTTCGAGGGACAGACACCGTCACCACATTTAAGAATAAACTGAAAACCCTCCTCTTTGATAAAGCTTATAGTTAGGGAGTGAGGAGTTGCAGCGTCCGCCTAACCCGGCCCACCTGCTTCTCTTCATAGTCATCAGATTTATTTATCATATAACCAATAATATAGTGAGAGTAGAGGGAGGAAGGCCAGTACAGCCCGATCCGGCACCTCTCTCTAACCTGCCTCTCTTAGTTATGCTATTATATTACATTATATTACATTTCATATTTTATATATTATTACTGTATATTTGTTCTTATTATATATGTTTAAAGTATAGATAATGTTGTTTTTATTTGTTGTTTGTATACCTGGAGTGGTAACGAAAATAATTTCTAAGTATAAGTATTTCTGATTCTGATTCAGATTCTGATTCTGATAATTCTAGACTGCCGGGAAAGTTCCTTCCTTCCTATGACACACTGAGCTGCTCTCTCATCTCTGTTTTCATTTGTTTCCTTTTGTGTGCATCCTTGTCCCAGAAAAGCTTGTTACTAACCTAGCTCTGGGGAGTTTACTCCCCGGAGTCCTTATGTTTCTTCTTCCCTGCAATGTCCGGCTGCATCCTGCCGCGTCCACTGCGTCCACCCATGCTCTGCTGTGCCACGCTACATCCCGCAACGCCCTCCTGTGCCCTGCTATGACGTGAACTACTACGACTACCATTGCAGTCACTGTTCCATTATCTTTATTATGACTATTATTTGCCACTGTTCATCACCCCCCCAACCGGCCCCGTCAGACACCGCCTACCAAGAGTCTGGGTCTGCCGAGGTTTCTTCCTAAAAGGAAGCTTTTCCTCGCCACTGTCGCAATAGCTACTGCTAATGCTTGCTCTTGAGGGAATTACTGCAATTGTTGGGGCTTTGGAAATTATAGAGTGTGGTCTAGACCTACTCTATCTGTAAAGTGTCTCGAGATAACTCTGTTATGATTTGATACTATAAATAAAATGTAATTTAATTGAATTAACCCAGAAATTACGAGCGGGATGAACGCCTCTCAAAATCTGACGAAAATCTTTTAAACTGACATTTGTTGATCTGAAATGAAGACAGATTCACCAACTGCATGGCTTATTTCTCGCTTAAAATGTTTTCAGAAACACGTTTCAGTGAACTATTTTTGTAAAATATGAGATTGTATTCTGAACAAGCCATTATGGTCTGGGTTTCAAATCCGGGAGAAGCCAGACCCATGTGACGCGTTGGTCCAATCAGTTGCCGGTTTTCATTTTTTGGGCGACAATACAGATTAGCGCCACCTGCTGTTATGGACACATTATTATGTCTCGCGCATGCGCAGAATGTACACTGAAGTCAGCGTCGCTTCGTTGTCTTCCGAGGAACTTTTTTGACCAATTCAGGGAGGCAGTCAATCCGACTGCCTTTTCTGCTGAAGGTCAGCAGTCGGGTTGGTGTGTCAGAGCCTTAAAAAGCAATGGATCAACTCTGTGTTTTAAACAAAAAAATAAGCACAAATGCAGTCTTACAAAATCAGACAGCGTTTGCTGTTCTAGACAGAATTTTAATTTAATTTTCATCTTTAAATATTTGCATTGTTTCATCCACTAAGAGGTGTGAATAAAAACAGAGCTGTTATTGATTGCTGAGTTGATTGACAATGTTAACAGTTTGTCTGGCTGTGTGACAGACAAGGAGGCGCAAGAGAGCCTGGTGGACAGGAAGTCAGAGATGAAGGACGATGAAGAGGAGGCCCTTTGCGCACAGAATCAGGAGGCAGATCAAAAGAAGAAACCTCGCAGAAAAGACACACCTGTCCTCAACTCTCATCCACATATACCAGGTCTGTGTCAACTAAGAATGGTACATATATTTTGTGATTATTATTAACAACAGGGATCTGTGCTGCCTTTTGAAGCTTTGTGTCTACAATATTAAATCTATTTATACAGGTTTGTGATTACCTTCCAAAACAACCCTTATGGGCACCACAGTTAAGCTTTAACTAGGATTAGACAAAAATATATTTGTTAAAGTTAGGAAAAGAGAATGGTTTGGGTTAAAATATGTAATTTGTTAACATTAGAAAACTCTTCAACATGGTTAAACAAAGTAGTGGGTTATGATTTGTGCATTTTATACATTGGGTATACTAGGACAAAATAATCTTAAATCAGGGTTCACTTATAAGCTTTTACTGGGGCTTTCAACCACATCTTATGGTCGTCATCAGCTAATGACAATGGTTTGGCTGTCATCTTGTGATCCAAGAATGGAACTTTGGTCGCATGATAACTGGTGGCAGTACATGCGGAGAGAACTCGGACTCCTGAGCTGCATCTCATGTTTCTTAAATTGCATCCTTGAGTCCTCCACTTGCCTCCCTTCCTCGTGTCCCTCCCACCGCAGAGGCACAGGAGAGACGCGAGGAAATCACAGGAGGAGAAAGGCAACGAGCAGATGTGTTTTAGAGGGATGAGACGATACATGAATTTGTCAGCTGTTTGGGCGGAGTTAGCAACTCCTTCAGCTGCACGGCTTCCAGAAAAGGCTGCTCTCGTGTATCCTCGGCTATAGCTCCTCGATGCTCGCTCCTCACTCCTCGGGGCAGAAATAAGAGCTTTGAGATGGCCTTCAGAGAGGAGGGACAGAACAACTTCAGCCGATGATCGATGAGTGACGACCGAGGAGCTATTAAATAAGGGCCATGGGATGTACTCCTAGTCGAGGACCTTTTGAAGTGGATGCTGTGAGTGGTTTTGGTCTGGTGTTCAAAGTAGGGTTGGACAATACATTTTTTTTTTTTTGTCGTTGCAAGATCAAGTTGTGCAATAAACACATCGCAAAAGGCTGTGACATATCGCAAAAGACAGAGATTCTTTTGTCCTAGTTGAAAGAAAATATCAGCAGAAAACTGCATTTGAATGTGAATTCTGTCATTCTTTATTTAGTGCTGCCTTTAATATTCAATTCAATGTTAAATTTTTTCAATAGAAGAGTGTTGGAAATGAGTGCTCCTCAGTCACAGAACAGAAGAGCGAGGGGACTGTTTTGGCAGCAATAAGAGAGAAAGACCAAAGTCTCTTTAAGCTTCATGAACCATTTTCTTTATTTTCTGAGCCCACTAGATGGCGATCTCTGTTCAACAAATGGTTGAAAGCACACTGAATTGCTTCCTTGGGCCTTTTTATTTTTAAACCAAGACCGACATCTAGTGGGCTCAACAAATACAACAAATGGTTGATGAAGCTCCATTTGGACAACACTACCCATCAGTTATGATGACATTGCACCCGCCAAGGTAATTGGTGAGATCTGGCCTGAGGACATGGCAAAATCACTTCAGCAAATTCCTACAGGTCAAGAAACGATCAGACTATGTTCATTCACATGATCTAAGTCACTTAATTTAGGCCCCAAACTTAAAGTGAGTGAATTTTGCTAATCATCACTCACTGCATAGGAAAACCGCAGCAACTACAACATGTACAGTCATTCACAGTTGAAGCAGGAAGTAGCTTTCTAAGTGACAATATATCGGTATCATATCGGCATTGATATATGAGGCTAGATATCGTCTTAGATTTTGGATAGCGTAACATTGTAACACAAGTGTTTTTATTTTCTGGTTTTAAAGGCTACATTACAGTAAAGTGGTGTCAATTTTTTAACTTGCCAGACTGTTCTAGCGGTTCTATTATTTGCCTTTACCCACTTAGTCATTGTATCCACATTATTTGGGATTATTTATCTAAAATCTCACTCTGTTAATATTTTGTGAAAGCACCAATAGTCAACCCTGCAAAATGGCCGCGATATTGACATTGACTGTATTTGGTCAAAAATATTGTGATATTAGATTTTTCCAATATCGCCCAGCTCTAAGTTAAACTAACCAGGCGATTTGTGTCAAACCTGTTTGATTGTCTGACTGCTTCTGTTACCTGTCACCTGTCCCCAAGCAAACCTCACAGGGAACTGGTTTCTTATACCACGTTTACACGTATATGTTTATTTTGAAAAACAAAGACATTTCCCTTTGTTTGTGACCTTCATTTACACGCAAATGGGGAATTCGCCTCTGAAAACGATTCTTTCTAAAACCTCCGGCTAGAGTGGAGATTTTGGAAAACTTTGTTTGCACGTTTGCATGTAAACTGAGACAAGTGGAGGTTTAGGCAGCCGAGAGAGAGAAAGAGGAAGCGATTGGTTGCTGTTGTTGCTATTTTTGGGATTCTGATTTGACTAACGTGGGCTTGAGCTTCTCGTTACACTGCCACCTTAAGGTAAACAAACACTTTTCTGAAAACTGAGGCCCGTTCCAGAAAGCAGGTTTAGTGAAAACTCTGAGTTTGTTAACCCTGAGATGAGGGAAACTCTGGGTTTTCCGTTCCAGAAAGAGAGGTAACTTAACCTCAGTGAACCTAACCTGGTCGGGAGCAGGTTTTCTTCAAGAAACCTCGAGTTTCTCTCAGTCTCCTCCTTGTGAGAGGGAGGAGATTGAGAGAAACCGGGGAAAAAACTTGAGTTTCTCTCAGTCTCCTCCCTCTCAGAGGGAGGGGAAACTCATTTCCTCATATATTCATTCAGTCTGTATCAGGCGCATTTTAATGCAGTTTTATCTGCATGAATAAAAAAACGTATTGGTTTATGTTAGGCAGACTAAAATGTTTTTTTTCTCAAATATGTCATGTCCTTTTGTCGACGATCCCGTTGATGAAAAAGCTGTATTAATTAACAGAGAGTTTATGTCGGGAGATGATATTGAGTCCCGACATATGTTTTTTCATTTCCACATAACCGATTATCCCCTTTAAAACCCTTTTCTCTCAGAACTGTGGCCTCCAAATGAAAAACTAAAATGCAGAGCCGTCAGAAAAGCGTGATCACTCTCAAACGCTTTTTAAACGTGTTCCCTGGACACAAACCAGTGAGAGCCATTAAAAAGAAATAAATGATTATACTTATAATTCTAATGATCATGGTGCTGCAGCCTCAGAATGGGAATAGTAGGCTATAGTTTACTTTTTCGCCCGCAGGATTGCACCTGAATAAAATTATAGGTGTAGCCTACATTTCCAGTTTTCACCAGTAAAGTTAACTGTGATTAAATATGAAATTGATACACTGTTAATGCGTAGCCTACGCATTGACTCGAGCAGCAATTTTCTCCCACACCAATTCTCTCTCTTTTGCAGCAGCAGCCGCTGTCTTGCTTTTTTAATGAAATACATGTTCAAACCATAGACTGTTAATATCTATGGTTCAAACTCGCTGTTTGTGCGCATGAGTATTTCCGCTGACCCGTTTGTTTGTGGTTGTTACCATGGTGAATCATAGAATCATGGCTCCATTCATACTGCCTTTTGTGCACGCGCGTAACCCTGAGTGAACATACTCCGAGTTGATTGAACCAACTCATATCAGCTGTTCTGGAACCGAAAACTCAGAGTTTCCCATCTCGGGGTAAATCAACTCAGACAGTTTGTTAAACCTCCTACCTGGAACGGACCCCAGACAACTGTGCACAATGTTATTTTGAAAACAGATAGGTTGAAATGTCAGTTTATGAATATAGCCGGCCATGTGTAAACGTAGCAATTTCAAGCTGACGACCTGTGTTTTCCTTCTCTTTAGGACTGAGACTGCTGAAAGCCGAGAAGCAGATGGTCCACTCAGAAGATGAGGAAAAAGATTTGAAGGAATAAAGACTTTACTTAGCCTCACTTTTATTATGTTGTCAATAAATGTTCACAGTCTCATTAAATGTATTGAACAAAACATTTCATTTTCTTTGGTTCACTGGCCACACACACACACACACATGCGAGTGTAGTCTATATCCTTCGCGTTCCACTTCCAGGAACACATGTTCTACCTTTCCCTACTTCTACATCCTTCACAATTTTCTGATTCTGCCTTTTTCAATAAGAACAATATATTTAATAATCCTGTGTTCCCTAACCTTAACCAAGTAAATGTGACATCTTCTTTTCTACCTTTTCCTTTACATCTTCTCAACCCAACCGCCTTATGAACTTTGTAATACTCTCTACCCTTTGTGTCTTTGTCCCAGATTTCCTGCCATTTAATATCAACTCTCTAATGAATGATTCATTTTACTTCCGATCGTCCCAACCTAATGTCTAGTATATTATTATGTTTATTAGCCATTTTGTCAGCTATCTCATTTCCCTCAATAGGCTACCCACATGTGCCGGAATCCAACACAAATGAATGTCATCTGAAGGGCCAGCACGCTACTGCGTGTAAAGAGAGGGTGTAATTAGTCCAACAACAATCAGCTGAGACATTAGGCTCGTTCGAGATGAACTGCGCCTCGCCTGTAAAGTAGACGAGAGCAGGCGGCAGCAGAGGGGGTGGTGACAAAAGTCCGCTCTCACGTCGGACTGTTTTCCAGCTGACTCCAGCAGCATTCAGGCTGAACAGGAAGTGACACAAACACTGTGGTCTGTTCGGGTCCGATTCCGATTTAATAAAATGTTATCAGACACATAAATCAGATCGTACACAGTCTCCAGTTGTTTTTATTATGACAGAGTAGCTGTCAGAATGCTCTACATGTGATCTGTTGCTGATTTTAATCACCAACAGACTGTAGGTGATCTGTAATCTGAACAGATTTAGTCTCTCTGACTTCTAAACATAACTATCAGCCTCACAACAGGTGTTCTGTACAGAATAAGCTTTTAAATCAGACAAATAGCAGTTAAAATACCTCCGATTCAAAATCAATAAAAAGTTTATATAAAACGTCATCATGTTGAGTCGATTCTGAACCAATCAGCTGTTCGATCAGCTGAGGGGCTGGCATTTCCCAGCATGCCCTGGGTCCACCTCCGTCCGCCTGGCTCTTGCAGTTGGTGAAAAGCAACTGCGCTACCTGCGTCTCAGAACTGCGGCCGCCTTGGTCTCGTGAGATTATCGTTGCCCACGTGTGCATGACGTCAGAGCAAGTCGGGATCAAGTCGGACACAAATCTAACCGGCATGCATTGGGCGCCGATCGCCGGTGATCGATTCTGCACAGATCTGGCTCATCTCGAACGAGCCTAATAACCTCACCTGGCACTGCCGCATGAGCCATCCCCACACCTGTCTCCACTGCAGCTGATTGCAGACCATGCCCACCTCCACAGTGTACAACAACCATAGCAACGCACAGAGCACCATAAACAGGCAAGAGGCTGTAAACTGTAATGATACCAGCTGTCATGCCACTTGAAAATGTGTTCTACTTCGTTTCAGCAGTTCAATATGGTTTGTTTAGCTTTGTAACCATAGTAACGTAGTACCAGTGCATGCTGGGAAACAGGAAGTAAAATTGCCATGTGGTAATCAGCTACAGGAATGTGTGAGCTCTACCAGCTGTCAGTTTCTGAGTCGCTTTTCCTTCTCCCTTTTTGCTAAGGCAACGTCTGTAAGTATTTCTCATTGTGTAACATTAGGTTACTGCTTATTTTAATTTAGTAAGATTATTGAGACGGCTAAGAAGCTAATTTGTTTGTGCTAGGCTAAGTTAGCTTTATGTTTATTACTGCTGGTTGTTTTACTAGCTTGATTGTGTTTATCATATAGGCTACACTGCTATGTTAGCTAGGCTGTACTATTTACACTGTTGATGTGTATTTGGGTTTGATTAATAATATAGACAGCTCATTATACTGTATTGCAGTTTCACAAAATTCCCAGTAAACTTCATGGAAATGAATCAGCCGTGTCCTAGAGTTTCTTGGGAGTGTTTAAGCTGAATGGAACATAGCCCATGACACCAGCATATCGGATAAAGGTTGATAAAGGGCTATTCCGGCATTGTTATTACTATGGTTCCCTCCTGGGTGGTATTTCAGAAAGCATGTTTAGTAAAAACTCTGAGTTTGTTAACCCTGAGATGAGGGAAACTCTGGGTTTTCTGTTTCAGAAAGAGATGTAACTTCACCTCTGAGTCAGTTACTATAGTAACTGAGCCTGTGAACCTAACCTGGGGTCCATTCCAGGTAGGAGGTTTAACAAACTGTCTGAGTTGATTTACCCCGAGATGGGAAACTCTGAGTTTTCGGTTCCAGAACAGCTGATTTGAGTTGGTTCAAACAACTCGGAGTATGTTCACTCAGGGGTACGCGCGTGCACAAAAGGCAGTATGAATGGAGCCATGATTCTATGATTCACCATGGTAACAACCACAAACAAACGGGTCGGCGGAAATACTCATGCGCACAAACAGCAAGTTTGAACCATAGATATTAACAGTATGGTTTGAACATGTATTTCATTAAAAAAGCAAGACAGCGGCTGCTGCTGCAAAGAGAGAGAATTGGTGTGGGAGAAAATTGCTGCTCGAGTCAATGCGTACGCATTCACAGTGTATTAATTTCATATTTAATCACAGTTAACTTATAATATGACTGTTGAAAACTGGAATTGTATTCGGCTACACACCTATCCTCCCTCTGAGAGGGAGGAGAATGAGAGAAACTCGAGGTTTCTTGAAGAAAACCTGCTCCCGACCATGTTAGGTTCACAGACTCAGTTACCATAGTAACTGACTCCGAGGTTAAGTTACCTCTCTTTCTGGAACGGAAAACGCAGAGTTTCCCTCATCTCAGGGTTAACAAACTCAGAGTTTTCACTAAACCTGCTTTCTGGAACGGGCCTCCGGTCGGGAGCAGAGGCCCTGAGATGAGGGAAACTCTGGGTTTTCCATTCCAGAAAGAAAGGTAACTTAACCTCGGAGTCAGTTACTATAGTAACTGAGCCTGTGAACCTAACCTGGGGTCCATTCCAGGTAGGAGGTTTAACAAACTGTCTGAGTTGATTTACCCGAGATGGGAAACTCTGAGTTTTTCGGTTCCAGAACAGCTGATTTGAGTTGGTTCAAACAACTCGGAGTATGTTCACTCAGGGGTACGCGCGTGCACAAAAGGCAGTATGAATGGAGCCATGATTCTATGATTCACCATGGTAACAACCACAAACAAACGGGTCGGCGGAAATACTCATGCGCACAAACAGCAAGTTTGAACCATAGATATTAACAGTATGGTTTGAACATGTATTTCATTAAAAAAGCAAGACAGCGGCTGCTGCTGCAAAAGAGAGAGAATTGGTGTGGGAGAAAATTGCTGCTCGAGTCAATGCGTACGCATTCACAGTGTATTAATTTCATATTTAATCACAGTTAACTTATAATATGACTGTTGAAAACTGGAATTGTATTCGGCTACACCTATCCTCCCTCTGAGAGGGAGGAGAATGAGAGAAACTCGAGGTTTCTTGAAGAAAACCTGCTCCCGACCATGTTAGGTTCACAGACTCAGTTACCATAGTAACTGACTCCGAGGTTAAGTTACCTCTCTTTCTGGAACGGAAAACGCAGAGTTTCCCTCATCTCAGGGTTAACAAACTCAGAGTTTTCACTAAACCTGCTTTCTGGAACGGGCCTCCGGTCGGGAGCAGAGGCCCTGAGATGAGGGAAACTCTGGGTTTTCCATTCCAGAAAGAAAGGTAACTTAACCTCGGAGTCAGTTACTATGGTAACTAAGTCTGTGAACCTAACCTGGTCGGGAGCAGGTTTTCTTCAAGAAACCTCGAGTTTCTTTCAGTCTCCTCCCTCTGACACAGCGCGCTTTTATTTCCTCATTCATTTATTCAGTCTGGATCAGGTGCATTTAAGCGCAGTTTGTTACCGGCATGAATAAAAAAAATATATGTTGGTTTATTAACCATGTTAGGCAGACTATAAAACATTTTATTTCTCAAAACATGGCATTTCCTTTTGTTTACGATCCCATTGATGAAGAAGCTGCTTTACTTCACAGAGAGTTAAACATATGTCTGGAGATGATATTGAAGCCCTGACATTTTAATTTTCAGATAACTTCCTATTTGAGTGGTATCGTTTTCAGTCGATCAGTTATGTAACCTAGGCTACATAACCTTATCCGTCCTCATATCACTAACGTCACCCATCTATGCTCTTACATCCCAGCAGATTATTTGTGTCACATTACGTTTTTTTGCAAAGAGAATTTGTCTTTACAACATTGGTGATGCGGAGCATTTTAGTAAACCCACTGTATAAGAAAGCACCGTCAGAAGAGTGTGACTCAATCTGAAACGTGTTTTAAATGGGTGATAGAACGCAAAACCGATTTTACCCTGTCATAGTTGAATAACGACAGTTCGGTGGGTAAATAGGACATACATAGAAGCTCAAAATCCCATTGATACCCCTTTACTATGAAAATCTCATTTTGAAACTGCCGCTGAAAATGGGCGAATCTCAACAAAGCTAAAGACCTGTACCTTTGTCACGCCCATGGGTGTATTAACATAGGCTACACAACTGACCTGAGATCAGGTAGTCTTCTGAATCTTGGTTGCGCAGATCTCTGCTATTCCATTTCAAAATTCACTTCTGAAACTTTTTTATGCGAGAAATCAACTATGTAAAGCTCAAATATGGGCCGCTTTACGAAAATGGATGGCTAATTGCAAATTTTGTCTGACTGTGTGTCGGAGTTCAGCGGCCGGTGCTGCCTGTGTTGTTGCCTCGCCGCCTGGCCTGCCTTCCTTCACAGACCCCGGCCTGCTGTGAGCTCAATTGAGCTCCGTTAGGCTGGCAGCCCACAGCACTCCATACCCGCGCAAAGTCACCCATTTTTGGGCTAATGGACTACCAAACGCCGCTGCTCTGACAGAGCTCCAGGGCCTGCAACTCCCCTCTTCCTGCTAGCCAAATGCCCGGTGTATGTGAGTGAGAGCGCGGTCAGCGAGCTTCTTGCGCCAGCAATCTTTTACCACAGGTTCCAGTTAATCTTTTAATGTGTGTAATTATAATGTGTTGAGTTATTTAAACGAACAATTGGGGAAATAAACGCTGCTTGTCTGCGAGTGTCATTGATAGAGCCTGCGGCTGGATGTAGCTCTATCAGTGAGAACTAGCTATCCTCCTCTTAGAATTCCTCTGAAATTCACAAATATTCATTAACTTGAAATCGGACACCGTTGTTAGCTTTACAAAACATTATGTAGATGTTGTATAAGTGGCGTGACGAAATTCAAACTTTAAATATACTCAAATTACGCCGAAAATGAAGCTAACTATCCATGATTTGTATCTACACATAGCTAGGATTGAAGGGACAGTCACAGCTAACAAAACCCTTAATCTTCACAAATATTCATTAGCTTGAAATTGGACACAGTTGTTAGCTTTACAAGACATTTAGATAGATGTTGTATAATTGGCGTGACATGTGTGTAACATGTGGTACATGGCTCTCAAGTCTCACGCATTGGGCGTGAGACACACGCATTTCAACCTCACACGCCACACCTTGTATTTCTCACGCAGAGAAATTACCAGGATAACGCCCACCAAGTTGCGCCGCTATTTTTAACAGTGGAACAGGTAGAGGAATCAAGTGAGTTCCCCATAGAGTTCAGAACGCCCTGCCACCACCTGCGGCGCTGCCATTGGGCATTTAAGGTCCGGGCCCGCCCATTTTGACCCAGGAAAGCTTTGAGTGAAAGCTTCTCAGCCAATCAGCGGCTTCTACCCCATGTCTGGTCTCTTAAGCCTGCCCACACAAGCTGCATCGTCACCAGCAAGTGATCCAATGAAAGGAATGACGTTTGCGCGCAAGCTTTTCAAGCAAGCTCAATGAGACAGACCCAGAATGTAGCTATTAGCTAATATGAAACGCAAAGCGAAGCAGCTTGTTTTCATTTAACATCAGCAAGTAACACTCCGAGGAGCAGGAGGAGGGAACTCCTGCCATTTAGTAACGCGGTTACAAGTGACGAGTGATGATGCTCGGCCACCCTCTCCCCATCAAGTCCTCCCGTAGCCCCCCCCTCACACCAGCAAGGCAAGTAGTGTCTTAACGTTATTAGTGTCTGGCTGTCTGAATGCAGGGGGAACCGGAATACTACGGAAAGTTATTTTAACTGGCCCATTCAGTTTTCTGGAGGCCCACCTAAATTCGTCGCTGTTTGTGACTTTGCCTAAGATTGAGTGACAAGTGTACTCACTCGCCCTGTTGTTTATCTGGTTGCCATGACTTTGCGAGTTATGACGTCCTGTCACTGTTCCAGTTGAGGGGAGAGAGAGCGTATGACAGTTCGCTTGAGTTCAGTAGAGCAGGGATCTTCAACGGGGTGTCCGGGACCCCTAGGGGGTCCTCAGAATCAAAGCAGGGGGGCTTCCAAATTAATGTTAATTTTCAAGAGTTTTTTTCAAAATTAAAAAGTCCTAAAATGAATCCAACATATTATTAGCAAATATTTATCCCCACTGATGATAGGCTATCTGGCCTATAGGAGAGGTAGTCACTAAGGCCATCCACATATACAGTTAATCCTAAGGATTAACTTTGCCACATGTATGTTTAACATGAAAATAAGATTTATAAAAGCATGCCACCATTATTAGGATTTTTGAATAGCTTGGTATTCAATGCAAACAAGGCTCTAGCGCCCTACATGTTATGGTAGGCCCAGTTTAATAATATGCAACTTACTTTTATACAATATATGTAGTAGGGGGTCCCTGTGCCATCTCTCTTTCAGTTAAGGGGTCCTTTGCTTTCAAAACGTTGAAGACCCCTGCAGTAGAGCACACGGCTCTGTAGAGTCATGTTATTAGCGGAAACACTGTTGTGCGTCTGCCCTATTTCTGTTACTGTGGCGGCAGAAATCAACATAGAGGAAACACAGCTTTTGCGCCTATTATTATTATTATTATTATTATTATTATTATCATCATTATTCTTATAGCTACATGTTGAATCGGCTGCAGGGCTACTCTGACAGTTTTATATTTTTATAAAGATACCCATTTTATAATAGGCCTACCCATAATACTTTTATAACAATACCCATAATAATTTGGAATATTTTTAGTTTTCTCTTTCCTTTTATTTTTACTGCACAACCTCCCGGCCCCCATTGTGAAAACCTTTTGGGCTAGGCTATTTCATTATATTTTATCCAGCGCAAAGAAATGCTGAATTTAATAAAAAAAATGTATTTCTACGAATTTATGTGTCATTTATCAGATCAGACCCCCATCCCCACCCAAACCCCTGCCACCAAAATCTCAATCTGAACTCTGTTCAAAACTTGAGAGCCCTGTGTGGTAAGAGATTGCTGGTGTAACAAGCTCGCTCACCGCGCTCTCACTCTCACACACGGGCCATTTAGCTAGCTAGCTGGATGAGGGGAGCTGCAGGCCCTGGAGCTCTGTCAGGGCAGAGGCGTTTGGTAGGCCATTAGCCCGAAAAACTGTGACTTTATGGAGTATGGAGTGTATGGAGTGCTGTGGGCTGCCAGCCGTGATGGAGCTCCAAGTACCTCATAGCAGGCCGGGGTCTGTGAAGGAAGGCAGACCGGGCAGCGAGGCAGCAACACAGGCAGCACCGGCCGCTGAACTCCGACACACAGTCTTACCAAATTTGCAATTAGCCATCAATTTTCGTACGGCCCATATTTGAGCTTTAAATAGTTGATTTCTCGCTTAAAAAAGTCTCAGAAGTGAATTTAATAACGAAATAGCCCGACAAACAATGTATAACTTTGCAGTGTCTGAAATATGAGACCTGCTATCGAGTCTCCCATGTGTTTCTATGTAGTTTGCTCAAACCAATCAGCGCGCAGCTCATTCTAAATATTCATGAGCATACCATATTTGGAAGAAAAGCTCTTGTTCCAAATAGAGCCATATTCACAGGGTAGTTAAGGGCCTAATAAAATAGCATTCAGGCAATTTTCAGCCCAACCAATGTTACATACCCTATTAGGAGACCTTAAGGAACAGTATAAAATACCCTATATAATCATTCTGTCACCCATTTAAACGTTTTTAAAAGGAGTTCCACAGTATTGCAGGTGAATGATGTAAACCCTTTGAAATAAAAGATTATGGATTATAATTATGTTAATGATGGTGCTGCAGCCTCAGAATGGGAATAGTAGGCCTAGGACTTTTTCGTCCGCAGTGTTGCACCTAAATGAAATAGATTATAGGTTCAATAACATTTCACCAGTAATATTAGGCTATACTTATGATTAAATATGATATACAATATATTGGAATATACGCATTTACTCTAGCAGCAATTTTCTCCCACACAAATTCTCTCTCTTTTGCAGCCGCTGTGTTCTAAAAAAAAAAAAAAGTATTTCTGCCAACCCGTTTGTTTGTGGTTGTTACCTTGGTGAATCGTAGAATCATGGCTCCATTCATGCTGCCTTTTTATAGTGGTGGTGCACACGCATGAACCTACTCTGAGTTGATTGAACCAACTGATATCAGCTGTTCTGAAACCGAAAACTCATCTCAGGTTAAATCAACTCAGAGATCAGGGTTAGACTCAGAGTTTGTTAAACCTCCTTCCTGAAATACCACACTGCAATGAACTTTCCTAAATACATATTCTGCCCATTCCTATATTGTCATAATGATAGAATCACGTTGATAAAATGTGTTGGGTTTTTATTGGTATTTTTACACAAAAACACCCCCCTTTATTCCCCCAGGAGCAGCGCAGGTTAACCTTGGTACTCTCCTCCGCAGCCGAATTGACGCATTTGCATGTTGGCCGTACAGCGCATAGAGACAATGAATGGCAAATAGAAACTCATTCACATGCCCATATTTACTCACATGCACTTACAATCACTTATAATCACACTAAGGTTTCAAGGGCCACAGTATTGCTCCTTTCATATTTGTAAAGTTGCAGAAATTAAATCATCAAACTAATCACACTTTCTGTCTGCCTATAAAAGTTGTGTCCGTGTGTGCGCTATACGCTATAGTAATATCAGAAATGTTATTTATGTGACTCATTTGAACAAAACACTAAAGTTTCTAAATTTGATTTGTGGATGTAGGCATTGTTTGCATCAAGCAGCAGGGCATAGAGGTGTGGGGATGGCTCATGAGTGCAGTGCCAGGTGTGTTAATTGACACAGCTGATGCTTGTTGTCTAATTACACTCTACCTTTAAATGCAGTAGCATGCAGGATTTCGGATGACTGGCACACACCACGTACAGACAGACGCTGGGCTGGGAGATATTGTTTATTGAACTGTGCTAAAATCTGTGAACAACTGAACTGTGTGCCACAGAATATGCGGGGTGTATAGACTGTAGTGGTGGGCAGATTGAGGCTTCGTGAAACAATGAAACAGTTGAAGCAAATGTGTCATATTGTGTCGAGGCTTCGAAACAATCCGACACCCGTCTCAACGATGACACCTAGTGGTCACTGGCAGGTGTTGATCTGAAACAACGCTGACAACGATCCATTAAAAAAAATATGTATTGTATTTTTCTGATATATATGTGAAGCTTGTAGGCTCCTTACTGTGCATAATGTTATTTTGGTCATGAAAAATGAATATTAATAAAAGAAATCAAGCCACAATGTCTCACTTTTCTATAGATTTATATTCAAAATATTAATTTCTCTGCTGTGGAAGGACTTAGCCTACTTCTTTTTTTACACATAATTTCTCCAGCCTTTGAAAAAATCCTCTCAGAAGGGACACTTGTTGCTGGCATGCAAAGATATCTTTTAGCAAGGACATACAAATGAGGAAAGATTACTGCTCTCTCTTTCCAGTAAGTTAGGGGATCATGAGTTCTGGGCAAAAAATGCATAGTTGAGGTATTTTTTCACTTCCACTGTGGCATCAGCTGTAGCATTGTGTATCATCTGGGTTTTATGGATACGAACATCCCATAAACTGTCCTGTGTTTCTACTGGTGTTGATGTTGATTATGATGGGCCTGATGTTGACATTTGTGGCTCTGAATGAAAATTAAAACGGAACTTCCATATCTATCTATCTATCTATCTATCTATTAATGTGTCACTGTATGCAGTGTTGGTCAAGTTACTTGGAAATAGTAATTAGTTACTGATTACTGATTACTTCTCCAAGAAAGTAATCCAGTTACTTTACTGATTACTTATTTCCAAAAGTAATTAGTTACTGTACTAGTTACTTTACTAAGTTGCATTTCAAAAACATGCGTCGGAACGATTCAGAGTCAACAGTGGAAATTGGCAGCATGTCCTCGACAATATAGCCAGCGACGAGCTTCTTCAGTTCAGCGGCACTAAGTCCTGTTGCTTTTATTATCCGTGTCGCTGTCTATTTCTACCTGTTTAGCAGGAGAGGGGCCCACGGAGGTTCGCCCGGTAGAGCTGGATGTAGCCGCAGCAGTCATGTCAGTTGGGGGTTCAGGTTATTTTTCCAGTGAGTTTCACATTCCTGTGCCGGCTTGCTAGGTGCTTGCTCTTGAAGTGTAATTTTTCGCTGTAGATAAAAGTACAGCGGACGCTGATGTTTTTGTCACCTTTAACCGAGTCAAACTCAAAGTAAGGTCGGTACTTCCAAGCATTAAACGCTGCATGGTCCTGCTCTCTCCCGCGCCCCATGTTGTCTCTTGTTCAACACTACACATGTCGGTGTTTACCACTGACGTCGCGGCGCTCATACGTTGTCACTCACGAGACAGTCTCACGAAACAAAATCACGGTTAAGTAACGCAGTAACGCAGCCTGCTTACGGGGAAGTAACAGTAATCTAATTACTGTTTTTGCAATTGTAATCCCTTACTTTACTCGTTACTTGAAAAAAGTAATCGGATTACAGTAACGCGTTACTTCTAACGCGTTACTGCCCATCAGTGACTGTATGTATACTCTGTTTGTCTCTAGCCTATCAGTCAATGTGTAAATTTAAATGTAAGCCTAAATATAACTAAACAAATCGCACTATAAATGTCACTATATCACCAAAAATCCGCTATCTCAAAATCAAACTCCTCTCACAAAACCCCAAGAGCTCAAGATGTATTGACTTCACTTTATACAGATGTGCGATTGTGTGGTCTGTTCCCTGTCAATCAAACTCTGATTCGGCGGACCATGCCACCTGTCAAAACACTTGTGAAACACTCCGAAGCGTCATTTAGCTGTAGTCATGTGACATGGGTGTTTTGAATCACGCTTCGGATCAGTGTTTCGAAACATCTGCGCTTCGGGATCTCGACAAAGCTTCGGAACGTCAGTTTCGCGTCAGCCATCCCTAATAGACTGATCGCTCCCTTGTGGCTGGCTGTGTTATATGTCATGACCCGCGCACCCTCCATGTCAGTGGATGGGATAAAAAATGCGTACGCCTCATCTGCCATTGTAGTTCTGTGGAAAATGACAGAACCTGGTATTAGAGGGGATACATTGCAGGCTGGCAAGTTCTCCAGACATTCAAATCTGAAATATAACCGAACAAAGAGAAGCGTGGATGACTTTAGATTCACCCATAGCATGCCAGTTCATTTCCACAAGAAAAATGAATTGAAATGTAAAGAAGGATTTGTACCCATTGAAATAATGCACATGCGGTCTGCATCAATGACCATGAGATGGGAAACTCTGAGTTTTCGGTTCCAGAACAGCTGATTTGAGTTGGTTCAATCAACTCAGAGGAGGTTCACTCAGAGTTAAGCGCGTACAACACCACATTAAAAAGGCAGCATGAATGAAGCCATGATACTATGATTCACCATGGTAACAACTAGAGATGGCCCAATACCATTTTTTGCTTTCCGATACCTGAACTTGCGTATCGGCCGATACCAGTGTGTCATATTTTATTATGTTTTAACGATTGTATACTACTATCCCTGTATGGATGTGATATGATTTCTATCTTTGTCGGTCTGGCTCAGGTTAAACTCTTTGTGAAACATGAACAAACACAAACAATGAATGCCACAGACGTTTCTGTTATTATCCAGTTTGACAGTCAGTTATAATGGAAAAAGAACATAAATAAACTACTTTAACATAGATTTTCTTTAGGCCTTTATTACGTGGTATCTGATCTGTGCATAAACTCTAGTACTTCCCGATACCAGCGCTTTAGGCAGTATGCGAGCCGATAACGATACCAGTATCGGCACCGGTACCATCTCTAGTAACAACCACTAACAAACTGGTCGGCGGAAATACTCATGCGCACATACAGTGAGTTTGAACAAGTATTTAGTTTTTTTTTTAAAAGCAACAAAGTGGCTGCTGCAAATGAGAGAGAACTTGCGTGGGAGAAAATTACTAACGTAAAAACCAGCGCAGATATGAGCGCAGAAATCCTTTTCAGAATCAGAAAGGACTTTATTGCCAAGTAAGTTTTTTGCACATACAAGGAATTTGTCATGGTGTTGTTGGTGCATGTCACACATTCTCAAATATAAACAAATATAAATAATATAAGTATAAACATATACACACAGTATGTAGTAATAACGATAAAATAAATGTAAATAATAAAATAAGTTAAATAGTAGTAAAAAGGAATGCTACAGCAGAGTAGGTCCAGTGGCATAAGGAGCCAGAGGTGGAGTGTGGAGAGAGTCAGGGTGGGTTCCGGGCCTTGTTGATAAGGCTAGTGGCAGAGGGGGAAAAAACTGTTCATGTGGTTTTGGTCCTGATGGACCTCAGCCTCCTGACAGGGAAGTGGCTCAAAGAGTTTGTGGCCGGGGTGGGAGGGGTCAGCCACAATCTTTCCAGCACGCGTGTCAGTGTCCTGGTGGCGTATAGGTCCTTGGAGTTTGCAGCCAATCGCCGCAGCGTACCAGATGGTGACGGAGGATGTGAGGATGGACTCAATGATGGCTGTGTAGAAGTGCACCATCTTTGTCTTTGGCAGGTTGAATTTCTTCAGCTGGAAGTACATCTTCTATTGTGCTTTCTTGACGAGGGAGCTGATGTTGAGCTCCCACTTGGGAGATGATAGCAGAATGACTCCACAGTGTCAATTGTGGAGCCACAGAGCGTGATTGAGGCAGGTGAGGCTGGGTCCTTCCTGAAGTCCACACCCATCTCCACTGTCTTTAAATGTAAATGTAAATGGACTGTTCTTATGTCTTACATGCAGGGCCAAGGATCGAAACCACCAACCTTCCGATTGGCAGGCAACCGCTCTACCACTGAGCCACTCCCTTTAGAGTCTTTGTTTTGGTTGCACCAGGTCACCAGGTGGTCATCCTCCCACCTGTAGGCGGACTCGTCACCATCAGAGATGAGTCCGATGAGGGAGGTGTCGTCCGCAAACTTCAGAAGCTCGACAGACCGGTGACTGGAGGTGCAACGGTTTGTTTTATGACAGCCTTCACATGTGATTCAGGAAACTTTGTATCGCACCAATCACAGCGTAAGAATGGTCGTACATTGATAAATGCAGCGGCTGGAAACGATCATAATTTAAATATCACCCCCCCAATATAGTCTCAGTTTTGAGGCCTCGCCCCTGCAATTTACGACATGGCAAGACATAATCTGGCTAAGAAGCGGCACTTTTCAGAGGTGGGGATTGAAACCCTGATATCTCAGGTTCATTTGCACTAGTGTGTGTACTATTTGGCAGCCTGAAAAATGGTATTAAAGGTGCAATATGTAATATTGTGTGTAATACTGGCAGCTAGCGGTTAAAATAGTTACTGCACTACCAATTCAAAATACTGGAGAGTCGTCTACCCCGCCCCCTCCTGCCCAGACTCGAAGTTCACAGGGGTTGCCAGGCTGAGACCGCAGCATTCACAACAATGTTACTAGACGCTTTTCTCACATAGCCAGACATTACTCCACAGCACAGCAGAGTAGCTAACGTTAGATGCTGGCTATATTGACAGTCATAAAAGCCCGTGCTCACGCGGAGCTCTGTAACCAACTGGCAGACACACTTTTTCGGCTTAAAATTACAGTATGAACCGCTAAAAACACAACAAGCTCACTGTCCTCTCCACACGCGAGTCAGGCACACTTCCTCGGCTTAGAATTACAATACGAACCGCTAAAAATACCACTACCTTGCAGACGGAACACACTTCATTGGCTTAGAATTACGGCAACAATCGCTAAACACACTGCAAACTCACAGTCCTCTCTTTCCGATTTACAGCCCCCCTCTCGTGGTTTAAAATAACTCACCGTTTTCGGCTCCAGCCGCTGAACTAGCTACACGCTGTAAACAGCCATGGGCTGCTTGCCTGGTCCTCCCGGTAACGTTGGCAGTTAGCAGGGTTAGCATGGCGGCGTTAGCCAGGACCAGTAGGGATCACTTTACTGGCTGTGTCTCAATTGTGTTTTTGAGTAACCAACTCGGGTACTCTAGCTATATAATTCAATATGAGTACACAAATGTTGAAATGACAAAAAATGCCCATCCCTAGTAGCTGTGATAAATTAGCCTGAAGCTAATGCTTACCTGTTCAGGAGAAAATAAGCCAACTCTGCGTCCTTTTGGGCTCTAAGCTGTCTCCATCTTTCAAATACATCTCCAATATTTACCAGGGGGTTGTTACGTCTCTGGTCACGCAACTGTTAGAAACATGCTGTTTTCTTTTTTTTACGTCAGGTAGAATCTATCTCCGTTGATCCTGTTTGTTTGTGTGCTGCTTTCATGGCTGTACTACCGTTACAGCTGTAGCGTGCTGGGTTTAAGTTTTTACAGATATATCTGGCAACCCAGCCTGCCTGTCAAACTGGGCCGTTGATAACAACACACAGATCAAAACATAAACATAAATTCCGTCACGGAATGTAAATTTCAAAAAGAAAAAATACTGACATTAGCATTGTTGTCAGAAAAGATAGTATTTCAGTTTAACATGTTTCCTTAATATCTGATGAGGCATTGGTGTCATTTTTGGATTTATTACAGTACAAATATTACATATTGGACCTTTTAAAGGCTGTAGAAAGAATGCGGAATGGAAAGAGATCACTGATGCAGTAAACAGTGTTGCCGTGGTAAATCGGACTCCAGCTGAAGTTTATTTAATTTATACATCCTTGACATAATATGCTATAGTCCTAATAGCAATATATACAGGCTTATATTGCAATATCTTAGGCCTACATGGTGTAGCCTACCTACATTTAAATAAACACACAGTAGCAGAGTTTATGCAGTGTCTTTTATTTCACTCATGTTTTTTTTCATGAGTCAGAATGAGCCAACAGCTGTGAGGGAGAGCACGTGTCCTCTTTTAAAAGCGAGGAATAATATCCTGTCTCCTTGGTATAGCCCCCAGTTGGGGCTGTGCTGGACACTGGGTCACATTGGGTCATCTGGCTCCATCTCTACATTTATGGCACCCTGTTTTCCGAGGAGATGTTGTGCAGAACCCCACAGGCTAAAACAATGTTGCGAGCCATCTGCCCTTAATCAATCCGATGGTGCGCTCCACCGTGGCCCATGCACGTATGTATGCACTGGCAAATAGAGGTCTTCTTAAAGAGCCAGATCTGCCCATATTGTTGCTCATAAGTGATCAACTGATGACTTATCCTTCTCCTGTTAAACTGATTATTTGCTGCACCGCCAGTCCACACTGACTTGAAAACTTGAGGAAAAGGGGTTCAGACCAGACGTGAGATTTTATGCAGCCTACACTCACGTTCAAATTGATAAATGCCTTGCTTTGCATAGGAATCTGCGTACACCCGTCCTACGCCTGTCTTAGGTCGTAAGCATGTTTCATAAATGAGGGCCATTTACACTACTGGAACGCTCTCATATACACTACTGAAACGCTCTCATATACACTACTGAAACAGGATTTGGCTTTAATAGTGAGGAGACGCTGGTTTGTTTCTGCCAACATCAAAGTTTGAAAGAATTTGCCAAATTTCTAGCTATGGTTGATTTCTAGTTGGAGTCCCATGCCTCAGCCCACCTGCTGCGCCATCTTTTCTTTTACTCACCATCCAGTCGGACATTCGGGTGGTCACATACTAGTTGTGGCTAATGTTGCCTGGCATAGATGAGGAGTGGACTACAGAGGCCTGGTATGCTCATTTCTTTCTAACTCCAAACCCCCCAGGTTGGTTTCAACTTTTTTTCACATATGCAGTCGTACTTCCCAAGACCTGTTAAAAGATGATATCGTCACCTTCCTAAAATAATTGCCTAAGTCATTTTTTAATAAAGATTTTGTTGCCTAAATCATCTCCTCATGGTGCAGGCCACCTCTGGTAAAATTGCTTACATCCTCAGTTGAACAAGTCATGTGATTCTACAGCTTTAGTAAAATTGCGTATGTCAAGCATGTGACTTAGGCAGTTTTATTTTTTGTGTTTTCCAAAAAACCTGAAAAAATGACTTTTAACAAAAATGATTTCTTTGCCTAAATCATCTCCTCATGGTGCTGGCCACCTCTGGTAAAATTGCCTACATCCTCAGTTGAACAGGTCATGTGATTCTACACCTTGTATAACTGCCTATGTCAAGCATGTGACTTAGGCAGTTTGATTGTTTGTGTTTTCTGAAAAACCTGAAAAAATGACTTAGGCAATTATTTTAGGAAGGTGACGATATGCAAAATCTGTGGAGCTCCCCTTTACATGGAAATGATTATTTTGGAAACACTTTACTTGAAGGTATCTACATAAGAGTGACATTACACTGTCATGAACACATGACACTGACATGCCACATGAACCATAATCCTAACTCTAACCCTAACTTGTTCATGACAGTGTCATGTCACTCTTATGTAGATACCTTAATGTAAAGTGTAACCCAAATTTCTGTCACCTCTACCGACTAATTTTAAATAGTATAACCCAAAACATTTTTGTATCAATGAAACTTTAATTAATCAAACAAAAAATACAAATAAGAATTATTGATAAAAATGTATTTTGCAAAAGAAAACTTTGAGATGAGATTTAAAATAAGTGGTCGCTCCACACAAAGGAGTTGGCAGTGATTAAGGGGAGAGATGTCACCAAAAGCGGGTGGTGGTGATGAAGCAGCAACAGTTACCTATACAAGATTAAATCAAGCAGAAGATCAGCCTGCAATATGCAAAATATAAACAAAGACTGATGATTGACGTGACCCCACGCTGATGTCACACTCTATACTATAACAGAGTTTGTGCAGGTTACCCCCAGTCAAATTGAAGACTTTTGAAGACCTTTTTCACAGCACCAGCTAAGCCCTGAATTAAGTATCGCTAAACTTGCACTTCCCCATAGCTGAAGAATAAAATCTGTTTCATGTCTGTGGTAACGCTGATTGTCTTCAATATAAGTTGCATGTTGGTCTTGTTTGTAGTCGTAATACAGCAAAATTATTATTGTACTGGCCAAAGAAAGAAGTAATGGACATTGGAAAATTAAGACCTGTTATTAAATTATTTAAGACCTATACCACAATACTTCAGCAAATTTAAGGCCTAAAATTTAGATTAAGAAATGTTAGACTTTTTACGACTTTTTAAGACCCCCCGCAGAAACCCTGTATAAGGTCACTTTCGGCGACGCAGGGATATGCACTGCAGTCGCCTGGCTTTCCCCCTGGCATCGATGGGT